>JAJAGP010000340.1:106852-356636 GCA_025084515.1 Ancistrus triradiatus | reverse complement strand
AAATTGCTCCTGTAGAAACAGGACGGCCCTGAGCACTTCCTCCTGGTCTTGGCTTCTGTGTTCTTGGTTGTTTTAAGAAGCCAGCAGGTGCAGATTGGCTAGATCTACTGGTACCCGATCCAGAAGGAAGATTCAGCCCAGTTTGCACTTTTACCTCGCCAGATTCTGCAGTTCTCTGTAATGGGCTTGACACTCTTGATACGTTGAAAGCACTATCAGGTGGGCTATTGGTCTTTTTCACACGAGGTAGTTCATGAAGCCCCCTTTTTTTGTTTTGTGCCTTAACTTCCAACATTTTAAGTTCCCTTGCTGTGTGGAGTCTCTTTTCTTCCGTCTTCACCACCACTGGTTGAAACTGGAGCTTTTCAGCTAGTTTTAAGAGCTCCGCATAATTCATGGGTTTTGGTGGAGCACTCTTTTGTTTGGTGCTCACTTTGCTGGGGCCACTTCTGCACTTCTGATCAGCAACAGATATGCCATGATCACCAAACTTGTTCTTCATGCAAGCTGCTTTGGCATAGAAGTTTCTGGCAGTTTTCTGTTTTGTTGGTAGATCTTTTTCTGTTGGCTGTCTTTGCACCAGCATAGAATGGCCACCATTACCTTTGTTTTTCTGTTTCTTCTCCTGCTTCTTTAACAAAGCAGGAGAGACAGGATTTAAACAGTACATTTTCTGAAAAAAAAACAAGCAAACATACCAGGAAATGAAAGATCGTTGTGGTATCATTCACGTCTCATTACTAATACTAAGGTTTTACAAATTTTAACCCTTTTGCACAAATATCTTGCAAGCAGATTAGAGTTTGCTCTGTTACTGTTACTTACCGGTGCGCTGTTTAGGCCATGCGTGTGAGAGGCCAAGGGCAGCACACTGTCAAAATCCCTGCTGCCAGATGTGGAACTGGCTACCAAAAGTTTACAAAACTAACACAAAGTTAGACACTGCTGGATGTAGTTAATTTAGCTAGAGAAATGTCTCCTCTCTTCATCAACGCGACAATGTGGTCTGCTCATCTGAACATTCTAATGTACTCACTGTGCAACATTTTAGAACTCTGAGTTATACATGCATTGTTGTGTCATAATCAGTACAGATATTACAGTAACCTATAGACAGCAGAGCTGTCACCAATAAAATGGGTGATATATAGTACAAAGATCTCTAAATAAGTTAAGTTGATTTATTATTCTATAGTTTATATCACATACAGTATATTTTTGTAGATAAAGACTACTTTTTAGAACAGGCTGTACCATCAAATGCTTAGAAATGATACACTCACCAGTCACTTTATTAGGTATACCTCCTAGTAGCCCTAGGCTTGCTCAATTTGGGATTGGCCTTGAATATGAAAATATAATATAAAATTGTAAAACTGCTTTGAGACAGTGCTTCATTGTAAAACGCGCTATAGAAATTAATCTGATTTGACTTTATTTCTACACTCATTGTCCATTTTCTCAGTTTCACTTACCATATAGAAGCACTTTATAGTTCTACATTTACAGACTGTAGTGCATCTGTTTCTCTGCATACCATGTTAATCCCCTTTACTCGGTTCTCTAATGGTCAGGACCCCCACAGCACCACCACAGATCAGGTACTGTTGGGCTAATGGACCACTCTCAGAATTCTTCTTCCTCCAAACACGACGAGTTGAGTTTTTACCAAAAAGTTCTATTTTGGTTTCATCTGACCACATGATATTCTCCCAATCCTCTTCTGGATCATTCATATGCTCCCTGGCAAACTTCAGATGGCCCTGGACATGTACTGGTTTAAGCAGAGGGATGCCTGGCACTGCAGGATCTGAGTCCCTCTCAGTGTATCGTGCTACTGATGGTAACCTTTGTTACTTTGGTCCCAGCTTTCTGCAAGTTATTCATCAAGTCATATTTATTTATATACCGCTTTTTACAACACAGCATTGTCTCAAAGCAGCTTTACAAATGTATTAGATCAAAGCTCTAGTTGAGCAAGCCTGAGGCGACAGTGGCAAGGAACGTTAGGTTTGACAGTAGATTGTGTTTGTATAGTTAGTTTGCTGGTTTGGATTGTTGGCTGTTTTTGTTTAGTAAGGCTTTTTGGTAGTATTTAGTTGGTTGGTTGGGTTTGTCTGTTCATTTACAGCATTTAGCAGACGCCCTTATCCAGATATCCTTATCCAGTGACTTACAATTGTTACAGTCTTACAATCCAAGCCATTGTGGGTTAAGGCCTTGCCAACTTAACAACCAAATTAAGGGCCTTGCCCTTAACCCAACAGAGGTTGGATTTGAACCCTGGACCTTCTGGTCCAAAGGCAAGTACCTTAACCGCTAGACTACCACAGACTACCACAGGTTTATTGGTTGTTTTTAGTTGGTTGGGTATGTTGGTCGAGTTTGTTGGTATAATGTGGTTGATTTGGGTTTGTTAGCTGGTGTTCCTGGTTGATTTGGTTTGTTGTTGTTTTAGTTGATTAGGTTTGATGGTAGATTGTGTTTGTTGGTTTTTGAGCGTGTTTGGTTGGTTAGGATTGTTGACTGTTTTATTTAGTGAGGCTTGTTGGTAGGATTTGGTTGGTTAGGTTTGTTGGTTGAGTTTGTTGGTATGATTTGGTTGTTAAGTTGATTTTGGCTTGTTGGTTGGTGTTCTTGGCTGGTTTGGTTTATTGTTTTAGTTGGTTAAGTTTGGCTAGATTGTGCTGGGTTAATTGGTTTGTGTGCATGCTTGGTTAATTGGTTGTAAGTGTTTTGGTTGAGTGTGCTTAGATGATTATATTTGTTGACTGGTTTTGTTTGGTCAGGTGGCTGGGGGTTTGTTGTTATTAGTTGGCTAGTTTTGTTGTTACATTTTGCTTAGTTGGTTAGTTAGGATTCTTTGTTTGATGATTTATTTGATTAGTTAGCTTTGTTTGTCTGTAGCTTACTAGGTTAGCTTGTTAGGTTTTTTGCTTAATTTTTCATTTTACTTGGTCTGCTTGATGTATTTGTTTGGTTTATATTGGTTTTATTTGTTGGTTTGTTTTGTGGCTGGTCTCGGTTTTGGGTGGTTTTCATCAGTTGTTTGATTATTAGCTGTCTGTCATTGTTTTCTGTCTAGATGCAGATTAATTATTTTGGAGTTCTGGTGACTGGTTGGTTTTTTAGTGTTGCATTTGGGGCCGGCATGTTGTCATGTTGTTAGTTTTGATGCTGGGTTTGTTTTGTTATCTGGAGAAATACAAAAACATTGGATCCGCTGATCCTCTTGTGCGCTGTCTCCTGTCCTTGTACTCAAAGCTTTAAATCTGCTGTGGCTGGTGGAGTTCATTCAAATGGATTAACAGGATGTAAACAAACAGTCCAGACAGGCTTGCTTTGATCACATCGTTTCAACTATTGTGTTTCATCGTGTTCTCCAGATAATTTCATGTTGTTTGTAATAGTAAAAACAAGAAAATATTGACCTGTGTGATTGTACTGGTAGGTGCAGATGTTTGTCTCATCCCTCTCAAACTCTTCGTTAATCATGTGATTTGAAAGCGTCCTTTTACTGTTGATGAATGATGAATAGTGAAATGAAGGCACATGGTGTGCGATCGGATTGTTGTTTGTGTAGCTTTTCTTTATCCTGTGATTCCCTTTCTGTTATGTTGGTGTTTGTAATCAGTGTGGGTTCATGTGAGGACAAAAAAATAATCATAGACAACACACATTTTCCACTTGAGATGCAGACTCCTTGCGGCATTAAGAAATGAGGCCTACCTTTTTTGTTCCAGCTCTATTAAATGCAGCAAACCTAACAAACCCTCCCAATGGATAGCTGAATGCACCATCCCCTTTGAAAGCACCGTTCTATGAAGAAATCGTCTGATTAATATTGTCGAAGCTTTGTATTAATCCACTGTGAAATTGTTTGAAGTTTGTATGATATTAGAACAGGACAATACAGTGGTGCTTGAAAGTTTGTGAACCCTTTAGAATTTTCTATATTTCTGCCTAAATATGACCTAAAACATCATCAGATTTCCACAGAATCACATTTGTTTAACTGGGTTCTCTTTATCTACTGTTAGGACTTGTGTGAAAATCTGATGATGTTTTAGGGCATATTTATGCAGAAATATAGAAAATTCTAAGGGTTCACAAACGTTCAAGCACCACTGTATGTTGCCTCATAAATGTTCCTAGCATACACACACACTTCTTGGCAGACATCCCACCTTTTTATTATTTCATCTCTTTTCCTTGTTCTCTTGGCATCACAAAATTCCTTGCTCCATTTACGGTGTGACTGATGGAATGACTCCCTCGCCACTCTTTCTTGTCCTTGAGGTTGAGGGCAGAATGGGTGTCGTCGTGTGTTCTCTGATGGCAGTGTGTTGACCCATGCAATGATATTCAAACCACAGCATAAATCATAGTGTAAAGCAGTGAGCATAGGGATAGGCTCTTCATGCATGGGCACATGGGTAGCTGAAGGACTACACAATCTGCAGCCTAATAAATATACTTGGACTGGTTTTGTTAGCATATTGCCAAAAGGTATAGGAATGTAGCATTATGGATGTGTAACTTTCACATACTGATAGCTGTCTTTAACGCACTCATCAGGCAGATATGAAAATGATAACAGATGTGGTCTGATTAGACACTGGGTCTTGCGAGAGGCTCTCAGAGGCTACTTTTGGGAAGTGTACCTCATGGTGACAGATTGGTGGAATATTTACATTTTGCCCAGTTGACAGACTTTGAGCGGGGGCACATCATTGGACTGAGAGAAGCAGGATGCTTGTTTTGACCAATTGTCCACCATCTCGGTCGTTCTGACCTAGCTGTTAGGAGGTGTTGGGAGTAGTGGTTCCATGAGGGCACACACAAATGGCGAACAGGCTTATTGGACAATGGGACAATGGGACTGTGGAAGCCTAGTGGGTAAGGTCCTGGACTATGGACCAGAAGGTCCAGGGTTCAAATCCCACCTCTGCCAAGTTGCCACCGTTGGGTCCTTGAGCAAGGCCCTTAACCCACAATTTTTTGGATTATAAGATTGTATCAGTTGTAAGTAGCTCTGGATAAGGGCATCTGCTAAATGCTGTAACTGTAAATGGATATCTTTAGTCACCATAACCCTAACTCTGAAAGAAAAAACATTATGTAGACCACCAATATACATCCAGTCAGGACCAGGTCACATCTCTGCTTCAATGACTTTGCGTCTATTTTTGAAGCAGGGCTTTGGATCCAAAACTTCTAACAAGTAAAATACTGTGTGTATATTAAGGTTTCATAAAAATTTTTTCAGCCAAATCTCTGACTATACCTATGGTGAGGCACATATAGGCCAGCAATCCACATCTCTGTTCTATATCAAATCAATCAGTGGTGTATGTCCAATGATTCATCTTTTCAGCACACTTTTAGGTGGACATAATGTAACGAATGAAGATCGAGTGAGTTGTACTGCTAATAAAAGCAGCTGCTCTCTAGATATACAATGCTGCTTTTGTGCAACATGGTACTTCATTACTCAACAACCTTTTTGGGTCCTGCTTTGGTTTTTTAACACACACTTCAGACTTTGTACTTTTCAATGGAGGTTGATATTTAAATGAAACCTGACACACAGTGAAACACAATGAAATGTTGTCAGTTATGATACATTAATGGAAAACAAGCATTATCCTTTTGTTAATGAAAGTACAAACAAATGTCTTCCATTTCATTTCCAACCAAAACTCTCCTGAACATAAGGATACTGCACTTAAACTCCACACTCATAAACTAACTTTTGAAGAGTGTAATCAAGCATATGTAGCTGAATATCTTTGTGGATTATGTAGTCAGCTGTTTACTAAATTAAAAACAAAATAGCGTGCTGGTAAACAAAAAAAAAATCCAATACAGATGTGTCATGTATTACCTTTGAAGGTCTTTTAATGTCATCGTAATTAAATATTGCTGTTTAGTCATTCAGGGTAGACTGAAATGTCAAGCTGACATTAAATTGGAAGATTAACAGTGTTGGGGTTAAACTCCATGCCTTCTGCTCTATAGCCCAGTAAGACCATCATGATCATTTGAGTTTACTCAACCATTTGTCATGGTGTCAATGGGCATGCTGGTAAATCTGGTTGACCAGCATAACAGTGTCCAACGCACAAGATATGCTGGCCTGTGCTGTTTGTAGAGCAAGGCACTTAACCGTCAATGGATTTGATTGTACAATATAAGACTTTGTCAGCTGTAATTTGTTCTGGAAACACTGTCTGCCAAGTGACTAAATATATGATGAGATGTTTAATAATCTCACGTTTACCTTCAGCTAAATTAGCCTTAACATTATTCATAATAGCACACAATCTCAAGTGTAATACTGCTTTTACACAGTAGTTTTGTAAAGCATATTATAAAACTGTGCCTTGTTGCTCAGCAACAGTGGAACAAGTGTTACGTCAACTTGGGATCAAGTTCAACATGTTTTCCAAATGAATGGCACATGGAATTCACTACGTCATTAGTTTTTTAATAGTTCAGAGTGCACAACGTGTACAGTGCAGAACAAGTTGTGGTTAGCCAGTGGAGTTATTGTTAGTCGTTTATTTTGAGGCTTTATTCAGTAATTGGCCAATTCATCTGAGGAATATGTTGATAATCCCAACAGGATTGTTTAGTTTTCACTGTCACTTCATTTTCATAAAGATTTAATGGTCACACGCTAGCTAGTTAATCACCTCAGTCATCTGCTGGTCTATGATTTGGCTGGTTTATGACTTTTGGCGGTGTTTGTGGCATGGTAGAGCTAGAGCTATGTGGCAACTGTTGCAAGTGTATCAGGTTCATGTTTAGACAATTCAATGTCCCTGCTCAGTGTAAATAGTTCATTAATCAAAATATCCAGCCAGCAGCTTCATCTGGTCAGAAACCTCCCTGGTGAAAAAGTACCTGTGCTACGGAATACTATACTGTGCTTGCAGCTGCACCAATAATTAACACACATACCGTATTTTTCGGACCATAAGGTGCACTTAAAATCCCTTAATTTTCTCAAAAATCAACAGTGCGCCTTAAAATGCGGTGCGTCTAATGTATGAATTAATTCTGGTTGAGCCTTCTGACCTAGAACCGATTGTAGATGGTACACGGCGCTCATAAATCTGTCAAAATGTTTTAGCACGGCCTTGGTACATTACGAAGCTTATGGCCACCATAGTGCGCAGCATCGCGGAGTAATACGGTATGTGCTTCAGCATTAGGGTACGTGCATTCATTCATTCATTTTCGAAGCGGATTTCAAACTCAACGCTATCAGTCACGCAGTACAACATGGACATAGAGCAGCTGCGAGAGAATTCAACATTAACGAATCAATGGTACGGAAGTGGAGGAAGCAAGAAGATGCCCTGCGCCAGGTAAAGACCAAACTGAGCTTCCGACGGAACTTAAGAGTTTTGTTTCATTTAATGCGTTCTTATAACCCGGTGCGCTTTTATGTATGAAAATAGACCCGTAGCAGCCGATCGTTGATATCCGCGCCTTATAACCCGGTGCGCTTTATGGTCCGGGAAAAAATACGGTATGTTTAATGTGAAATAGCTAATTTTGTAGTTAGTATAATTTAAAAAGATTATATGAAATCCTAACTTTAATTGAGTTTAATGTATTTAGCCATCCTGTATGTGGAAAACTCTTTAGGTATACATAGGTACCTCTTATATAGTGCTACAGTATAGGTCATTAAAAACCATGATGCACATATACTGCTTGTAAAGTGTGCATTTTTCTTACACTTTAAAGTGCATTTAAAGTTGTTGGTTTATATTAAGAAATGAAGCCAGAATTGGTGTATAGGTTATATTAAAGTAACAATTAACATTTTATTCATTTACATGACTAAACTAGTACAATGCATGGGATACTTTGTCCTGCACAAGGGACATATACTGCACATATACTTGACTTTTTCAGTGTTTCCAATATACTTGCAAGAAGTAAAAATGTAGATACGCTGAAGTAGGGCTAAAAAATGTAAAAACTTAAACTCCAGAATGTGACATTATTACTTTTATTTTGACAACTTATTTTTCAAGAGACATAAATCATGACATCAAGACATACGTCAGAACTTAATCCAAGAAAAATTTCACACATAGCAAAAAGAAGTATATTAAGTGAAATTAAACTAAAAGTTTAACTAAAGGCATATTTTATGCTAAAGTATTTAGCAAAATTACACTACATTACAGTTACATTTAAAGCATGATCGAAATTCCCTTACTATCATTTGACACATATGTTTTAGCATGTGTTCATATTAAAATATTTCAATAGATATTAAATCTATATTAATATTCATGTTTATTAGTAAGTACATAAATGTGCTTAAATTAGAATATAAAAAAACTGGATTAATGTACCTCTCATGGTGAGGATAACCTGTAGTGTAGTGTAATGTAGTGGATAGGAAAGTAGGACTGTAGTAAATGTATAAAACCCTCAAATTACTGCATCATCACACACGGCCACTAAATCATCCACCACTAAAATAATATCTGGTCAATGGTGTTGATAACAATGGTGATCACTCTCCACTGATGAATGTGGTAGAGGGATGATGTATGGCAGCAGATTGGCTATAGGCAGTAAACATATATGTAAATAAATATATTTAGCTGCTGATGCAACAATTGCCGGTTGCTGAAACAATCTGTGTCCTCATTCTGCCAGTGGAAATGTCTCAGCCTGCGCTTATGTTGTGTTCTCTTGTGTTGATTTCACGCAATCCTCATTCAGGCATGTGCACAAATGTGTGCAGTGGGATTTATTTCTGCTTTGTTGTGAAAACATTGATGGAAAGATATAGAATGTCTTCTCGGATTTGGGGTTAAATTGGTTCCACACACACCTCCTCAGGCGTTACACAGACGTTGCTATTTATAGGAATGGGAACAGATTTCAAACAGATTTTAAAATAGCGTTAACGAAAATCCCTAATGTGAGACAGTTTCAAACCGTTTGTGTGTATTTTCACAGGCAAATTATTTTAGGGTCTAATCTGACTCACTGAGCGTTTGATGACAAATCAGACTATTTTTGTATCATTGACACAAACCTGTTGGCATTATCGAGTGGTATTTCTTCTTGTGTTTTTAGCATGACCTCACCTCCTTTACATTGTTCACAAATCTGAAACTTACTGGCAGAAATGTGTTGTTTTGTGTGTGTGCGTACATTCATATGTAGGTGTGTGAATGTGCCATTCTCTGTCTCAGAGGTCGGGCACTTTTAAACAGTCTGTTGCTGAGATAATACAACCTGGCATGTGCATGTCTCATGACCAAGAGAATGTAGATCAGTTGCTGTTCCTCCACTGTTATTATCTAATGTCCGTCCTGTGCTTTAATTAGTGTGCAGTTATGAAACGGATAGCTCCAAATATCTGATTGCCTGGGCCACGCTCAAAGCCAATATACGCACACCTGCAACTGAATGCCAACAACTGGATTAGATGTTAATGCTATTTTTAAACCTATAATAGAGCTACACTGGGCAGTCAGTTTGCAGCACATTACAAAAGTACTTTTGAGGGAAGTTTTGATTTACTCGGTGGAGTGACAGGGGATGAATGGTATAAAGACATTGCCACAATTAAAGGGGGAATGAGGAGATGTTTAGATTTAATAATTAAATAATCTTTAATAAAGAGCAGCGCAGTGTTGCAGTGGTTAGCACTGCCACCTCACAGTTCCTGTTCGATCCCGACCCCGGACTCCATCTGTGTGGAGTTTGTATGTACTCATGTTTCCTCGCACAGTCCAGTCCAGTCCAGGTTAGGTTAATTGGTGTCTCTAAAAAGCCCTTGTGTGTGTGCCCTACGATGGATTGGTGCTCTGTGCCCTGTGCCGGGATCTAGGCACCAGCTCTCCCGTGACCCTGACCAGGATTAAGCAGATAGTCAGCCAGTGTCGGAGCTGTGAGGCAACAGTGATAACCACTGCATCACCATGCCACCCAATATATTTACATTTACAGCATTTAGCAGACACCCTTATCCAGAGCGACTTACAATTGATGCAATCTGACAATCCAAGCAATTGTGGGTTAAGGGCCTTGCTCAAGGACCCAACAGTGGCAGCTTGGCAGAGGTGGGATTTGAACCCTGGATCTTTTGGTCCATAGTCCATAATCCAGTGCCTTAACCGCTAGGCTACCACAGTCCCACATGCTTTAGAAATATAAAAATGTGCCATTAAAGGCCTTTTCACACCCAGTTCCGATTTTTACGAATGAAAAAAACCCACATCAAGTTTTGAAAAAGAACACACGTATATTAACGCCGTCCTTCACACCGAGTTCCGAAACTGATGGACTGCGATGCTGTGTAAACTTTTAATCGGCGCCTGTTTTCATTTCTGCATTATTCTGATGCATTAAAATCAGGCTGACCAATCAGAGCTCGGTTGTCAGGCAGAACAGCTCATCCTGCTAGTAGCAGAACACAAGAGCTTATATGACAAGCAACACACTGACTATAAAAAACATGGATATTAAAGAAAATATCTGTTGGAATATAGCTGAAAGGCTGGAGAATGATGGTGATAAACCATCAGTGACTGTATGGAACTGTTTTCTTGTTTATCTGAGTTCATTCTAATCTGTTCATGCCTACAAAAACGCAAACTATAGCTTCCTGCACTAATCTTCACTCATGTCTTTGTGTTTTTAAGTTGACGATGTGAAAAGGATACGACGAAATCTCTGTGACACATTAAGAAAAGGGATATTAAAGAAAGAAAAAGCGGACAGGGAGTTCTTGGAGTTTTTAGACAAAAAAAACGCATCACACTTGTGAAGGTCCCGAAGAATCGGAAAAATCGGATTCTGTGCGAAAAGGCCTTAACTTGAGCAAAGTCTGAAACTGACTTTGCTTCTGATAATTCAAAGATCAGCTGATCAGAATAGAGCTTTTGCTCATCCCTGGTAGAAATTCCCAAAATTCCAGATTTTGTGTAGAAACAAAACTTGCATTCACAAGACTAGACTAATTTGTAATACAGAACATTAGATATGTCTAATTTGCTAACTGGTAAGCAGTTTAAGTACTCTTGAGTCTGATGGTGAGAGTCCCGCTGCCCTTCAATACTGCAGACCACTCACTTGGGAGTTTGTAATGGTCTGACATGTCTGATTTCACTCCAGGGCTAATGGTGAGGCACTTCATACAGTATTGGAGGATGTAAAACTTTGTAGTGCTTTTTTAAATGTCTAGACATTTTGAAATGGCTGACCTTTCCAGTCCTGTAACCCCAGTAGCTGAACTTACTGAGTGAGAGTTTAATGCACTGACACAAGCTGATGTGACTCTGAAGCCCGCTGAGACCCGATGAGGCCTGAACAGAGTGTACAGAGTGTCGGATTTGGCAATTACATGGAGCACTCTGACTTGGCAGGAATCACTACGAGACTTGGAGCATGATGGAACTGTGCCGAGTGACTCAATCTTTAAGTGTGTGCCCAAACCCGCAAACAGCGGTTATATCATTCATTGGCTTTTGGTTCCAGCTGAATCTAGATAACCACTTTTAGAGGGGCTTTGATCCATACACATGGTCAGCTAATCTATTATCTTCCTCATTAAAAAGCTTCCCTTTGTTCTGCTTCTACCCAGTGAGTTCAATTGACTGTTGAGTCAATGTGAAAACTTTTTTATCAGGATGTCTTTTGTGCATTTTTTCATGTCTAGAGATCAATTCGTCGTCCAGACTAAACTTGTATTAATGAAAAGGATTACATTTTTTTTTCAAAGCGTTTAGGACTTCCCACAATGATTGGAAAAGCAGAATGAGACAAAAGGAGACAAATACATTTCAGATTAAAGGAGACAAACTGTTCGTTTTTTTTTCAAGTCAACCAGAAGTTTGAACACAGGATCTCATGAACTGATGTTTCCAGTTACTGACTCTTACTGCTAAGCCACAAGAGCTACCTTCTGATTCCAAGCTGGGTCCATCTTGGACTGGCTAGCATGATAGATCGCTGCACCACCCAAACACCTTAAGATAATGTTTTAAGGGGACAAACACTATTGTGCAGAGCCATAGAATAATGAACTAACATGACCATTATTTGACAGATATAGTTATTATGAAGTAAACCAAACATTAAACCAAAGAAACTGTTTGTCTGGGTGAGAAATGTTTATGTTCAGTTTGAGAGCTTGTTGTTTTCTGCAATAGATAAACATGATAATCAAAATGTGCACAACGTGAGTATCTATTGATATATCTGCTAAAACTCACGATACTGAGTAAAGCAGTGGCAATAAGTCCTGCATGGTATCAACTCCACCAGAAGGTGGCAGCAGGTGTGCATGCTGCTGTGCTGGCTTCTGCAGTGGAAGAAGCAATCCAGCACTGCAATACTGCCTCTGACCAGTGAGGGTGGCAAAGGGGTACAGTGCAAGCTGCTTGTTGTTACTGGAGAAACTACATTTCCCAGAATGCTCAGGGTGGTAATCAGTCCAAATGTCCTGCACCTGGGTGACAGGGCATATAAAGGTGAACCAAGGCACTGCTCAGAGCTACACTTTTGTAAAGGGGTGTCCCCTGGGGTGTTTTGTCTGTATGTGGTCGCATGGGAACTTGAAAGAGAGAATTCAAAAGAAAAAATTAAAGACTTAAATCTTGTAAAAAGAAATTGAGAAAGAAAGCAGAAGACTAGCAAAGAATAATAGAGTTATAAAGCTTAAAAGAGGGAGCAGAATTTGTGTGAAAAGATACCCAAGAAAATATGATTAAACCGTGAATAATTTAAGCTGTAATCTCAAGAGGTAAAGAAGATATTTAAGTGGTGAACTGAAGAAAATAAGGAACATATTAAAGTATTATGTGAAGAAAGTTAAAGGATGATTTGTTATCTGAATTTGGGATATTGGGGAACCGTCTCAGTCTTAGTTTGTTGTTTAGCTCCTCTTTTTGAACCTACATAGCTCATTGTTTGTTGATGCCATTTTAGGCACCTTATTGCTCCCAGATGCCATTTTGGAACTCAGTCCAATGTTTCTTTTGCTGATTTTTTTATTTCTTCTCCGCTCCCACGCATAGGTGTGCTGCTGTAGATTTCACTGTGCAAGCCCGGTGGCTTCTTGGAATGGCAGAAGTTCTGGATGCAGGGTACCTGCGGATCCTTAAAAAGTCTTAAATTTAGTTCTTCATATTCAAGGCCTAAAAATGTCTTGAATTGTAGGAGGGGAGGCATTAAATTATACAGTGGTGCTTGAAAGTTTGTGAACCCTTTAGAATTTTCTATATTTTTGCATAAATATGACGTAAAACATCATCAGATTTTCATACAAGTTCTAAAAGTAGATAAAGAGAACCCAGTTAAACAAATGAGACAAAAATATTATACTTGGTCATTTATATATTGAGGGAAATGATCCAATATTACATATTAGTGAGTGGCAGAAGTATGTGAACTTTGCTTTGTGCTTTCAATATCTGGTTGTGACCCCCCTGTGGCAGCAATAACTGCTACTTAAACATTTCCTGTAACTGTTGATCATCCTGCACCTCTCCGGCTTGGAGGAATTTTTAGCCCATTCCTCCGTGCAGACCAGCCTTTCAGCTCTGGGATGTTGGTGGGTTTCCCTCCTTAGCTGCTCGCTTCAGGTCCTTCCCACACATTTCGAATTGGAATTAAGTCAGAACTTTGACTTTGCTTGGCCATTCCAAAAAACCATGAACTTTATTCTTCTTTAACCTTCTTGGTAGAACGGCTTGTGGGCTTAGGTCGTTTTGTCTTGCTGCACATGACCCACATTCTCTTGAATTCGTTCATGGACAGAGGTCCTGACCTTTTCAGTTGGAATTTCTCTCTGATGAATTCGAATAATTGTTCCATCAATATGGCAAGCCGTCCTGCCAGATGCAGCAAAACAGTCCGAAACCCATGATACTACCACCACCGATTTTCCCATAATAGGAATAAGGTTCTTATGCTGGAATGTCAGTGTTTTTCCTTACTACAACATACAATTTTTTTTTAAACCAAAAAGTTCTATTTTGGTCTCATCATTCCGTCCACAAACTTTCTTTCCAGTAAGGCTTTCCGGACTTGTCACATGATCTTTAGCAGAACTGTGCAGAACGAGCACAATGTTCTTTTTGGAGAGCAGTGGCTTTCTCCTTGCCACCCTGCAGCACACCAGTGTTGTTCAGTGTGTTCTTCTGATGGTGGACTAATGAACGTTAACATTAGCCAGTGTGAAGAGAGGGCCCTTCAAGTTTTTGCTTAGAAGTTCCCTGGGAAGGTCCTTTGTAGAACTCACCAACTATTAACAAAAAAAGGAGGAAAGAAGGAAAAACTCCTTGCTCTTGGAGTGTCTTTGTTGGTCGACCACTCCTGGGGAGGGTAACAATGGTTTTGAATTTCCTTCATTTGCACACAGTCTGTCTGACTGTGGATTTGGGTAGTCCAAACACTTCAGAGATGGTTTTGTAACCTTTTCCAGCCTGATGAGCATCAACAACTCTTTTTCTGAGGTCCTCAGAAATCTCCTTTGTTCGTACCATGATACACTTCCACAAACGTGTTGTAAGGAGCAGACATTGATAGATCCCTGTTCTTTAAATAAAACAGGGTGCCCACTCACACCTGATTGCCTTCCATTGATTGAAAACACCTGACTCTCATTTCACCTTCAAATTAACTGCTAATCCTAGAGGTTCACATACTTTTGCCACTCACTAATATGTAATATTGGATCATTTTCCTCAATAAATACATGACAAAGTATAATATTTTTGTCTCATTTGTTTAACTGGGTTCTCTTTGCCTACATTTTCCACAGGTATAAATTCTTGCTCGATCGTCGAGTGTGTGAATAAAATCAATGGCTGCATATCAAACTGCACTCTATCGTACTAATTAGTATATAATTAATACATTGCAAATGATAAGATGAGGCTCACAAGTGTGTTTCTTTGAATATCTGGACTGTTAATGAGCGCTTGAACAGAGCTAGCTGTATTCTAACTCTGGTATCCATAGAAACGGAGAGAAAGAACCAATCAAGGTATAAGCACAATATGAAATTGAGTAATCAAATACTTAGTGTTTCTAAACAGGTGCTTTTTTGCATTTTCTTTAATACAGAGAACATTGATATAGTCTGTGTACACTGGTAATAATTGTTAGAAGTCAATGCTATACTCATATGTACTCAGACTATTTGTATGTCCTCAACTGCGACGCCATTATATCTCTCTTGCCTGTACAGATCAAAGGGTCTGGTCTCATCAGTAGACATAAATTAACTGAATATTCGTATGACTTAGCTGAAGCCCAACTCTAATTCCATATGGGTTCACTCAGCATAATTGGAAAAGTGAGTGGATTAAAGAGAGATTTTATGGCGGAATTATAAATAAGCTAGGATATTCAGTTCTCCACCAGATTTGTATCCCGAGCACATGAGCAGCTTTTGGTCTATATAGGATTAATTTGAAGTGGATTGCGTCTCTAAAATACTGGTTGCTTTTGATCTGTCCAGCTATGTAATGCGAAGAGGGAGCTTCGGAGATCATGGCGATTCAATGTTCAAATCTAACACAAACGAAATTTTTGCTCTAGTTTTGCCGAATCTCTTCTCCCATTGAAAAACGACTAGCATGAGGTGTGACACTGGAGAACGGAACTGATTGTGGGTTAGTCCTCACCGCTTCTGCTTCTTTTTGACCTCACACCGATGTTACGTAACGGAGCTAAGATGTTCGTGTGTAATTATCATAAGGCTCTTCCATCTGTCTTCACACACCAACCGCCACTTGATAGATTACATTATAAACAGGGTAATTAGTGGAGGCCAGTGGCACTTTTCCAGGTTCCTTTTTAACCTCATTTCAATGCTGTCTGAAGTAAAATACCTCTGCTCGTATGTAAATGAGACGCTCGGCACACCTTATCATACCATCTTTAATTTATTCAAAGTGAAATGACGTTTGCGCGCAGTCAGGCTTGAACTTACGAGCATACACCGACACAAGAAGCTTTCTGCGGTGTTTTCACAGACTTGTGGTGCCAGGCATTGTCTTGTCTGCTTTGAATACTCCGCGTGTGAGAATGCGCTGTTAGTATAGGCTGTGGTAGCCTAGCGGGTAAGGTATTGGACTATGGACCAAAAAGGTCCAGGGTTCAAATCCCACCTCTGCCAAAGCTGCCACTGTTGGGTCCTTGAGCAAGGCCCTTAACCCACAATTGCTTGGATTGTAAGACTGAATTGTAAGTCGCTCTGGATAAGGGTGTCTGCTAAATGCTGTAAATGTAAATGTAAATGTAAAGTTGAACCTAGTCCAGCACAGGGCTAAGCTTTAAGAGGATATCAAATTTTTAATGATGAGTTTTCAGAGTATTGTGCTACTGCTAGTTCTACTTTAAGATGTGTTCTTCTTGAATGTAGTGTTGGGCTTGTTAAAAAATCATTTACTTCATGAAGTCCAAAAATGTTTTGATAAATCATAGGGGTGGGAATCAATTTCAGAAGGCAGTGATTCAATTATTAATCGAATCGAAATCGAATCTTGGTGAGTCTTTTTCTTTCTATACAGGATTTCTTTTTTTCCATGACTTCGGTTTTGGTCTCATTATAGATTGTGGGGATCGCTGTGTCAAAAATGCCAACTAGAGTTGTCATCTTGATGTCATCTTGATCATTGGGTGTTGGTCAGGAGGCTGTCAGGATGCTGTCTTGGTGGTCTGATAAAATTAACCGTCTTTATCAAGTCTTTAATAAAAGTCTTTAAGTCTCAGCTCACGAAAACAGTGACATGAACATTGTTGACAACCTCTCCAGCACCAAACAGGAAATTCCATGTATATCTGGATGACATAGGTAAAGGTGATTTTTACAGTTCAGTAGGTGTAGACCTAAAGGGATCTGAGCAAATAATGGAAACGCTTCATTTTATTGTGCTACATTCATTTCTAAATGGATTTGGGCTGTTTACTGTTTTGTACGTTTGAGGAAGTTCTATGCAAATTAATGCACTGAAAACTGTAAGGGAAATTATTAAAAAATATATGGAAAATTCAAGCACAAATACACAGATATGTAATGTATGAAATGTGCTGTTTTCACTGGATCTTAAGATCTGATTATGGTGCTTAGGAAGCCACTTAGTTTATTTTACAGCCTGTTTGTGTGTTGCTTTTATTACTGATTTATTTATTTATTTATTTTTTTAAACAATCTGAAAAGGAATCTAGTGGGATTCTTGCAAATAATGACCATACAATTATTATATTTATAATTTTATATACAATTTATGTACAATTATAATTTTGAAGCTTTGCCCAGTCTCATCCCAACATTGCAGTGCATCTAAGAATCAATTATACCCACCCTCGAATAAATATATATAATTGAAAACAATTGTCAGAGCAAACACTATTGTAGCTTAACGTTCCACCTGTCCCAAGATGCCACTGTTGGGTCCTTGAGCAAGGCCCCTAACCGACAATTTCAGTTGAAAATCACTCGGGATAAGGGTGTCTGCTAAAGGCCTAGATATAAATGTACCTTCTTTCTCACTTATACTAATGTCATACTGAGTCTCCTCTCTAAACATTTCCTTTCTCCCTTTTTCCCCCTCTTTTCCCATCTATAATCTATCATCTTTCTCTGTAGGTGTATGGTAGACTGATCCCTCCCGAGTGAGGTGGGGTGCTCATGGCTGCCGCATGGGGCCTGGGCTGGCTGGGCGTGAGCCTCGCCCTGCTGGCCCTCGCCCCAGCGTGCCAGAGCTGCCCGCCACGCTGTGACTGCGTGGCCCAGCTTCGCTCTGTGTCCTGCCAGCGCAAGCGCCTATCAGGCGTCCCAGAGGGCATCCCTACGGAGACACGGCTGCTGGATCTCAGTCGTAACCGGCTGCGCTGGGTGGCGCCAGGAGATCTTGCACCGTACCCGAGGCTGGAGGAACTGGACCTGAGTGAGAACCTGATCTCCACGCTGGAGCCCAATGCTTTTGCCAGTCTGCAGACCCTGCGCACTCTGCGTCTCCGAGCAAACCAGCTCAAACTGGTGCCTATGGGCGCCTTTGCTCGTCTGACTAACCTCACCATGCTGGATCTGAGTGAGAACAAGATCGTCATCCTGCTCGACTATACTTTCCAAGACCTGCACAGTCTGAAAAACCTTGAGGTTAGAAAGAGGAATGGATGAATGAGAGAATGGGTGAACTGATGTGTCATGAAATATTTGAATTGTATGAATATTTCAATATTTACTTTTGTATCTGTGCCTTCTTTTTCTCCCACTCTCCAGGTTGGTGACAACGATTTGGTGTACATCTCCCATAAGGCTTTCTCAGGGTTGCTGAGTCTAGAGGACCTAACAATAGAAAGATGTAACCTGACTTCGATCTCTGGCCAAACCCTATCCTACTTGCGAAGTCTGGTCACACTTCGACTACGCCACCTAAGCATCTCCACTCTCGAGGATCAAAACTTCCGCAAGATGACTGCTCTGCGTGGGCTAGAGATTGAAAATTGGCCGTACCTGGATTATATCTCCCCCCTCAGCTTCCAGGGGCTTAACTTGACCTGGTTGTCCATCACTTACACCAACATTACCGCTGTCCCTTCTGGTTCCTTCCGCAACCTCGCTCATCTGACTACCCTTAACCTCTCCTACAACTCCATTTCTGTGCTGGAAGCCTGGGCTTTCAAGGATCTTATGAGGCTGAAAGAGCTGCACATGGTGAGCACTAACCTGCACACAGTTGAACCTCATGCCCTGGGTGGCCTGAGGCAGATTCGAGTGCTCAACTTGTCCAACAATGAGCTAGTCACACTGGAGGAGAGCTCCTTTCATTCAGTCAACAGCCTTGAAACTTTACGGGTTGATGGAAACCCACTGTCTTGTGACTGCCGGCTCCTTTGGATCCTGCAGCGCAGGCGGACTCTGAACTTTGATGGAAAAATGCCAGTGTGCGCTGGGCCAGCTGAGGTGCAGGGTAATATACTGAGCAGTTTCCCAGATTCTGCCCTGTTTGACTACTTTACCTGCCAGAAGCCGAAGATCCGTAACCGGAAGCTTCAGCAGGTGACGGCGCGAGAGGGCCAGCTGGTGACTTTCCTGTGTCGTGCTGATGGCGAACCAACACCTGCCATAATCTGGATCTCACCCCAGCGGAGGAAGATTCCTTCAAAAAGCAGCAGTAGGATCACAGTCTTACCAGGAGGAACACTGGAGATCCGCTACGCACAAGTGACTGACAGTGGCACGTACATCTGCATTGCCAGCAATGCAGGCGGGAACGACACCTATTTCGCCACGCTGACGGTGAAAGGACAGCCGCTGGACTCGACACTGTTTGCCAACCGGTCGCTGTATGCCGTGGACTTTAACGACACCGGTCTGAACAGCACACGTGTCTTCCTTAAGTTCACACTGGACCTCACCACCATCCTGGTGTCCACAGCCATGGGCTGCATCACCTTCCTGGGCGTAGTGCTCTTCTGTTTCCTGCTGTTGTTCGTGTGGAGCCGCGGAAGGGGCCAACGCAAGAACAACTTCACAGTGGAGTACTCATTCAGGAAGACCGAGGGGCCCACCACCAGCTCGACCTCTGGAGGGACGCGCAAATTCAACATGAAAATGATATGAAACAACGCAGCCAGGGGCCCAATGGGGGAGGCATAAACACCCAACATAAGCACACAGCGCTAACTCGCAGAAATAAGACCTGAAGATTAGCTTAGGGATAGATTTGATTAAGCTTACCTTGATCTCACTGCCTTTGACAAGAGTATTAATATTTTTATTGCAGAGGATGTTAGCATGATTCATGACAAAGCCACTTTTAATTTTGATCTGAATGAACTAAAGTTTCTTTTCACGAATCTTATTTGCTCGATTGGATGGTTCCACCCGTTTCACAGGTCTGAAGATAAAATATGGTTTTAACATTGTAAAAGGCTTTGTACAGCAGAACAGAAACAGGAACGGCAATCAGAACAACATTTATTAATTTAATATGCAGCAGTTTTTAAGAAAATGTCATCCTGATATTGTTGGTTAAACATGACATTTAGAGAGAATACAAATCAAGTCTATTTTGATGTTTTCTTTAAATACTACCCATCCACATGCCATGTCATTCCACAGCTGTGTAGAAAAGGTATTGAGACAAGGATTTAAGCACGATGCCCATGATTATGAAGAAAAAATAGGCCACTGTATAGTTTAACAAAAGTGTTAACATTTACTTATGAACAACAAGCAATGCACTAAAAGCCATTGGATCTGCGATTAGGTGCTGTGTGAGTTGGGACAAGCACACTGGCCGCGACACTGTGAGTGCATTGCTGTTAGCAGCAGAGTACCACAGTGTAAATAAGCTAATGTGCAGCCAGGACCACAGGGTTTGGTTAGGAAGCCAAGCTTTGGGTACTGGCTGCACTATCAGTGGATGTAATGTGCTTAGGCCATGCTGGTGGAGAGCTGGTGAGGGGCTTATCTCATATCCTCACCACCAGCAGGCCTAGGCACCTGCCAATGACCCATAAGCCTTCTTGGGGGGAGGAGGCCATCGGGTGTCAGGGCTGTTTGATGTCAAATACTTGCTAAACGTACATGTGTATATATACACAACTGTACACTTAAGCCATTTCCAAGCACACCTAAAGAATCCAGAGCTTTATTTGTTTACAGTGCAAAGCACTATGCAGAAAAGATGCACAAGCTTTCTTTACCACACTTCTTTTTTTCAGTTCAGGGAATGGTAAAATAATATCGTCCAAGCTTGGTTTATTTTTCTATTATGCTATTGTATAGCATTTGTGGTTGATTAACAGTAATCAGTTAATGAATATATGAATGGAAAAGCATGTAATGTTCATGGTTATCGCCTTAGCTTCACCATGCTCATCCATTTAATTATGTTAATTGCTTTTCCGTTTCATTTTGCAGACACAGGCAATAACAGCTTCTAAGTGCAATAACATGATTTTGTTTACTGCCATTGGCATTTTCGTGGCGTTATAATGTAACATAGGCATGCCTTTTTAACATGGAGTCGCAGGATCAGGCCTTAAATATTGACAGAGCCACTGACAGATTATTTATATGCTATTAACATAACACCCCTTATGTACTTTAATATCATTTACTGATTTACAACTGAAAAGCGTAGAGAATTCAATACCCCAGTATTTTATCATCCTCAGAACATGTGAGAAAGGGTGTTTGGTGACAACATCATCCCCGATTCCTAATATCTGACTCGTATTTGGCGGCCAGTGTGTGAAAGTCTCTGCTTCTCCTGCCCAGTCTTCATCCCCCCATTAATCCCCGTTCCCCACACCCTGACTGGGTCTCAATGAGAGAGGGGTCCCTGGCTGGAGATCACGGATGTAAATGAAACTCATGACACCCATCTAGCCTATGTGTATTTGACTGTAGAAGGCATTTGCTCTTTGTGTGTTCAGTTTATGTATTTTGTACTTCATTTGAATTGCGTATTTTTCAGTGTTTTGAGAATAGCTAATTGTTACCCAGATTTTGTCATCTGTTCTCAATACCACCGTCAACACAGACAGGTTTGTAGATACCATGAGAAGAGGATGGGAATAGTAGGATCTAATTAGTGTTGTAGTCAAGAGTTCTTGATGCATGCTTAATGATCCAGGTAAGAAAATCCAAGAAGTTGAATCTGTTCATCTGGACATAGATCTTGTTGGAGAAACGTTTCGTCACTCATCTAAGTGACTTCTTCAGTCTCAGCAGTTGGAAAACTTCCCCAATCTTATATACAGCACGTTGCATAACGACTGGTACCAGCACCATTGCATAACAATGGGACCGGTGATCAGTTTAATATGAAGATTGACATAGCCATTAACAACAATGGCCACGTGTGCCATTCACACAGGATTGGAAACGGATGGCACAACATAGAAGAGCTACCTCATCAGGTCAGGACTCTGTGGTTTACACCCACCTACAGGTCAGTGGCCACTCTTTCAAGGATAAAGATTTGCAGATCCTTGATAGGGAGGAACGATGGTTTGAACGCGGAGTAAAAGAAGCCATTTTTGTAAAAAGGGAACGTCCATCCCTGAACCGAGGAGGGGGCCTCAGAGTACACCTCTCACCATCTTACAACGCAGCCATCGCAGCCCTTCCCCAATCCTGTGTGAATGGCACACGTGGCCATTGTCGTTAATGGCCATGTCAATCTGCATGGTACAGGAAAGACAATTGATATTTTCTGTGAGAAAACATTGTCACATGTTGTCAAGTATGTGCCATGAAAGACATTCAAACATAATCATACCTAGTGTTACCCCCAACTATGACAGATCCTACATAGATATCAAAATACATAGAGCAAGCTAACTAGCTACCATGAAGGTGCTGTGATTATGATTTTGCAAGTGTGATATAGGACCTACAGAAACACGTGTGAAAGCTCCATAAATCTAGGGACAGACAAACCATTACACGTAAAAATTACTCACATTTGCCTTTTAAATGTTTGGCCTGCACATTTGTGTTATCAAGAGATAGCAGAACTGTTTTGCTCTGCTCACCTCTGAGAGGCAGATACATCCCAAATGGACTAGCTAACTTTAGCAGTGTGCAGACGTGAGATTTTGGATAAACCTCCCAGAGCGACCATAGATTTAGATAAAAACTTCTAGAAGCAACCAAGGATTTCTGCAAAAAAGAAGCAACACAGTTCAGTCAGTGGATTAGATGATATAACTGTGCTTTTTACTGTTTAAAGTTGTCAAGTCAGCCATCTTGCTAAGCATCCAATTAGAAAACGTTAGCAAGCGTGGTAGCTTGCTAGTAAAACAGTATCTCAAAATACTAAATCAAAGCTGAACTGCACCACAATGGAGAACTTTCAGTTTGTCCCTTGAATGATGAATGATGTGGTATTGAGGACAGATCAACAAACCAAAGAGCCATTAGTAGAATAATGGGTGTAATGATTCTAGATAAATTAGTCACTCTTTTGGTGTTCACCCCAAATGACTGTTCTCTGTTTCACTTAGCGAAGTGTTCTCAAACCTACTGGCATCATTAGCCATGCAGTACGTTGGAGAGTGTGTGTGTAGTCAGTACAGTTGATGTTGTCCTTGTGGTCTGTGACTCTGTGTTGTTAATTCAGTTGGTAGGTCGAGTTCGTTTTCTAGCTTCTTAGCCGTTTCTGTTAGCGTTAGCTCTTAGCCATGCAGTCAGTCACTGTTTCAGGTGTGGTGGTGGTGGTGGACGGTTAGAAAGGAGGCTCAGCCGGGATGTGAAAACACACCCTCTCAGTGTTAACCCCTTATTCTAAACCAAGCTCTTTTTCTGGATGTACGAAGTTCTGATACTCCCTGTATCTATCCCGGTTTTTCCTGTTCAAACCCAGAATACAAAACAGAGTGCAAACCATTCAAAGGTATGAATACTTTGAGCAGGTCATCTTCTGAATAGGAATGAAAGAACCATGTATTATTCTATATTTTGTTATTGAATCTGATCTCCTGTTTAGTCATATTCTAATTAACTGAATATTCTTAAAGGAATGCTCTAGCATTTTCTTTTCAACCTAATCTGCTGTGTATAAGCAATTGTTTTTACAATAGACCTGTTTCCCAGTAGTGAGAAAAGAACATAAAAGCTTTAGCCTGATTTATTTGTATATAAGCTGGAATTTTATTCATTTATTTTTTTAATAGTTTTTTAATAACACGCATGAGTGAGCATGTCCTGGATTGGATGCCGGTCCATTGCAGACTTTTATTTTTACCTTATTAAACAAGCGAGACAAAGCTTTTATGTTCAGTATCTCACAACTTCTAAATAACATACAGCTGATACTGCCTTACAAAATACAATCCAAGCAACTGTGGGTTATGGGCACTGCTCAAGGGCCCAACAGTGGTAGCTTTGGCTCCATAGACCTTCTGGCCCATACAGTCCAGGTCCTTAAACATTGTATCACCACAGCATTTGTATATTTTTCAATATCAAAAGTGTGGAATAGAGCTTTGTTTCCTCAGGCTTGTTTTCCTTTATGACACAGGCAACAAGGTGAAAATGAACAAAATGTACTCATGAATGTAATTGGATACAGTCATTTCTGCTTCTCTTCGATGTGTAATTGGAAGGAATCAGTCAAAGCGTTAAGATATATACTGACTGAACAAACAGTATTATTAGCTTTTGTGTAAATGCATCCAATAATGTCATAACCATCTGCTGCCAGTTCAGGGCGTCTGGATTTAATTATATAACTGATCATTTTGGGTGATACTCTGCATTGTGGATTAACATCATACAGGCATCATAAAGCCATAAAATGTGTCAGGGGATAGTACAAGCACTCTGGAAAGCCATTACTGTAAACTTTGTATATTTAAATCATTTATTAGTAGCACGTTCCTCACATTTGGGGAAAATGGTTTCATTCATACCTTTGTTATTGGCATGTACATGACAGATGCAATGGAGAGTTGGCTGAAAACACCAGAATATTCCTTAAATACAAAGCCTATGAAAAGGAGCAGGAGGAACCATTACATTTTTGATGAAGCACTATCGTCCACCCACTGTTTGACAGTTTTCAGGTCTCATCAATAGATTCAGTCGAGCTGCTCCACTTCTGTCGCTGTCTCTGTTCTGCCCTCCTGCTGAGTGTGTCATCTGTATGGGTGATAGGCAGGAATCATCCATTCCTCCCCCCCTCTCAGTCTTCTCTTATGTGTCTCTCTCTGAGGATTGAAGCTGTGACACCTGTCTCCCAGACACACACTTTATAGCAATAACAAAACATGGAATAGCTGAGGTACCTTAAAAATCATCCATGTCATTTTGGAATGACAGGAACATTACATAAAAGGATTATGACTTATGACTTCCAGTAGATAGAAAACTCAGTCAATCAACCAGTCCATTGAAATCCATTTCTGCAACATCTATCCAATGGTATCTGTATGTCATGTAAGGGCAAATGTCGGCTGTCAGGCCAAATCATCAAACATTAGATACGTGTACATTCTACTGTATCACGTTACACATATTTTCCTCGCTCTCCTAGTCATGTCTCATGTGTTCAATTCGAGCTGAATAACTTTTCTCTTTTTCTGGTTTGCAGAAAGTAGGTCTGACTCTCCCTCGCCCCCACATCAGTCTGCCCTCGTCTGAACTTACTGCAAACTCATGCAACAAGAGACCCTTCTCTTTCAGACACCCACATGCAGGCACCCTTTCAGTCCGTGTGAAGAAACATGCAGGCGCACACACAAGCAACGCCGTGTATCTCCACGACACACACTCAGTACCAACAGTTCTACAGATACACACCGTTACACAGTGGGTGCTTTGGCCAAGTACATCATGACTAGCCAAGCAGATTGCTCAGTGTTTATTTATGCCAGTTGACTGCCTTCTCGTACAATTGGGTTGCATTAAACATACTTTACTGTGATGTTCCTAATGAATAAAACATATAAACCATCACATCTTTCACACTAAGTGTGATGATAAATGTAGTTTTTGGCCAGCCACAATACAGACACTGGTGCATTTACTGGCCCACTGGGCTAGTTAATTGATTCACATTTGCCCGTCGCTCTAGATGAAATGAAAGCTCTCCATTTCTGTCTAGAATCTATTCATTTTAGCATCACTTTTAATCACGAGACAGTTTGATCCTCAAAAATAGGCTCCTGCAACACAGTGACATTGACAGGAAGCCTTAAGAGGTCTGTAAGATCACACGGTCCATTCTTTCTTTCATTCATCTTTCATTTACAGCTGGGAGGTTCTGTGCTGTATTTCTGTATTTCTAGTCAATGTGAAATTGTGCTTTTCATGACAGAGCCATTACAGAATAACAGACTGTGTTTATACAGTCTCAACAACATGACATGTATTAGAATTTATGCTTTCATTTCAAAGAAATGAATCACATTGTTCTACAGCACCTGATGTATCTATTGTCATTGCATCAAAACAATGTTTGTTTATTTTAGGTGGTCCCTAAATCCAAAAATGGCATGTGGTGTGACTGGTTGACCATATTTACTGATAAAGTAAAAATGTATTCAATAAAAATAAAAGGTATTGTAGTTAGGAAACTTCTGTTCCTAACAACTAGTATCATCCAGTGAGCACATTGGTCTGTAGCCAGTGGTTTCCAGGATAGGCATCAGACTTAGTGGATTCTGGGATAGGCTCCTCGTGTAACATTTGTGGTGCAGTGACAAACCGCCTCGGTTATGCTAGTTGAGTTTGTTGTGGTGGTTTGAGCCCAGGATGTTCAAAAAGTTCAAACATGGCCATGCGTCTCTACATACTCTTTACATAATGTGAAATGTAGACACTTGGAGTTAGTTTTAACAAGAATGTAATATTTTAAATTTATAGTGACTTAAAAGCTATGAAACAAAAATTATATTAGATCAATGCAGATTAGGTCAATGTAGATATACCATGCATTTCATAATTATTTCAATAACTATTTTGAAAGTCTTATAGCACAATTGTTGTATCTGGGTGGCAGATGAAAATTCAGTCTTGTCGTTTAAAGACAGTACATTAAAGTAGAAAGAACTTTCAAGTGTTGAGGAATTTCTTGTTGAAAAAAAATCAGAACCTCAGTATTAGCTTAGCATCCTTCATTTCCTCACAAACAGCAGCCCTCCGTCCAAAATGTTCTCTCATCAAGGTTATCCCACAAAATATTTACTAGTACTGATCAGCCAAGTCAAAATAGTAACCACGCCATCTAGTAACTCATGTGTTGTACTATTCTGACTGGTATTCATGTATAACCTTCTATGTGTTCACGCAAGTTTGTAATACGAAGCGTGGAAAATGCGACATTGCCGCCCTCTGCTGGCCAATACATGTAGTATGGCTGATGTTTATATCCCACATAAACCCTACTGCTGCCATGGGCTCTAGAGTATTCTACACAGAGCTAATTGTGACTGTTAGCGTCGAATGATAACACAATGCGAATATCTCTACATTCATAAGGAGGATGAACTCATTTAGTGAATTAGAGCAGACAAAGAGCACAGTTTCCTAGTTGAAAGACTGCTGTGAAAGCCTGACAACGTAGAATTTGCCATATGACCAGTATTTAAAGTGCCATGGTTTGGTTACACACTTCCTGTTAACTATTTGTACTTATGCTCAATAAATCTTGTTATGAGATTAGGAATGCTACTGTTGAACTTTTTCCCTCTTGTGAACTTGTGATCTATGCATGCCTCTCTGAAGTCCCGAAACCCTGCCAAACACACTTGTGTTGTTCTTGTAGAAATGCTTTAAGCATAATGTGGGGGGTAGAATTCATTTTTAAAAAGATGATCAAGGCTATTTATGCTTATTAATAAGAGCCATATGTGCAGGATTATCGCTGATGTGATGTGCTTTAATTAAAGAGAACTGTTTGATTTTCTGAAATAGAACTGCTGTGTGTATGGATGTACTTTATCCTCTGAGCCGTGTGTTGTTTCAGTTCATTTTGCTCTCAGTCAGGCTCTTGCTTTAAGCATTCACACTGTGAATTGATTCTCTCACACAAAGCCAGTAAAGACGGTCTCTTCCATATTTGTCCTTGAAAATAAATCTCTGTCATAATCCAGTCCTGCTGATACCAACACACACACACACACACACACACGTCTCTCTTGATGTAATATTACTGTAATTAAATGATTCTACACCTACCTCTGTCCCTAACTTCAACCTCAGCAACCTAAAGAATCTCCATAGTGGTAGAATGGGTTGTACTGAACACCTCAGTGACTCTCTTTATGACACCTTCATACGCTTCCAGTCAGTTCTTCAACTTTCTGCCCTTCCTAAAAAAAAAGGACTTGGCTGGGTTGCACAGAGCTATGACCTTGTCTCCATCATGATATGAATTAGAATAAGAACTGTCAACCAGGGCTAATTGCCCAACATTAGCACCCGACCTCATGTTCCGAAATCTAGTAGAAAGCCATGTACGGAATAAACTCCATAATAATACCCATGTTCCTTGGATGTAATATTTGGGTGTCCACAAACGTTGCTTCTACAGCATATGTGACATATAACCCTACTGCAGTCAGCTGGTAACAGCACCATCACCAGTGTTAGAGAAGTTACTCAAAAAAAGTAATCCATTACAAATCACTAATAACTTCTTTCAAATGTAATTGGTATTACTAAAATGCAATCCCATTATTCCTTTCTTTACATTTAAGTGTCTACTTAAAAGTACTACAGATTAAACATTAATCTGCACCTACTAGAAAGTACAAGTATAACAGCCAATAGTCCATTAAATGGAGCATGGTGGCTCGGTGATTAGCACCGCTGCTTCACAGCAAGAAGGTCCTGGGTTTGATCCCAGGATAGAGCAGCCTGGGTCCTTTCTGTGTGGAGTCTGCGTATATGACTAGTCTTGATGTAATCTTGTAAAATGGCCATTGATGCTAATAGCGACGTTAAATAAACAAACAATTCTCCCACATTCCAAGACATACTTTGGGTGCTCTAAATGTGCCCAGTATGAATGTGTCTGACTAGTATCAATTAAAACTTACTCCTGTTTTAATTGATGCTGATACGATGTTAAATAAATAAAAGAATGAATGAATTAAAACAGTGAGGCCAAAAGTCTGTGTAAAGAAGGATGTATCTATCCGGAGCTATCTATGCGTCATGTAGCCTAATCACGTACGTTATCATGTGGTTTTGTTTTGATATGCTCCGCGATAGTATTAGAGGACGGTGGACGCTCAAAAGCTCTCAAAAGTTTGGCCCCACGTTGAGAGACTGCACCTCCAACATGGTAAAACATCTAAAGCACCAACATGATACTGAGCTTCAGTAGGAATAGTGTCTGCGGTCTGTTAGCCCAAATGCTACGTTAGCCAGGAGAGACTAACGCTTAGTGTGAACACTCCTAACGTGGTTTAATGTCTTAAAACAATGACCTAAGAACACTCAACTTCTCTTAATTACTACTGATCACAAGTAGCCTCTACTGCTGAAATGATGAACGTGTGGTAAAAAGGGAAAGTCATTTTTACGTTCAGCTTCTTTTTTCTACCCATTTAAACCAAGCAAAACGGGTGACGTAAAAACGATTACTTTCCCTTTGGACCACATGTTCATAATTTCAGCAGCAGAGATTACTTATGTCTAGTAGTAGCATAATTGAGTTCGGTGTTCCTAGATCACTGCTTTAGTTGCCTACTTTAAGCCTCATTAGCTTTTTACTTATAAGAGGTTTAAATGGGAAGAAAAAAGCTTAACATAAAAATGATTTCTTTTGAAATTTAAATATAAAAAACTGAAGATATTCTTTATACTCAAACATTCGGCACATTTTTCAGCATTTTGGAATCTAAATTTTGAATTTTTAAGAAACGGAATAGATAATCAGAATCGATAACATGCAAACGATACCCAACCGTAGGTGACAGTGCTAACCACTTGCACCACTGCTGTATTTATGTTAATTGATAATATTGCTATTTCCCCATTAATCTACATTAATCTATTCATAATGAGGGATTGGCTGAGTGTCTTCAGACCGGACTTCTTATCAGCCAATAACCTTGTGTCACCTGCGCTTCCTAAACTAAACAAGTAACATATTTTAAACGTGTATATGTTATTGTAATTACATGGATGTTAGTGCCACTACTGACTGGCTCCAGTAGGTTAATGAAATGCCTATAACCTTAATCGAATTAATTGATTTCTTGTAGTGATCAGTTTCTGTTTGACCTGTATCATACTCACTGTCCTTTATCAAAATGGACAAAAGTACAACACACACTATTTAAAACAGCAGTATCAGCATCCTGACTCGCGTTCTTCTTTAATATATACTTTGGTATCACTCCCCAGAAGCATCGCTCAGGATCACCTCGAGGGTGTGTAACAACATTTGAAGTTGGAACTGCAGCTGACACTGAACATGATCATTCATTCATTTTCTTACCTGCTTAATCCTGGTCAGGGTCGCAGGAGAGCGCGCACAAACATGTACTGTGCTGCTTTCTCACCACTAGATGGCAGTGTTGTTACGTTGCGTTCTTTAAATGACTCGCTAGCGTATGAAAACACGCACGCCCATGACTACAGTGGGGTAAATAAATTTAGTCAGCCACTGATTGTGCAGGTTCTCCTACTCAGAAAGATGAGAGAGGTCTGTAATTTTCATCATAGGTACACTTCAACTATGAGAGACAAAATGAGAAGAAAAATCCAGGAAATCACATTGTAGGATTTTTTTTTTTATTAATTTACATTTACAGCATTTAGCAGACGCCCTTATCCAGAGCGACTTACAATTGATACAGTCTTACAATGCAAGCAACTGTGGGTTAAGGGCCTTGCTCAAGGACCCAACCGTGGCAGCTTGGCAGAGGTGAGATTTGAATCCTGGACCTTTTGGTCCATAGTCCACTACCTTAACCGCTACGCTACCACAGTCCCATTGTAAATAATTGTAAATCATGGTAGAAAATAAGTATTTGGTCACCCACAAACAAGCAAGATTTCTGGCTCTCACAGACCTGTTGTAACTTCTTCTTTAGGAAGCTCTTCTGTCCTCCACTCATTACCTGTATTAATGGAACCTGTTTGACCTCATTATCTGTATAAAAATACACCTGTCCACAGCCTCAAGCAGTCAGACTCCAAAACTAAGCCATGGCCAAGACCAAAGAGCTGTCGAAGGACACCAGGACGAAAATTGTGGACCTGCACCAGGCTGGGAAGAGTGAATCTACAATAGGCAAGTAGGTTGGTGTGAATAAATCAACTGTGAGAGCAATTGTAAGAAGACATGCAAGGCCACTGATAATCTCCCTTGATCTGGGGCCCCACGCAAGATCTCATCCCATGGGGTCAAAATGATCATGAGAAAATCCCAGAACTATACGGGAGAGACCTGATGAATGACTGCAGAGAGCTGGGACCGAAGTAACAAGGCTACCATCAGTAACACAGTACGGCGAGAGGGACTCAGATTTTGCAGTGCCAGGCGTGTCCCCCTGCTTAAGCCAGTACATGTCCCAGGCCCATCTGAAGTTTGCCAGAGAGCATATGGATGATCCAGAAGAGGATTGAGAGAATGTCATGTGGTCAGATGAAACCAAAATAGAACTTTTTGGTAAAAACTCAACTGGTTGTATTTGAATGCTGAGTCGTATCCCAAGAACACTATACCTACTGTGAAGCATGGGGGTGGAAACATCATGCTTTGGGGCTGTTTTTCTGCAAAGGGACAGGACGACTGATCCGTGTTAAGGGAAGAATGAACGGGGCCATGTGTCGTGAAATTTTAAGCCAAAAACCTCCTTCCATCAGTGAGAGCATTGAAGATGGAACGTGGCTGGGTCTTCCAGCATGACAATGATCCCAAACACACTGCTTTGGCAACAAAGAAGTGGCTACGTAAAAAACATTTCAAGGTCCTGGAGTGGCCTAGCCAATCTAAAGACCTCAGCCATAGAAAATTTGTGGAGGGAGTTGAAAGTTCGTGTTGCCCCAAAATATCACTACTCTGGAGGAGATCTGCATGGAGGAATGGGCCAAAATACCAACTACAGTTTGCGCAAACCTGGTTAAGACCTACAGGAGACGTTTGACCTCTGTCATTGCCAACAAAGGTTATGTTACAAAGTATGGAGTTTAACTTTTGTTATTGACCAAATACTTATTTTCCACCATAATTTACAATTAAATTATTTAAAAATCCTACAATGTGATTTCTTGGATTTTTTCTCATTTTGTCTCTCATAGTTGAAGTGTACCTATGATGAAAATTACAGACCTCTCTCATCTTTCTAAGTAGGAGAACTTGCACAATCAGTGGCTGACTAAATACTTTTTTGCCCCACTGTATAACCAACAATGCGTCATTTATAAACCTTAAGTGGCACTGACCTAGAAAATAATAAGATTTTATGCATAAATTAATTCATTTAAGGGGCAAAACAATTGATTTTTGGCTTACACTCTGGCAACTGATCCTTGAATTTTTAAACTAAATCAATGATTTATAAATATTTTTCAGGAATTAGGGTCAGATACCATGTCAAGCAAATAAGTGCTATTTTTGTACCAAACAAATGTGCTGTTAATACACAGATGAATTAAGAGGAAGTGTACTTTAAGTACTTTGTGTTTCATAGTGTATAAAGCCTCCACAACACAGATATAACTGACAAAGTAATTTCACATTCACAGTCCAAAAATATCATCTCAAATGTGTGATGTTATCTACATAGGTTTTTGTACATGTATTTAGAGAAAACAGTTGGCCTCATACCAAAACTAAAGAAAATCACTTGCTTAACATGCCTTAGCTAATCGACTACATTTGGAGTAGTTGTAAATTTGTGTCCAGCCCATCTCTATAAGTTGCAGTAACACAAGAAACTTGCATTTTCATGACAGTTTGGTAAATGATGTGCTTATAACTAAGACATTTAAATGTAAATAGCCTATCACTGTAGCACAGTTAGCCATTTAGCCATGGCTACCTTCAGAATTAATTCAAAATTCAATGCCAGCATTGTAGATACATCTTTTCTTTAACTGGGATTTAACAAAGGCCCAAAACACGTCGTACATGTACACAAATGTTTTATACATCAGGAGATTGTTGGCTAAGCAGGCACTCTTAAAAGCACAAATGTAACACTAGTTAGGCCATTTAAATCAGTAGTGGGGACAGCAGTGGCTTAGCGGTCAAGATATTGGACTGTAGACCACAAGGTCCAGGTTCAAATCCCATTTCTGCCAAGCTTCCACTGTTGGGTCCCTGAGAAAGGCCTTTAACCCACAATTTATTGGACTGTAAGATTGTATCAGCTGTACGTTGCTCTGGATAATGGTGTTGGCTAAATTTCAATGTCAAATTTGTGGGAGTGTGGAAGCCTTGTAGTAAGGTACTAGCCTGTGGACCACAATGTCCAGGGTTCCAATACCACCTCTGCCTAGCTGCCACTGTTGGGTCCTTACGCAAGACCACAAGTGCTTGGCTTGTAAGAACATATCAGTTGTAAGACGCTCTGGATAAAGGCGCCTGCTAAATGACTAGATGTGATGTAAAAACAGTGTTGTTTATGTATAAGCCAATACATTGGTTTGTGATTTTTAAATCGCAATGCACGCGGACACTATTGTGTAGGAAAGTCTAAACAACTTTCTAGTTCATTATTCCTGTTTTCGGAATGTCCAGTAGGTGGCGTTAGAGCAGATAGACAGAAAATTAATTACCTTTTAAATTTTGCGTTTGTCTCTGCTGTTATTCCTTAATTCCCTCATGAAGTGTAGAGACTGACATAGAGAGCTGTTTATGTTGGTGCCACTTTAGTTTAACCCTAATTGTGTGCGTCATTTTGAAGAAAGTAAGTTTCATATTACTTTGAGCGCTACAGTAAGGGATATTATTATCTGTATTTGTGTTAACATGCTGATAACTAGTTAAGCCCTCTGTTTCTGCTGTACTACATATCACGATTAAATCTTACTGGGCCAATGTGGTTAGCCATGTTGTGAGCAAGTTCCTTGAGCTTAAATGAGAAAGTTGTATGTTCATGTTTATCTAACGTAAATACTTTGTACTTCTCGGTTTCATAATTTACAGCTGTTTAAGTTGTAAGTAAGCTGACTAGTTGATATTGTAAATGAGGTATATGATGTATGAAATACTGTTTATGTAGCAGGGTAACACAGTTAATGTAAGCAGTGTTATTCACCTTGTCTACAGCCACACACAAACCCACAAAACTACCAACCCAAACTTGCACCTATGCTGAACCCGTATACCAGTACCTTTGTACCCAGCAATATGTTATCATTGAAATCTTTATGGTTGAACATCTCTCTGAGCTGTGCTCTCTTACTGGAGCCTCCTGTTTCTAAGGCCTACCAAGCCAGCGCTTCCAGAGTCCTCACTCTATTTCATATTGTAATGAGTGCTTTCAAAATGTCACTAATACAAAATGTCTTTAAATCATGTCTGAGGTAATGCATTGTTAATTAAGATAAAGAGACAGCAGTATGTTTTCCAATTGCTTCTTTATTTACTTAGCCAAAAACACACAATTTATGTATCAACACTAGTCGTTTTAGTTCGTTTATGTTCGGTAACAGTTATTACTCAGTTTTTTGCCTTCTTTAAAGGACGCCAACACATGAACATAAGGAACTGTACAGGTCCTCTGTACCCATGAGATTAAGACAGAGAGATGAGACCCTCAGAGAAATGACAGCACTTATTATAAGTCATTTATATGGATGTATTACGCATCACTGGGTCAATGCAAGAAGGATGAGGTGAAAATTTTGATGATTTAGATTGTCAGTCCTACAATCTTTGGTTCCGCACAGGCACTCTCATAGTGCAGATCATGTGTGCAAAGATCATGTGTCTGACTGTCTTCCATGTCCCACCTGTTTCTCACCAGTCTCTCTGTCTCAACCGGCACTGTGTTTGTGTTTGTGTCTGACTAGCTAATGTCAAAACCTTGATGCTAACAATGCTTTCCATGCTGTCAGCCATGCTTTACCTATTATCCTGCAGAAACATGCTGTAGAGGTTGGGTTCCTTCTTGGACCCATCAATCTTTGTCCCTACAGTGCCCTTTAGTGTTGGACAGGTATAGACCAACAGGAAACAAGAAAGAGAAACCTGGGAGAATGGGTGATCTGTGTGTAGCATAGGCACTTCTTTACGAATAAAGCTGATTCGGTCTGATATGGAAAGCATGTGAGAGAACGTGAGTGTTCTGTGCTGTGATTGTTCCTCTAGGCATTCAATCCCAATACCCTGAGTGAAAAGTGATGTTCGAGAAACCCAACAGATGGAGTGAATGGGATGAGGTGGCTGGAGGGAGAGGGGATCGGGGATAGTGTTTGCATAGTTCTCTGTCCAAAAATGGTTCATGCCGCAGTCTCTAGATTCTTCAGACACCAGACTAATTAGAGGAATCCAACTTATAAATAGAGATAGGACAGAGATTTCTGATGTTTGTAATGTTATTGAATTACTTATACCACGCTTCTGTGGTGCTCAACAAATGAGATCAATAGGGATTGAAGGTAGCCTTTACGGATAAGAGCATAATAATCTTTGAATGGGGCAGACAACTGCCTACTCCTGAAGGAAAAATGCAAAACTTGGCTTATTGGAGGTGAGATCAGCTGTTTTTAAGTCACAATAATGTTAAGTCTTGAGTTGAATTGGCACTAAATCTTTTAAACTAAGATATACTAGAACTGTTGGTCTCTGGGCCACTCTAGGTTCTGTTAAAGCCTAAGACAACAAATTATATGGACCACCGTCATCCAACCAATCAGAATGAGGTGGCATCTGTATTTACCTACTTTGGGAATGAACATTAAAGGGATGAAATGTATTTTAAGACAAAAGCCTATTAGTTTCAGCTTAAAACACTGACTTGTGATGTTAATCAGTTGATTCCGTTTAAGTTTGCTCATGAAAGGACAGCCCTTGTTATATGTCCTCTATTTAAATTACTACTAGCATGTAAACTGTACATGAGCACTCTCACTTTTAAACATTTCCTAAATAAAAGGGAGTGTATGGTGATGTCTGACCCAGTAGATGTCCAATGAAATGATTTGAGCATAATAGTGTATGTAAAAGTGTGTTGTGTCAATGAGAGTATGGTCATCTCTCTGAGGGTCCCTCTTTCAATCTTTGAATCTCAACCACTTCACAGCGACTCAGCCTTTCTTTCTTTCTTACTTTCTTTCTTGTTCCTGTCTTTTTCTCTCCTCCTCACTGGAAATTGATTGTCTTCTACCATCACAAAGACACTTGTTTTCTGATTAATTTTGGGGACCAGAGGAGGGAGAGAACATGGCCACGGGGGGCTCAGAACGCCCTCGAACTCGCCACTCCGACTCAAAACGACACGGAAAGCTGAGTAACAAGATGATGATGAAGCTGGTAGGAGGGACCGACCACCAGGCGCAGACTTGTGGCTATTGGTGGGTCAAAAGACAGCGAAATAAACAAATAAAAGCAGGAATTCAGGCTGAAAAGCAAATACAATGAGATGCTGCACAGGGCGGTCGAGTCCCTCCGTATCTGTTAGCATTTCAGTTTGTATATACAGTTCGAATGCAACATAAGGAGAGTTGAAGAGGACAGGAAAGAATACAAATGCATGCATTTTAACAAAGGAAAGCAAACAATAAAAAGCACAGGAAAGAAAATCAGATGGCCTTTGTATCAAATTTGTCGGACATCTTTTCCACCCCGGTTGGTGTAACTTCATTCCTCCCCCTCTCCTTGGCCAAGACAAACGAGTAAATCCTGCAGTTTCTAAACACTTAGTTTAATATCCATGCATAAAAGAATGGTCTGCATCTCCTGAACAACAGAGCTGCTGTTTCTGGATTTCTTTTTTTTTTCTTTTTAAATATCAGAATCACTTGAACAACACACAAGTAACATTATCTGAACAGAAATGCATTTGCAAATATGAATTTATAAAAAATACAAATTGCAACTAAAAAGAAATCCATTTTGCTTTTAACATCTCAGTGATGGTTTTGCTCCATGAATCATTACATGATCTTTATTCTGCTACCAACCTACACTCCATTTCCTTGTTGAAAAGTTGATTTTTCTACTTTCATTTACATTGATTCCATTTAGCAGATGCTTTTCTTTTAAAGGACTAACAGTGACTAGCACAGATTCCTACCCACTAAGCCACTACTGACTCTGAATCTTGAATTTATTGAAAATTAATTGGGAGTTGTCTTAAACTGGATGTTACCGTTCCTCTACAATGCAAGACTAATGAACTCTCTTTCACACATTTACATGTTGTTGTCCCCTACCCAGTATTCAGGACGTTTTAAATTAAAACATATTGGTGGATGTTCAGCATTCTACTAGTGTAAAAACTAAATCAATACCGTACGTACTGCTGAATTTCAGTCTGCATTGAGCAAAACTGGTGCTGTCTCAAAGGCTGGACTTTTTTGGCTCCTTTTAGATGAACAGGTACCCATGTTACACAAACATTTGACTCTCTGACATTCATGAAGTCCTCAAGTTTAAAAAACAGGTGTACATTTGGGGACAATTCTACTGGTAGAAAAACTGAATCGTATGTGCTCCTGAATATTGAATTGAATCGAATCTTGTTGAATTGAATAAAATGAAAATTAATAAAACTGATTTGTGTTGAATCTATAAAATGAGCAGGTGCCCTTGCAAGGCATGTACATTGTGTTGTCCCATACCCAACATGCATGAAGTCCTTAATTTAAAAAAGGGATATTCATGGAGCATTCCACTGGTATAAAAACTGAATCAATATGTGCTCCTGAATATTCAATTCAATTGAGCTGAATTTAATTGAATCAAATATAATTAAATCAAACCGGCACTGATCAAATCGGAATAAAAACTGAATCAAGTGGTACTGCATGAAATCAAATCTGGAGGAGTATCAAATGCTGGGCTTCTCCAGCTCTTTTAACACACTGACCTACCCAACTCATTTCTGACATTCAGAAAGTCCTCAATTTAAAAAAATGGGTGGACGTTCAAGGAGCATGCTACTGGTATAAAAATCAAAGATGCCAAAGCAAAAAGAGATTACGGAACAGTATAAAGCTTCAAGTTACAATATTTCCAAAACTATTATTTAGCAATATTCATCATCTTTAGGTATCAGTACTATCCTTGTTATTGTTTCATTACATAGCCTTTACATGAAAGATTTTGAGGTATATCAGAATTTTCATTGTCAACACATGCCTGCCAGGTAATACCGCTAGCTGAAGGACACGTGATTGGTGGCGAGTTGGGCATTTATGGGAGTTGCCAGATGTTCATGATTGTGAGTAAACAAGCACATGGTCGAGCACCATGCATGCACACACAAACACACACTCCCGTAATTCTGTAAGACACACAAAAATAGCTCTGTTGGGAGTTTGTATGTGTGTGTCAAAATCAGTGCATAAGAAACAAAAAATCACACTGCACACATTGAATCACTCCTTAGTGATCCAGTCCTTATGAATAAATACATAAATATGTCAATAAATAAATGCATAAGTTTTGAAATAAATACAGAAAAGAAGCTTAACGATCTCTAAGAAAACAAAGTGCTTCTGTATCAGGATGGAAAATGAGGCCTCGACCTCTATCAGCACAAATGAATGATGTTACAGATGTGTGTGTGTGTGTGTGTGTGTGTGTGTGTGTGTGTGTGTGTGTGTGTGTGTGTGTGTGTGTGTGTGTGTGTGTGTGTGTGTGTCCAGAGCAATCCCACCCGTGGTTGAAGAAAAAAGGCACTCAACATATACTGCATAGGAGCCACCTCCTTCACCGTGGCATAATGCAGTCTGACTGCTCTGTGTTCATGTTGTGTGTGTCTGTGTCTATTTTTGTGTCCAGTTGTAATGGCAATAAGAAATTCATTGTCGCTACATAACTATCACACTGCTTGGGCATGTTTATGTGAGCATGTACATGTCATGACAAATGGAGATGGAGAGGGGGCGATGGCGAGTATGATTTGGTAGAACTGGCAGGCTAAAATATCTTTGGTATCAGTGGCTGTGTCCCATGTGCCACTATTATTTGGTGAGGTAGCCGCACTGGTTCTCACTACAAACGATGCGTGTGTGTTCAGAATTTTTTTTTTTTTTTTTTTTCACATTTTGACTTTGAAACAACTTTTAAGAACCTTGCTAAAAACGGGAAACCTCTGAACCTCTCTGGCTCACCAATCAGTTTTGGCTCACTGTCCTTTTCTCTTACTGTTCCTGTTTGATGCTACAAATATAAGTTTGGCCTTCCACAACTCTCTGAAAAGTCCCCATTACGTCAGTGGCAGCCAGGGGGAAAACCATCAATCCTGCTTAATCTTCAATTTGCCACTGATGTCTGACATACAGTCTTGGGTGATAAGGAGCTTGTTAACACCAATAGAATCCATCCAGTTCAGAAAAGGATCTGAAGTGATCTGAAGTTCAGAACTCAGAGAGGGTGAAGTTCAGAGGCCGCTCCAGGTAGGAGTCCATGTTTTTACATACATCATCCATTATTCACAACGGTCCCTTTTTGTCTCTGATTCCTCTGGTTTCTTTCAGAGATTGATCAGTTTGCTTTGTTTTCCACAACTTTGTTAACAAGGTGCTTCTTCACTTGTAGTTTATGCACAACAGAGCACAAAGCATTATATTTAATAGAAACTTTGTGTCTATGGTACTAAATACCCGCATCATTTTTATAGAGAAAAGAGGGAAAGAAGAGGAGAAGAAATTGGTTAATGGGGTCAGGGATCAGAGAGAAAGGAAGGGAGGAAAGACAGAAGAAGAGAAAATATTTACATTTTGTATTTGGTAGTTTTTGGTACATTATTGGAGCTTTTTTAACCTTGTGAATTTATGTCAAGATGTTTTTTGATGATTTGTCCATTCCTATGAGACTGGAGAGAGGGAGGATAGAGAGAGGTTTTGGAGAGGTGGAGCGACTTCAGAGCCAAGCCATCCTCCATGATTATCATTAAGGCATCTGTCATTGGCACTCAATCATACAGTGACATTTTACCTTCACGTTTGGCCACTAGACACTGCCTTGCTCCACATGCTGGAGAAAGCAAGCAGCAGCTGAACTCAACCCTACTCCCTCAAATTTATGATTGTTTTTCATCTTTGGTAAAAATTAAAAGGTCTTTGGAAACAAATGTCAGAACTCATGCAAAGGTGTTGCAGACTATTGGCGTTTCAGGACGGTGTGAGACTTTGGTTGGCCCCCATAACACTCAGACTGCAACGGAAATAGTGAAGGTTGAGTGTTTGTCCAGGAGGTGGCACCGTCGCTCTGTGCATGAGGAGCTCTCCGTGCAGCCCCGTGGCATGATCAATGATTCTGTAGGCGCCGGCCCAGAGGACTGATTGATTCTTCCCATCCCTTTGTGCTGAGGCCAGAGCACGGCGCCACACTGGCAGTGAAAAAAACCAAGACAGGATTGAGAAATCGGGGCAGCAAAAGGTGGCCCGAGAATTTAGACGACTGGCGCATCTGAGGCATGATTGGAACGCGCAACTCCATTTTCGTGTAAATTCTCACAGCCAGTTGCTACAGCTCTGATTATCAAAGATTGTATTAAAAACTAATGATTGCAAATTTTGTAATGACAGGCCGTTGTGGACAGGCCTGCTGGTTTTGTCTCACTGATTGTGGAGAACAATGGGGGGCATGTGCCAGATCACTTATTGCCATCTCTCCCTTGTATGTTCCATTGATCTTAAAACACATGTTCCCCAACTCAAAAAGAGAGCTGAGGGTCTAAGGCTTAAATATCAAGCCTCCCCTCTTTGGCCAAATGACACCTCTAAATGCCATTCGAAAGAACATTTCCATAAAGTGAATTTCAAAATCTAAGAAATAAAAACCACTGGCTAAAAGACAACGTGACCCTCCTATCATCAGTCACGGTGAGTCTGGTGTCCAAGCAGGGCATCCAGTATCAGCCATGCCCACCCAAGCATTTGGTTTGGTTTGGAATTTGGATGGGAGCTCAGGCCTTAGAGAAAGTAGTGGCCGAGGTGCCTGGCTGCCCGGGGCTGGTACTGGGTTCTTCGTGCCAACGGTCCACGCAGCGACGCCGGGCGTTCATGAAGAAGTTGCTCACTGTTGATAGCTCGAGTCCGAGCTGCTGCGAAATGGTGATCTGCATCTCTTTGCTGGGTCGCTTGTTTTCCTTGAAGATAGCGATGAGGGTGCGCCGCTGTAGGTCGGTGAAGACCAGTCGCTGCTTTTTGGGTGCCAGATTGCGGTCTTTGTGCTGCTCTTGTTCTTTCCTTTTGCAGGCTACACACAGAAGAGAGAGAGCGTGAGCCAGACAGTCACAGACGGTACAGAAATATCAATAAAGCCACAATAAAAGTATGGATTTTTGCATAGTCCTGATGAGAAGAGAGAAATGAAATGGAAACAATACTGCAGAGTGAAGGCTGGTCGAATAGGGGTGGCTTTGCTGAAATAGGCATTAAAGGAATACCCAAAACGTTTTTCAGCTCAATATCAAATCTACTCATCTATGCCATACGTCTGAGTTCCATGAAAACAGTGAGGACTATTCCTGTACTGACAACACCTCAGAATCTGAATTCAGTCGTTTTGTTTTATTTCTACCTGCCCCGTCTTTAACGTATGTCTGATTTCAACACCACAGAAAAATCCTGTTTAAGGGCTTTACTGTATAATTATATATGCATCATGTTTCCTTTGTAATGGAGGCCTATTGCTGAAGTGTTTTTGAAATATCCACATGATTAAATTACTTATTTACATTACTGTTTGTTCGTTGGGTGTATACATCATTCGACCTCCTGTAGAGCTGAGTGAATGTAATTCTGGTCATTTCACGTAGCCTAAATATAGGCCTATTGTAGTTAATTTCTAAATCTGTATAATTCAGAAATGGGAGTACTTTTTAACCACGGCATTGTGAGGTAATGTATAACCTACGTAATGGTGCATGGATTCCTCAAACTGCAAGTATGAGTTAATTAATTAGAATTGATATCAACGAGTTAGTGTTTTTTAGTATTTGAAGCATACATGGAAAAATACTTCAGAAATTCAAAGTTTCTCCATTGTCAGTTGTATTTGTACAGCTGCACGCATTATTATTGCTTGTCTGTTGAACATGAGAGAGGAATACACAAATACAGAGTTTAAAAACAGTTAAACCTTGCTATAAAGCACTGCAAGCAATTAATATTTACAGCGATATTTACTAGATAGCCATCATTTCCCCTTAGAGATGAGTGCTTTTTAAACAAACCGCGCGTGTTTGTTTGTGTGTGTGTGTGTGTGTGTGTGTGTGTGTGTGTGTGTGTGTGTGTGTGTGTGTGTGTGTGTGTGTGTGTGTGTGTGTGTGTGTTTAATAGGAAGAGGTCATCCTCAGGGATTCATGTTGGAGAACCCTCGAGCAAAATCCACTCTCTCTCCATGCTGGTTTGTGTAATTCAGAGGAACTAAATTCATGTGCTAGTGCTTCCTTTCAACCTGCCAACTCTGCAGATGAGACTCGACCCATATGGCTGCAGACAAAGCCTGAGTGCGCTGGTGTGTGGTAGAAGCGAACAGTAAACGGTGGTCGTTTTCCTTTAAAGAAGTCTGATAAAAATAGTGATGGCATACCGGCATCGAACCAAACGGTCACAGTGTCATGCGCATCAGCTCAAAGCCCTTGATGTAAGCTACTAAATGCACAAAGAGCTTGAATGGAGTGCAGAGTGTCATTTATTTTAGTGAATACACACGCTCCTGTGTGTGACTTAAATTAGTATGTAAAACAAGTCTGCTCTTGCGCAGTACTCTTATTTACTCCATTTATATTTTCATCCCTTTTTTCACAATCATCCATCAAGCTCTCTCAACCTCCCTTTACCTCACTTTTCTTTCTGTCTGTCTCTCTCACTCACATACATATATTACTCCCTCTGGATTGTGTGTGTGTCTGTGTGTGTTGCAGTGAGGGTTCCCCCCAGTGAGATTGTGCTGAGAGTGGAAAAGCCAGGCCCTAGCGCTGTATGTCTAATTACAGAGAGCCATGAGCCGATCGATCTCTCCTACACAGTCAAATCTGTTTACTGCTGCCATCTAAAGCAACAGCACACTCATCCATCATTTTCATATACCGCTGCACATCACATCCACACAGGACATGTGATGCAAAGACATATAGGCACAACAGTGCAAGCATGCGCACTTAAATCCTCCTGTACAACACACAGACACACACAGCAAACTGTGCGTGTGCATTACATTAATGCATTACTGTCTGTGAGATCACATCACTTTTAATGGATACAAGCTTTTACACAACAAGACGGCTCTCCTGCTTTCAATTAGGGTGTATGTTTATGAATGATACATACACACGAATGCACACAAATGACTGGCAATCACCAGTTAAATTCATTTAAACACATATACCCCCCTCACACACACACGCACACATACACACACACACACACGCACACATACACACACACATATATATACTGAATTTAAATCACTGAAACAATATAGTAGGTTGCTCGGTATTAGATCATGACAGTGGCATTATGAAAGAGATTAATAATATTCATTTACAGATCATTTTGACTACAAACCACTCAACGATGTTAAAGTAATTTAAGATCAAGCTGTAATTCACTAGTTACAATCTCATGTCTTCTAAAGTGTTCAGTTATACTTGTGAATTCATAAAATAATTATCTATTATCAGTGCTACTGGTTGCTACAGCAACTAGTTTTATTCTTAGTCCACGGTCATTTTTGACCACTGGAATTATGCAAACCTCCAAATGTGAATTAAGGGATTAAGAAAATTAAAACCGATTTTGATTTCAGTTGTTTGAAAATATATCAAACCCCATAATTATTAATCCTTATACGTAAATATATAGGCTATGTTAAATGTATTCTTTTCTTTAAGGCAGAAGGAGATCGGGGTGTTTTTTTAGCTTAATTAATGGGTCTTAATGAATCCATTAGCCCTAAAGTCATGGATCCATACACGAATCTATTTTTTATTTAAAATCTCAGTATGTGCCACAATATATTTTCCAGTGTAATAGAAAATACGTAGTGTTTTTGCCCATATTTCCACTTCCACTCTGTGATCTACTTACTATATGGCTATTATTCAAATGCATCTGCTATTTAGGTGTACTGGCAGGTTAACTGACTATAACCCATCTGTTGTCATAGGTAATTTATCACACTCTGCCCCATTCATCAGAAAAATAATCCCCTATAGCTCTACCACTATGACTTGGGTGGCTGGTCACAACTGAGGACGTGATAATACAAAAATATAAAATAGTGCAGTAAATGAAGAATTGTATATGTTTTGTCTACTATGTGGTTTTTGACCCCTGTTACACTTTCTCGCTCGTTCCCACGTTTGTGCCTCGTGACGTCAGCCGGGCCGGTGCGGTTCTGTTCTCGCGCCTCACCGAGAGCGAGCGCGCGCTGTGCTCGGGGGATCAATACGGGTCGATATCGCGGGAAGGGGCCCTGATTGCTGCACCACGTGTGCAGGAGAAACCGGGGGAAAATCGATCATTGCAGCTTTTAGGGCCACAGACAGAAAGCAGCAAAGACGCGCATTTGTTCCTGGCGCACTAAAGCCAAATCTGCAGTGGTGTATTCTGTAAATCCATGGATGAATGCTCAAAAAACTGAAATAAAATCACGGGTCCAGCGAAAGTCATTCGGAGGCTTAACTGAATAGAAGCTCTAAATTTTCACAGCATAAGTCATACTGAGGACTTGAATGAATCTCAAAATTTCTTCCTTAAATATTTAGAGTTAATCGTTTTAACCATATTTGCCATCCACTTAACTACAGCAGAATAACCAATAATCAGGATTACATTATATGGAGGTTCGTTGTAGGAACTTATTATGCTGTGTATTGGCATCAGTGGATCAGCAAGCATGATCTGAAAGGTTTTATATACCAATGCAGTTCGTCTCTTAGATGGCCTAAACTGCTTTTCTGGTGGAGTGTAGAATAAAGCGATGTATACAAAATAAGGTTAAGCCTACCTGTCAATAAATCTCTCCCAGTAGTCCAATTTCACGCATAGCCTAATCTATTCTCCTGGGTCAGACATCGTAAAGAGGTCGCTCTGCTTAATAAATGCAGCTACATCCCAACCCAGAACTGTCCTACCAAAACCACAGCATTAAAGGGTTTGTGAGAACAGTAGCCTGCGGCATCAGAGACAGCCGGATGTGTAGAATGGACTTTGTTGTTCACACATGGTATAAAACCCTCTAAATTCACTGCACAGTTAAAAATCCCCGTTATTGACTGAACACCTGTAGTGGTTCTATCAGACCCAGATGCGCACTGTAGCTGTGAATTCAGCACAACATGTGGTCATTCAGCACTGTGGATTGTGTTGTGTATAAACCACCCGAAACTGTAACCTAAATGACATCCACTAGCCAAAGGTGCAATGTAATTAAATAATAAAACTCAGTGGGTTAGGGCACCAAGAAACGGCGCACTATATCATCGGTGTATGAGGTATTCTGTACATCGTTTGGACCTGAATCTGTTCCATGGCATGACTGAATATCATGTACTGAATATTTTCCTGCAGTCTTGTGGGCATGAAAAGGCATATAAATAGCTTGTCATTTATACAAAAGCAAGGTTTGCGCTTAAAGGCTGGATTCAGTTTATTATTATGATTTATTTATTATGATCAAGGGCCATTGGGAATTTTAGGTCAACAATGTAGCAAACCTGAAGGAAGGGGGATTCATTTATAGTCATATATACGCGGTCTGACTACAACGACTTGCAGTCAGCTTATTTCCTTATATGAGCACTCTATATAACATACTGGCCTGTTTGTAAATGTGCTTAAAAGTAAAATCCTAGTTTGGGAAACAACGCGATTAATATATCAAAATGCCACAGGATAAGGTTTTAATAGCGGATCATTTCTGATATTAAAGTAACAGATGTGAAGAATGACTTAAAACAGCATTAATAATAATAATAATAATAATAATAATACATTTGTTGGTAACTTATATAAATATATATGCATATATAAATAAATAAATAAATAAATAAATAAATATATATAAAATGACGTTATAAAATACCCCGGTAGCCTACACACTGTTAAATATAGTGGCTGATCAATCCATTTTAAAATACATGGAATCATGAACTCCTTGAAGTACTGGGAGAGTATAAATAAATGCAGCTGCCAAAAAGCTATAACTGCGTCGTGAATAGATTTTCCAATACAAAACATACATCCAGATTCGCTTAAATTGCTTTACCGGATACAGAATCAAGTTTTGGACATGGCCAACAGTCAGGTATAAGATTAAGAGGAGAGCCCACAAGTAATGAAAGATTATGTGTTGAGGTGTGTCTCAGATTTATTGCTCTGTATTCGCTATTTTCACCAAACATTAAAGTGAGGATATAATGAGGACTGCCCAATATTTGAAGCACGTTGTTTTTATTTAATATTATTACTTCTGATATGGGTGTTGCTTTGAAATATGTAATTCTTTCAACTTAAATGTAACCTTTGCGATGCCAGTAACTTCTTTGCATTTGTAGCCTAGTTATACAAAATAAAAGACACGACAAATGTAAGGTCTAAATTACGGTCCCAGTAACAGCTTTTAAATAAGCATGCCAGCTTTTTCAACCCAATGTCGATTCACTGTATCTATAATGTGCATGTGATTACCACAAAGCAATCCCAGGAAAAAATGTCCTGTGAATTTTTATATTAAAACTGTGAATTGCTTGACAGTTTTAATGTGAACTTTCACAGTTTGACCATGAAGTTCACAGTTCTATTATGAATTTTTGTGGCAATTTGGCCACTTCATGGTTCTACTGTGGAATTTCATAGTACAACTGTAAACTTGGTGGACTATGAACTGACCATGAATTATTTCACAGTTGTAATATGAATTTTGGTGGTAATCTGGCCACTTCATGGTTCTACTGTCAAAGTTCACAGTACATTTTTTCCTGGGATCATTTTAATTTGTTTCATTGTTAGGAATAGGTTTTAAAATGCTGCAGTATTCCTGTAAGTTGTTTTTGAGGACATAGAACAGATTTTGCAACTCCAAAGTGTGGGTGTCTAAGCAGATGTAAGGCCATGGTAGAGTAGGACTGACTTAAAAATGACGTATAACCAGGAGTGAAAGTAGACCGGAACTTTCCGGTAATGCGTAGCCTACTGCAAACAGATTCAGTGGCGGTACGAAGTACAAGAAAGACGTTGATAATAAAAGAAGATACTTCAACAAGATGTCGAGGAATGCTTGAAACTGGACAACTTGATTGGCTGTGGGGGTGAGGAATAGAATGACCAAAGTGCAGGTGTACTTCGTTACCTAGATTGCTAAGTTAGCCAGTTTGTCTAATCTGCCTCTAGAGAAGAGACTGTCGGCCCTGTCTAAAATGAGGCATATTCCCTATTTAGAGCACTTCTTAGAAAATAACAAACATTTCAATTAACAGTTATTGAATGTTACATAAGCAGTTATCTAAAGTATTCCTGAAACATTTCATGTCCAGCATAGTGCACTACATAGGGGGAGACCTAATATGAGACAGTGCCATATTGGACTCTGCTTCTCAGAAAAAAAAACTGCTTATAAAACAGAATTGAAAACGCAGAGTTTAATTTAGGAGATTAAACTTTAGGAGCGTTTCTGTGAAAAAGCAGTGCTTATTGTTGTTCAGAAATATTCTTCCACAGTAATTGACAGCAAGTTTATTTATCTTGGCAAATGTGAAAGCTCAGGTTTTACGTCTAGCAGTGTCTAGAAGTTTGCTGAGACAAGACGGGGAAACCACCCTGTAGAACCATTTAAGAAAATCCATGTTTAATGAATTTTGTAGCATTTTAATTGTGTGTAATAGAATGATATAACTATTATCCCAAGGGAAAGTGCAGAAAACATATTTTAAATAACGTTTAATATGGTGTCTGGCTATTCTGATTAACTCCAGTGGTAAGATAGATGGGAATTATCATATATAAAAAAAATATACAGATTTAAAAAACTAGATGATCTCTAGGCCTATCAGTCGTGTATTCCTTAAATAGTTGATTAATAACTTGTACATTTTGTTACACATGAAGACAAAAGGAGGTGAACAATATGAACGACGAATTCTGTGATTGTAGGCTATACTGGTTAGAATTTAAATCTACTTTCACCTCTGCCTGTTACACAATATAACAGATAGTTATAAGTTAGCCCAGTCTGGTCAGTTGCCTAATAGACGTCAATAGAGGTTTCTGGTCAGATGCTGCTCAGAAACGTAGCCATTATTGTTACAGCTCAGTCAAAGTTATTTGCGATCTCAAATATGCTCCTCCGGAAGAGCCGTAATGGACGTGTCCGTCAGTGCGGGTTGGCATGAAAGCTATGTAATTAGTTCTGATGTGAGGAAATGGGTAAGTCCTTGTGCAATCACAAGCTTTATCAGCAGTAAGGAAGTCAAGTGAAAGTTTACTCTTATTCATTGCAGACATCAGTTGACCCAACAAACATTGGTTTAACATCTCGAATGCTATATTTATGAAACAAAATGTGTAGGATAATAAACTCATATTAAGAATAGATCTGGAGTTTTATAAAGTGATGGTGAGAGATAGTCTAGCCCACGCAAAAACGTGCTGCGCGGTCCACGGTTCGAGTTCCTATACGGACTAATAATATCGATTGACCTGCGCTTTAAGGCCATTTCATGGAGCGTTTCTTTAATTCAGTCGGCACCCACTGGAGGCCATGCCAAGCTTTCTCTGGCTCCGAGCTCTACCGACTCAATACTCTATAATGTAATGACTGAGTGTTGGCACTAATATACTGATAATTTAATATATAATGTCTGTTTTCCTTAACCAGCCATTTACTTTCAGGCGTTTACTTCCAGTGGCAAGAACTTTGATTATTTGTTCTACTTTCTGTGCAGGTTTAGGAAATGAATGAAGACATAGACGTTGGTATATTTCTTGTTGGTCTGCTTGTGTGAAGGGATCAAACCAGGTTTATATATCATATATTATATATCAAATGTCCCAACAGAATGACTTTATGGGGGTTTTGCTGATCCCTGCAAAGAAAAGTACCACACAAGCTAAACGTTTTGGTTTAGGGTATTGACATTAGGGTTAGGTGTAGGTGTAGAATGAATCACCTGCAATATGACATTTTATGGAAAAAAGTAAATGGAAATGAAAACTTATGCCTGTATGCTTTTTTAAAAAGGCATGCTGCGTTGCTGCTTTTATTTGTAAAATCACTAGGGTTTAAGCTTTCCTTAGGTTTGTGTGTGTGTGTGTGTGTGTGTGTGTGTGTGTGTGTGTGTGTGTGAGAGAGAGAGAGAGAGAGAGAGAGAGAGAGAGAGAGAGAGAGAGAGAGATTTGATCTCTTTAGATTTAACGTGTGTACGTTTTGAATGGTTTCCTGAAATCCCTTGACAGAGATGTTCGTAAAGCGAAAGGCTATTTTGTTCTGCGATCTGTTTGCAAACTACATTTAATTGCCAGAGACTGTTTCATTTCGTAATCCAGTAGTAATCACAGTTATTGGTATGTTATCACAAAGATGGATGAAGTTCTCCTCGCTTGTGGCTGAGCGCAATATTTTATTCTGGTTTCCTTAATCTGCCTTGTACATTTAGGCTATTTGTTTGCTGTAAGAGCATTTTTCATCTATTGAACGTTATAGCAAACACACTTAGCTCCTCTCCTGATCAACATCTGAAGGGACGGAATTTACCTATAGGCCTATAAAAGAGTTCTGCTTGGTTTGAGAAGTGAAAAGTGCTTATTGCTGTTCATGTTACAGGTTGGGTTCTAAGTTTTATTAGTAATGGAGGCTATAGAGCTCATAAATGTAGCTTTAATTCCAGTTCATTTTGAGAGGTTTGATCCTAAGCTACATTATCTGGATGGCTCTGTTACACGTTTTAAACGTGAAGGCGCGCTCGTTCTCAGCCGTTTAATTAAATTCTACTGCCTATCGGGACAAAACCATTTTATGGCCAACAAACGACAGCAGGCTAAATGTTAATGAGCTTAAAGCTGTCTAAATTATTCCTAATTGGGGAAAACTAGACTTATTGAAATAGTGTAAAGTGTAAAGTGTCATTGATGCAGTTTAAGAGGTGAGACAGGGCAAGCCAGACAAATATGGCCCTGAGAGCTTAACAGTATTAATTTATGTTTTAACACACACACACACACACACACACACACACACACACACACACACACACACACACACACACACACACACACACACACAACAAATCTGTTTTACCACTGACCGACCATTTGATTTCCGTCTCTACTTTATACAAGAGCTTTCTTTCAAAAGTTAAGTTTTTTATTCAAAAACTTAATTTGCACCATGTAGGCCTAGCTGTGTGAGTGATTTACAAAAACACATAACTACAATAGCAAGGATATTTCCAGGCGATGCACGAGATGTGATTTTTTTTCTTAAAAGTTCTAACAAACTAGACCACATTTGGCGCACCATGAAAAGCACAGACTTTTTTTTTATTTAAAGACCATACAATGCTGAGGTTTTTATCTTGTGGTCGGGAAAGTAGGCTGAGTCACGAAGCGAATTAATACGTCACAACAGAGCAGTCAGTCAGGATCAGGTTTTTATAAAAATCGTTCACTCATTTTATAAGTGAGCTCTGGCGTTCTAGAACTATAGGCATGACATAGCAATTACGACATCAAACTAGCCATTCTTGAACTGAGCTATGACGTCTTAGACCTATTGATGTAACGTGGCAATTACGACTTAAACCTAGTCATTCCAGAACTGATCTATAACATTAGAACTATTGACGTAATAGGGCAATTAGACATAAGACCAGTACATCAAACCTCCCAGCAAAGGGTGCGCCTCAAATATCCTTTAAAATATCCTTTAAAAGAGACACTACTGTAAAAATGTAGTGGCAGAAATAGCCTAATTAACTCATAAAATAGAAACTGATCTTTTTAACATAAAACATAGTAGTAAAATGTAGTTTATTTTCTTTTATTTAGTAATAAATAAATAAAACTTGCTTGGCCTACTTGCTTGGTCTAACTATAGTTAATTCAACCGTGTCTGCGATGCTGTATTCCCACAGTGCCCTAAAGATGTAGTGTGTAAGTAAGTCATGAGCACGGTGTCTGATATCCTACGGTTGCAGTAAGTGTGTAGTGGGTTTAGGACGCAGCCTCAGCGTTGGTGAGTGAGAGCAAGGCCGCGATCGATAACTAACCGCAGCATGCAGCTATAAGCGCTCTTTGTGATCGATGCACAGGCCAATCTTTTGTTTTTTGGGGTGCGGTGAAACGTAGCTATCGAGAGAGTAACTGTAGTGTAACTTCAGTAATAAATCTAAAGCCTGGCAAACTGAGAAAGTTTCTTGAGAAACAGGATATTTTGATCTGAAGCCCTTCAGCAGTGGTGCGAGCAAAGTGTCTCTTGAAAGCAGGCCGGCTTATTGATAGGCCTGATTGACTTTGCTGTGGTCCATTCACTGTGGGATTATTTTTAACCAAACCAAAATGTATTATCATTATCTTATTGAGAATGGGGAGTTTTACATGTGATTTAACTTAGGATTGCCCGAGATAAGTACTGTTTATGATTTAGCGTTTAGCCAGTTGTCTTTATCAATAGATTGACAGGATGCTCGGCCGGAACATGAAGCGGAAGTGATTTTAATTCGATTTCTTTTCATCTAAAGAAGGATTTCATCGACGAGTGAAATAAAGCGAAAGAGAAAAAGACGAGACTCGAGTAGAACTTCAAAGTTTAGCGTTGCATCCTCCAAAGGTCCAAATCAGATTATTCCACTTCATTATAATTAACATTGATTTGAAAATGTCACAAATATTTTGACAACAAAAATATTACTTAACAGGTTGAGCATTGAGCATTTTGCGCATGACCAGGTTCCCCCAAAGCATGCGAGACAAGGTTAGAAAGGTCTGCAAAAATAAATAGAACCAAACATTCATTTAAGAACAGCCCAAAACCAACCATATATAACAAATATATAGATTAACGAGAAAAACAGGTTGTAAGAAATAGATTGTTAGATTTAGATTGTTAATTTGTAAGAAATAAAAAGTGCTGTGAGAATTAATAGTTCACAGACGCACGATTTTTATATAATTTATAAAAGGCCTATGTAATGTACAAAACTTCTAACTGACCAAAACTATTTCGGCAGTGGAAGTTCATAAGGAGTCCGGTTCCACAGCAAAACAGTGCACCAGGCAACAATGACTCAACTTCTTCTCAATTTGTGTATTCATTTTAAGCGTAGCGTATTCCAGGAACATTCTCCCACAGATTGTAAATATAGGCCTACGTTTTAAAATTAAAGTTCTAAAGCTTTTAAAACGTGTCTTGGACTGAATATAGCTTCTTTGTACTAAGTATTTAGATTATTGCATTTTCAACCCTGATCCTTAATACTAACACACACATGGTGTTAATATGGTGTTAATCTTCTATTTATGTATCTTTCAAATTCATTTCCTGTTGCCATCACACCCCATGCGATTGACTTCTGTTTATATTGCTGTAATCTTTCTGTTAAGTGCGACCGCCACGCTTTGCATCATCTAACTTCTGAAAATCTGGAAAATGATAAATGACGGCGCGTTTTCTTTAGATTATGTTCAATTCTGGTTCTACCAGTTTATTTAACTCACAAATCGTTAAACCTGGATTTAAAGATTACGCAATAAAATACACTTTTATTATATCACTTTGCCTACCTTATAAAAAAGGAACTCAATTGCTATTTGCAAGTCACTATAAATATACCTGATTCCGAATTCAAACGCAGCGCTCAGTTAGAGGAAGAGTGATAAAATAAATAAGAATATAAAAAGTAAAATAAATCAAACAAAGAGTTAGGTTACATAAAAGCTAAAGCATGGGTGAGAAAAACTTCTATAAGTAGTGTTCCCCAATAAAACATATTCTGTAGTTAACGAATAATAATAATAATAATAATAATAATAATAATAATAATAATAATAATGTCACATTTCCAGACTCCATTGCAGGTTTATATTAGATATCAATTTGGTCCAACCAGCACAATTACAAATACACACAAGTACTAACACTTTTCTTTAAGTGAACCAATTTCTAAACCGCAATTAGCAAACAGTCTTGAGTACACGAGAAATAGACTCTTTAATTCTGTTTATCGTGTGTGTGTGTGTGTGTGTGTGTGTGTGTGTGTGTGTGTGTGTGTGTGTGTGTGTGTGTTTTACTTGTGTATCATTAAATATTTCATGCATTATTTGCTTGTCCTAATTCTGGCAATAGTTCTTCATATGGTGTTTATGTTCCTGTTCCACTCATTGTAATCATTTGTTTGCAACAAGGCAAAAATATGTATCCATATCAGAAAGGACAACTATTATTAGTATCTGCTTTCTAACATATTAGTGATCTGAACATCTTACTCATTTCCCCAGACCTCTGGCATGATGCTGCTGGAGTGTAGAGCATAGCACCTGTTAACATTTCTAGTGTGGTATCACTACACCTCCACAGTGTTACTGGATAGGAGAGTGTGTGGGAACGTCTCACAGTCGGTCTGGCCTTTAGAGAGCAATGTAATACAAGATGGGCATTCCTATATTTCAGGTCAGGGGCAGTTCCTCTGTGTGCACACCGTTTCCTAACTGCTCTCCAAAATCAATTGCTCAGTGAACAAACATCTGACGAGCCAGATCTATGGCAAGCAGCTCAATTAAATGCCATTCATAGACAGATGGATTGATCTGGAAGTGGAGGAGTGAAAGATCTATAACAGATCTTATATTAATCCCACATTACACTGTACAGAGTCCTTTACAGAATCTCTCTGGAAAATTTCAGTCCAGAGAGCCAATGAAGTCGGCTATGTTCAGAAATCTCACTTGTTAATGAATAATTCTTGGATTATCAGATTTATTAGGTGCTGAATATCTCTCTTGTTTATCTCTGTTTTTATATTCCATATGTTACCTGCTTATTCACTGCAATGGAGATGCACTTGGCCACATCATATTTAATGTCATCAGAGTATTATATATTAATCAACATGATGTGCGCATGCTGACCTATGCAATTTGACATTCATTAAAGTCATAATAAGAAATTTCTTAAACCACATTCCCCTGTTACATGTATGGTGCTTTTATTTTTTTTATGGAATACAAATCTCACTTCAAAGGTCCATAGTGTGAGCCAGCATAACGTTTTTGATGCTAATGTGGACACAATTCAATACATAAAACATATAAACATATAGAAATATAAATTATTTTACATACAGTCATGATTTGCAGCACCATCCATTCAGAGATTTACCATAAATGTACCATTATACAGAATGTGACAAACTAACAAATCCTATGTAAATTTGATGGAATATCAGTTTGTTGACCAAACACTTGAGTTTGTTCTTTAGCTGTGTCCTTTCTTTAAAGTACATCCCACAAGATATCTATGGGTGGCTGGATGCTTTACAAAGTTTCCACTCATATGAAGAATATTTACTTCGCCATGTGTAACTGACACTCACTCATATCTGGCTCACTCCAGTTTGCAGAAATTTCTCCTTGTTTTTTATTTGAATCCTTTCTTCATGTAATCTAGTTCCTATGCCACTGTTTTAAACACCCACCGCTATAGGTGGCAGCACCAACTTTTCAAAGTATTAACCTTGGCAAACTGAGCGAACCCCCTGTATTTCAGTAAATTGCAATAGGGATTAATAGGATAGAGGATAGATATAGGATAGATATAATATAAAGGTTATCTCTTATGTCATTTGATTTGATTTGCTTTGGTTGCCTCAACCATTTAGAAAAGACAGGCCTATGTTAGAAAACAAGTAGTTTGATACAAGTACTGAAGTACTGAGACAGACAGAATCCCCATGGCTGACAGAGAAAATAATTAAGGTCAACTCAGGTAATAAAGTCTGAGCCTGACTCCACTGGTAAACACATTTGATTATGATTTTTGGTTGGTTGGTTGTTCTGGGGAATTTTCTTTTAGTAAATACAGTTATATTCAAGCGTTCATCTTGAGTGTTTAAAGTTTAATGGAAGCCTTTATTGTGTTTACCAGTACGCCTACAGCTGTATGTATTCAGCTGAGGGCATGTTTTCTGCCTTCTTTCAAATGAAAGCTGTTCCTTTGTCTGAGACTGAGTGTTTATGTTTGTGCCTGTGCTGACGAAAAAGAAAATCTGTTGGTGGGAAAAGTAGTGTGGACAGAGAGCCCTGCTTGACTGGCTTCTGGCTGCTCAGTCTGTCTGTCTGTCTGTCTGTCTGTCTGTCTGCCTGTCTCTCTTGTTGTGCGTATGTGTGTATGTGTGTGTGAGTGTATGTGTGTGTGTGTGTGTGTGTGCTTGGCTAGCTGCTGCTGGTGGGAGCCCCAGAGATGGAGGCAGAGAGCAGGGGAAAGGAAATCAATACAGATTCAGAGTCAGAGATTCAAGTCAGATAAGCCTTAACAATATATAGCACAGCCACACTCTATAACCCAATCACATACACACACACACACACACACACACACACACACATACATAATACACACGCACACATTCCCGCACACTAATGTTGTAATGCCTTCTCAGAGGCACACTGTCCATCTCCCATGGGCACTCCTTTCACACATAGACGGAAGGCCCAGAGTATAGCCATACCAACAGTATAGCCATAGCATCACACTGGTCTATACATATTCATTTGGCAGAGAACACACCCAATGACCCTGTGCACCCAACACAATACATGCCTCAGTTCAACCTTCAAATATCAAATGATCACAACCTTGGATTGCAACAGACTCTATTTGCTGACAAGCACTACATGATAATCAGCCAGTCATGTAAATGTGAGAAAGTCCATTTCCATTTCCTCCAGCCTAGCACAGGAAAACTCTTATACTTCAGGTGTTGACCTCGATTCACATTTATTTGACCCATCCTGCCATATATTTCAGTGACGTTAATGTTGTCTCTAAACATTCACCGCACGTTCTGCTTTGCTTACCGAGAACAGACTCGGTTACAGCAGCCACAAGCCCGAGCTCCCTCCCCGCCTTCCCCTCACGCTTATCAATTATTAACGCCAGAATCGATCATTTCAGCAGCTCGCCTCGATCCGCTGCTTTTCACAAAGTCAAATCTCTCCCACCCTCAATCAATCGTTGCACCCCGCCGTCTGCTTTTATCTGGCCGAACACACATTTCTTCAAATGGTCAAGTATGGTTCGACGTTTTTGGGGAGTTTTGAAGCATTTTTGAAGCAGATTTACATTCATTTCCACAGTTTGGAGGAGATGAGAGGAGAAACCGAGACATGTTTTTTTAATACTCTTGAAATCCAAGAAATAGACGTTGTGTGTGGGTTCATATCTTACTCTGGCTCCTTATTGAAAGCTATTTGAAATCTATAGTGTTGTCTGAGGTACGCAGTTGGATTCTATGACTTTCGACTTCCTTTAGGTTTTTCCATCACATCGTCTGTACAACAAGTATGTCAAGTCACTATATATATATTGTCTCAAAGCAGCTATACAAACTTCTAGCCACACAGCTGTAGTGAACAGGCCTAGGTTGGCAGTGGCAAGGTAAAACTCCCCAAAACTGAAAAGGAGGAAAACTATAGAGGGTTGCATCTCAAAAGGGGCCAGACCACTTCAGAGGGGCATCTTGCTGGAGTATAACAATGTGCTGTCATCGAACCACTTTTGGTTCTTCCACTGAGATTCACATTGTGCACTCTGCAATTCCAACATGTTCTAAAGTCATGGTGACTTTGTTGCTCTGTAATCCCTTATTGTGACTGTAATGTGTACTTATCTGGTCAAAGCCAGTAGAAGATGACCCCAGAAAGCATAGACCTGACTCTAGCTAAACTTTCAACATATGTGGGGTAGTTTTTTGCATTGATATTTATGTTTTTCTGTGGCCTCCAGTTATTGCAGTTCTACTACACCATGGTTCAGCATTAAAGGCATGAACATGGTTAACATATGATGTGTTTTAGGCCTTGTACAAGGTTTGATTTGCATACTGGTGACAAATGGACAATGGAATAAAAAGACCATTACATTGCAGCTTACATTGGTTACAACAGCTATACAGTCTTACTCATCTGGCACCCCTTTCACACATCTGTAGACACACGTGTTAAACAAATCTTCAGCCTATCCAAATAATATATAAAAAAATCATAGAAATGACTGACCACTATAACTTTCAGACCTTTTGGCTGGTTCTCACAAAATCGCCCATCTTCCAGCACTGATTTACTTTTTTTGCACCAACGCATCTTTCTCAGTTATACTGTGGCATTCGTAATGGATGGAGGGTCATTTTAGTGATATGCTGCAGAGAGGCTGAAGCGAGAAAGCAAAGGGGGGATGGGAAGCTATGTTATTGATCTCTCATACGTGCAAAGCCAGGCAAACATATGAGAATGACAAAGCCGCAGGAGCTGTAGAAGCTGTAGCCCATGCTCTGTGGCTGAGCGGAATGCAGCGGAGTCTGGGATTCTGTCACAGCAAGCAATTCTCCCTAGCTGCTGACTTTTGCTTTTGCCTTCAACTTGCATTTAATTATGGTTCTTTCTGGGATGAGCAATTTAGCCTATTTGCTTGACTAAAAACATGACCTTACTACTTGTTACCTAAAGAGAAAAGCCGAATAAACGAATATTGCGCATTAGACTCAATTGCTGCCATGTAATCTATGCTCAGCCAGCAAATATAGACTGATATGTCTGCATACAGCAGTTCAATGACAGTCCCACACGCAGCCCAGCTAAGAAAAGGGTCATTGCCCTTCCTACTTTATGTGCTAGAATATTAGTGGTCTTCATATAATTTAAAAGCCTGAATAGTTACTATGCATACATTTAAATGATCACTGCCAGATCACCTGCTGGAATGTATAGATTGGATTAAGGTACTTCGTGGTTAATATATCATTAAACGTGGTTTCCAAGAAATCAATATTCTCTGCTGATTACTGTTAGTTATTGAAGGATTGCACTCAAGTAGGCTACAGTATCACACTGCTAGAAAAAGTACTGTAAAGGTACATCTTTGTTCCCCAAAGTAGAAACTAGTGCCATAAAATGTACAACAATGGTTTGTTCCCATCATGAGAGCACCGTCTCAAACCTTTGTACCCTAATAAGCCTTTTAAGCATTAACTCAAGCCTGTCTCAAATCCTACTCTTACATTCCACACTTTTAGAGATTACCAATGGCTCTGATCCACCGCTACACCATTGTAAGACAAGAAGCACTTGTAAAGCCGTCTTAATTAAATCCTAACACCCCACTTGACTTGAGCCATCATTGTTAGTCCCATCCACTGATAGCCCTTGTAATAGCTCAACAGAGTCATAACACTCTCTTCTGCACAAGTGCTGGACTTCACACGTGTGACTTCTACGAGTCAAACAAATCCATTTCTCATCAACGGTTTCTGTACACGATAAATATACCAACATAGCTAACAATAATAAAAGCTGGCAGTTAGTCTGGAATGTTACATATACTGATCTGTAATAGTGTTGGCACTGGATATCTGTGGGTGGTGCGGTGGTTAAAGTACAGGACTACTGACCAGAAGATCCAGCATCGACAATCTACCACCAATGGGCTCTTTGAAGATATATATATATATATATATATATATATATATATATATAATAAAAATACAATATATACAATGTGACACCATTTGGTTAAAATAAAATAAAATAGTGGTGAAGAGCACTGGTTATATTTGTTTATGTATTGTGTGTGTGTGTGTGTGTGTGTGTGTCTGTGAGAGAGAGAGAGAGAGATTTTAAAATACCTGAAGGAAACACACTGATGATCTATTTATGGGTATTTATTGAATATTGCAACCAATTGAAACCATCTTTCATGCTGTAGTAGGAAATGGATATAAATAAATTTGACTTGACTTGACTTATTAGTGCTTGTTATTTGTTATTTATTCAGTGTTATCTTCTCTAAAGCCCAAATGTGTCCAACTGATGGACACAGCATATTTCTTTGATGCAAGCTGGAGTTCTCCTCCATGTTGCTTCCATGTCGCTGACTGGACGGGGCAGTGTCACGTGACTACACATGCTGTATGTTTTTAAAAGGACAAAACAAGAACAAGCAGTGGGAAACAGGAAGATATTTTTTTAAGTATTAAAAAAAATCAAAATAATTGGCATGCTCAAGATTACATCGGTTAATGGTTCTGAATGTCAGTTTTGATTCATTTTCGATTAATTGCCCAGCCATTAAAAACACCTTGTCATGTTTAGATCTGTCTATGGTACATTTGGAATAAAACCATGCTCAGATACATGATTCTCTACATGCTCATTCAGTTAAGGTTTACATTTCATCATTCGGCAGATGCTTATATCCAAACCAGAATCCAGTTCTATCAAGGCTCTCTGAATTCAGTACAGCAGATCCACAACAGACATCATGCTACCCATATCTTACCAAAGACAGCTCTCTGAAAATCGTGAGTGATTGCTTTTTCAGTACATTAGCCCAGTCTAGAGCACTGCTGTGGGAAACAGAATTCTCCTAACAACAGGAAATCCAGCGACTTCTTTACTTGTTCTTGTCTAAATGGCTGATCACTGTCATCTGCTTCACCCTGAGGCAACAGAGTGCAAACAACACTATAATAAACCCACTGAGATCCTGCGGGAGATCTTCACAAACAGGCCCTCACTATTTCACACTCTCACACTTTAGCCTTTTCAGGCTTGTGCTCTGGAGAGCATGTAGTCAGGAAACCGCTCAAACTTGGTGTCCTACTGTCACACTGGGGCACCACTGCTCTGCTCGTGCTGCAACAGACTCAGCTCCCTGGGCCCAAATGAACTCTGAAATGAGGAAGGGCCCCTAGCGAGGCGAGATACACAAACACGGACAACAAGAAAACCAGTGCCGGACCCAAGACTGGGATGGAACCCAGTGGGGATTGGAACCTCAGTAAGAGTGGGGTGGGACCCAGGAGCAGGACATGATACACAATGGGAGACAACCATCACCATATCCTGGGATGCTCAGCATTTTGAACCCATACTCTACAAACTAAGCAAACTCAGTTCGTATACCACTTCAGATGTGGTTATGACCAACTCTGATTGCATGTCATGACTCGCTCCATTAGTCCCAGCCCACTCTTGCTAGGGTACTATTCCCAGCCAGGTCCCATCCCGGGTTCTCATTGTCCACATTTGTGCATCTTTCCTCATTCTTTGTTTCAGAGTTCTTTCTCTATGGGGCAGGGTCTGTGGCCCCACGTGTGATACCCCGTGTATAGACTTATGCTGTATTCAACCAGAACTAGATTTGTGCCATTCACGTTCATAATGAAGATGCTATAAATCTACCCAGAAAAAAATCTGTTCTGAGAGTAATAGCTGGTTTTTGCTTTCATTATCATACTTTTGTTGTTTTACAGATCTAAAGATGTGTGGTATTTCTGTTAATGAATAATTTAATCATTATGGATGAGAGGAAGACACCAAGAGAGAGTGTCTTGACTGTGCTGAGAAGCAATTAATCACGGCTATCCATTAGGCATTCAAACGCGCCCAGATTGGACGTGTGTCCGCGTGCAGGTCACTAATGCTGCCCTCCCTAACCACGAGACCCAGTCTCAAGAGTCTAGGGAGTGGGCAATCCATACCGCCTCCACAAGACTAAGAGAAGGAGATTACAATCTTGCATTGATTGGGATCATAATAAATTTAATATGATAACTCTATAGACTGAATCATTTCACCGCAGCACACCCTGTGGATTAATAACTTTAAAATTGTTAGTATGGAGTACCTCAGATACCTCAGATGAATATAAGGGCCCCTACAGGGATTGTGCAACTGTCCATGGGAACAAATGAGGTCTATATTTCCACCATATTATACACTGTATTGGATCCTCAGTGGTTGTGGAGGCATGCATGTCCAAGTTCACACGCCAGATTTGCTACATTTACTTGTCTTTGTGCTGGTGGACTGGAAAGACATCATTGTGAACTGGTCGAGATAATGCCAAATAAAACTACGAAGACTTGAATGAATAAATGCTTGCTATTGGGGTGATACAGCTAGTGCACTTCAGGTTAGAGCAGCGCAATTTGGAACATTCATTAAGATATCATCTTTATAGCCACTGTTGTTCTTTTAATAGCACATGTGCAGCCTAAAATAAAACATATTCCTGTTCAGCCTACATTTCTGACAACTTGTGATTTCTAGGTATACTATATTCAATATTTGAACAGGCATTTAGCTGAAAGCATTTTCTTCAGGGGTTTGTCAGGTTTTTTAACCTGTCTAAGAATAACAGCTCCAATATACCAAGCTCAATTGTCTTCTTAGGCTATTGAGATACATTGCATGAGACCAGTCCAGTTAACACCAGTCTTTTTTTTTTTTTTTTAACCATTAATTTTCGTATAAATACTCCTTACAAGCCTCACAACATCACCACCACTTGTTGGCTTGAGACGTATTTCTCCTAAAACCAACAATTATTATAAATCACACACTGAAGAAACTAAAAGAGAAAAAGAAATCATCACTCTGACAATTCTGTTTTTTTTCTGTCGTTCGTCATTAGGTGTTTTACCAAAAGGTGACTCCAAAAGCTCGCATTTGTCATAACATACATGGGTGGAAGTGAAGGGAGTCACAATCTAATCGGGAGAGTTAAAAACCGTGGCGGGATTAATTAAAGCCGCACAGCAGCAGTGCGGTTATATCTGCACCCTTCACTCCCCAATCGAGTATCGATCTGTGCGCCCTATTTAAAGAGACGAGGCTCTGCTGATCGGCTGGAGGTCACGTCGCTGTGCAAGTGTGGAAGAGACCAGGACTCGCAAAAAGCTGTGGGTGGCGTTTGTTTTGTTCTCCAGTATTTAAACGTCTGTGTAATTGAAGTAATAAAAGCTCTAACATTGGCAGAATATTTAGGCTGACACTCTGAAATGAACATGGAGAAAATACCGAAGACCTGGTCCAGGCTTATCGGGCCTCTCAGAGGCGCTATAATGGTTTAATCTGTCCTGAGCATATTCATCATTTAACCGCGCCTATCGTGATGGGCACAAATTACAGTTTCCACTTGAGGGAAAAAAGGTGAAAAAAAAAGATCCAAAGAGAAAGAGCCTAATAAATATTCTCCGTAGTTGTGTATATTATATGGTATATAAAAAATACAGAATTAAGCAGTCTGAAAGCTAGAGGTAGAAGCAGAAGGAGGAGAAAACCCAACCATATTTGCATAAAAAATCGAGCGAAAGAGGAGGTGGAGAGAATTAAGGGTAAGAGAGGATTGTCTACAGTAGCCTAGAATAAGTTATTTATTTATTATCTGGGCAGACATGTATGCATAGGTAGATAGATGGGCTGGCTGGGTGGATGGATGGTGGGTAGGTGTGGATGCATGTATGAATGGGTGGATGGATCAATAGATGGATGGATGGATGGATGGATAGGTAGACGGGTGGACTCCATGGATGGATGTGTGGGTAGGTGGTGGGTGTATGGATAGATAGATAGATAGATAGATAGATAGATAGATAGATAGATATGTGAGCGGGCGTGCTGGGTGGATGGATGGACAGATGGGTAGATCAATAGAGAGATGGATGGATGGATGGATGGATGCATGGATGGATGGATGGATGGATGGATGGATAGATAGATAGATAGATAGATAGATAGATAGATAGATAGATAGGCTGGGTGGGTGGATGGATGGATGGATGGATTGATAGATAGATGATCTTTATGTTTTATGTCACCACTTTTAATAATAATAATAGATAGACTGCTACAAACAGCGGTGATTTCTTTTCTTCGTCGCTTAATGAAGTGGAGCAGTTTATAGTACATAAGGTCTCGAGAGGTTTCATTTCCGGTTGACTGGAGGGGGTGGATGCGGGTTAAACATGGCCGATAACACAAAAAGTGACCTTTGCAGGAAAAGCCCGGCGAGCGCGGCCTCGGAGAGATCCCCCATCTGCTGTGGGAGAGAGCGGTCTGTACACACCCATCAAGCCGCTGACAGGAAATCGTTTCTTAAATGTCTGATGGCCATCCAGTTTAGCACTCATTCAGAAGCTCTCCTTTTGCCTCTGTTAAATCTTTAAAGCGCGAAAACGCTTCAACCGTGCCTAACTGCTTAATTACACACTCAGCATAAGCCTCAGTGCCAAATCATCTTTTAAGAGTTTAGGAGAATCTTTATTGCGGTATATTTGTCTCTGCGCTATGACTTGTGTGAATTAATTCAACACTAGACATCTGTAGGCCTACAGCCTGTAAGTAGGCTATTTCACATGAAGGAAGATTTCATAAGTATTAATGTTTCACATTTGTTTCACATTTGTAAAACAAGCGGACACAGTGTGTTGGGTTTACATTTCCAATGCGCAAACAAACTCTATTCAAGTTTTACAAGAAATATGGAAGTGTTACATATCCGTTTTCCCCTTGGTTTTCTTTTCCTTGCTTTTTATTTTAGAGTAAGATTTGGCTTGACCTTCTGGCAGTGACGGTCGTTATTGATGCAAAACTCCAGCTGGTTCCAGGTGCCTTTGAATTGCACTCACACTTCCTAAAAAATGCCATTGATTGAAATGCGCGCTATGGTTATGGTCTACCAGATGGGTGTAATTTTGTAGTCCTACACTAACCTTTTGTAGTGCATTGATTTTATGGGAGCATTCAGACCTGGCTACGGGATGGAGAAATAGTGTACTAACCACACAGTGTGGGACTAAACAGAAGATTGTAAATCTAAACCGATCTACACGTGAGAATTTGGCTGAGATCGCTGGACACAACAGACAATGAGATCACCATGATATGATGGACAGATATGCAGATAGGCTGTGTAGTGTTGCCAGATTTGGATTTTTCCCGAATTTAGCCGGTGTAATCCCACGGCAATGGAAACAAAACAAGGCCTGTGTTGTTGATGAAGCACAGTTTGGGATTTGCTGTAGAGAATGTGTCAGCTTCGTGTAGAAATCTAATCTGGCAAATCCACAAATACACTCTTTAAAAGAAAGGGTTCCTCATGGGTAGTTTGGATGGTTAACGGTTCTAGTGAAAGTATATAATTGTATATTTTGCACCTAGAAGACTTTCTCACTGGGTTCAGTTTGGAAGCATCTCTTCTGAATGGCTGTACAGCGTTGAACAGAAGAAGGAACCTTTATTTTTCTAAGAGTGTATGCCTAATGGTGGCATGGACTATAATTCAGTTATATTCGGTCGTGAAACAATTGCAAAACTTACGAATGTGAGGGCGCACTCACCCGCCAGTCTGAGCGCGGACATCCTCTGAAACTCGGGCTCTTGTAACCACTTCCACATCCTCCGGAAGGTCTCCCGGCCGGACTTCAGCTTACTCCACGGCTTGGGGTTGCGCAGCAGGTCCGACAGCGTGCCCTGCGAGCGACACAAGATCCTCTGTGCGAAAATGGCCTGTGGAATGCTATAGCGCTTGAGCTCGGCCGTGATCCGCTGTGCCACCTCCTTGGTGTTGATCTCCTCTACCTGGCCTGAACCTCCACCACTACCGCCGACGCCATGGCCGGCTGCAGCTGCATGCCTCTCGCGCTCGGTCAGCATGCTCCCGTTGGCCTGAGAGTGCAGGTGCCCGTGTGGGTGCATGCCGTTTAGGTTGGAGATCATGCCGTGCCCGTGGCCTCCCAAACTACGGGCGATGTGCTCCTCGCTCCGGGACAGCATCGCCGCGTGGGAGTCGAAGCCGCCTGCTGAAAGCATCTTGTCGTTGGCAAGGTGGGCGCTCGGCCCGTAGGCGGAAAGCGCTTGCTGCGAGTTGTGTAGCGAGCCAAGACCGTTGGAGAGTGGCGACAGGGGCGGCGCCATGGCCGACATGTCTTTGGGATAGTGTCCGTAGAGGTTGCTGACGGAGGCCAGGCCACGATCGTCGCGCATCAGCGTGAAACTGCCACTCACGTTGCCGGTGGCGAGGCGCTGGTGCGCGGCGTGGTGATGCGCGGCGTGCGGGTGTGGGTGGTGAAACTTGTCAGACACGGTTGAAATCGGGGGCAGATGCTGGAGCGGTGTGAGCGTCGTATAAGTGTTAGACAGGCTCATGCCCGACTCGCACATGCTCATGGCTGGGTGCAGGTGGCCCGACAGAGCGGGTTCTGGCCGGTACTCTCCAGCGGCGCCTTCCAAAATCGAAGCCATGCTGGAAACCATCGCCGAGCGCCCGTGCGACACCAGATTTCGGTGGGCCGCCGATGATGAGGGTCTCCCGTGTGGAGCGTTCATCAGTTCTCCTGCCTGAGAGTGCGAGACGCCGTGCATGTTGCCGATGTTCTCCATTGTAAGTTCCATTTCGGTATAGAAACGCTGCCTTTCCGCCTCCTCCCTCCCTCTCTGTCTCCCTCTCTCTTTCTCCCTCTCTCAGTTTCCCTTCTTAGCTCGGTCCCTCGCTCACTACACAGCGCGGACTGCCCACAAACCTCCTACAGATTTATTCTTTTGTTTTCTACTACTTCTTGGTCTACTTCTTCTCTAGCAAACGATTTCAAAACCAATCCATCGATTTGGAAGCGATCAGTCAGTCGAGCATGATGCTGTAAACGCTCTCAGCCTGTGTGCCGCCTTCACGCTTTGCTCTCTCTCTCTATGTGTGCGTTCGTGTGTGTGGACTGGACGATGTATGTGCGCGTTTGGCTGTGCAACAGCGCTTCTACCGAGAGACCAAACCTGGGTGCTGTGCGTTCGCGTCCGTGCGCGGGCGCGCGCAAAGCTCCCGGGGACGCGCGCGCTGTCCAATGTCCTGAAGTTGCACCTCACACCTTTGTAGCGTACACATGCTTTAAGAAAGGCAACCTATCCTGAGCTTCCAATAAACATCAAGGCAAAACTTGTTTATTGCAAACACATCGTCTGATATATTGTGCATACAGCTGACACAATTACTGCTATCAAACATGCTATGGCTTTATGATTGTGGACTGGTAATTCTGAATGTCATTGCATATAGCTTACAGTAAAAATGAAAACTCATTATGGAACAGAGCATAATCCTACTTTAACTGAATAAACACATGTCATCTTGAAGAGTTAATAGTTGGAATGCTCTATATTTTCAGCCTAAGCTCTTTTTCAGGACTTATGTGACATATGTACCATATTACCACACTAATCAATAATTTTGACGTTTCCTGCACCGAGAAGAAAAACAAAGAAACCTAATCACTAACCATAGTCCTGTTTTTAATAATCCCGCAGCCAAATGTATTAAGCTCACTTTAATTCATATCTAAAATGATTCAGATGGCAAAGTGTGGTTTTGTATTACCAGTGTTGTTCTGATCACACAGGAATATCACAACATCTTGCAGTGTGTTATTCAGAACGACTTTTTACTGTGTAAAGTTGAATAAAACTCAGACGAAATACTTTTAACTATATTGTTCGAGTGTTGGAGTGTAAGGTTTATTACATTCTTGGATTCACATGATACTACTGTGTACTTTTGGGACTTTATATAAACTTCTTTAGTACATTTCTGGTAATCTCTGATAAAGATGCCAAAAGGGATTATTTCAGCAGACCGATGGTTGTTGCTCAGTGAAACATTACAACAGCAAATATATGTTGTGTTTACTGTTAAATACATTCATTTTTCTGTGGTTAAAGTAATAAATAATTATATACTGGAATTGTATTGTCATATAAATCCATAAAAGTGGGCATACTAAACACATATCAAATATATATATATATATATACAAACAGGTCCACAGCACCGTAAGTATGAGAGCATATATATATATATATATATATATATATATATATATATATATATATATATATATATATATGATGTCAAGGACATATACAACATATACGACATATACGACATATATATATATATATATATGCTCTCATTTTGAGAATGCACACACATGCTATTGCGTTTTCTTCATAACAGAGTGAAATCTCTCCGGCCTGTTGGCGCGAGAAAGCACGCTCTCGCTTTTGGTGCTCATCGATATATAGAATCGATATATTGACTGACACTGATTAATGATGTTTTTTGACCCGGGGTGAGGACCAATCGTGTAGGTCAGAAAGTTGGGAGCAGGGAAGGAGTAAAGGCGCAGAGCAAAATGCACAGGATTTGGCAAACCATGGTGAGGTAAAAACACACCGCATTCGTACGGTGCTGTGGACTTGTGTGTGATGTGTGTGTAACTGATGTAACTGTGTGTAACTGATGTCTGTATAATCATTAACTGTCTATGTCCATGTTATTTGTGTTTTGTATATGTCCTTGAAATTTCAAAAACACTAACATTGGTAATAACGACCCTGCAGGTGCAAATGCCTCCGACTATTTCATCAATCATTATTTAGACGAACTAAATCATTTGAGTATAATATCACTGTATTCAATAAATATTTATTATCTTGCACATATCCAGGAGTGAACTTTTAAAGTGCTCTAAGTTGTTCTGGGTCCTGGTTATAGGCTAATATTCGCACTTTATAGATGTCCGGATCAACGCTGTGCACAAACAAGCGCGTGTCTCCCCGCTTTAATGTCCCTCTATCGATGAGCGCCTTCTATCGGAAATAAATTACGCTTCCCGTTAAGTCCGCGCGGCACTGAGGAGCGCGAGCTCCGGTATCGGCGGCCTGACTACACGGGGTGATGGATGTGAGTGAGCACTCGTCTTTAATTCACCTGCACTTACACAACTACACACAACTCCCTCTAGTTAAGCTTTGTGTGTGCGTGCGGTGTTTTTACGCTGTACTTCTGCGTTAAAAAACTCATTCAAACTTTAAGAGATCAAATGCGCAAAGTCATTTTATTTGAACATTTCTTACAGTTCTGAAGAAGCTCTTTTATTAAACATTTTAAATAACCAATATGATGCAAAATAATGTAGTTAATGTAGTTTAAATTGTTGCTCCTTCATGTTATGCAGGTTACTCCATTATTCTTATGGCTTGGATTCATGTTTTAGTTCAGCGAAAAGGTGTATTTAAATGGGAAATTAATGGATGAACTGCATGCAATAAAACTGGCACCTACAGTGATTATTCACGTTCAGACAGACTTTGTGTTTGCCGTAAACCCAGTCGGACCTGATCATTTATTTTAGGGTTACATGTATTGCACAAGTTCCTTTAAATCCTGTATAGTAAATATTTTATAAATACAAATATGTAGGTTATATATAGCCTACATACATACATATAAAACTAGGCTGTACTTTCTTCTCACCAGCTTTGTAACAAAAACTAATCACGATTTTGTAAATCTGCAGTGAATATATAGTGATTATATTATAGTGATTAAATCATATCCACAGAAGCCCTATAACAATTAATTCATCACAATGTGGGGTTTGTATACATTATTGTATTATGGTACATTTGCTCATAATTTAAAACACGTATTTACTATTTCAGAAAAGCGGACCGGGCCTTTATCTGTAGCCTATACTCACCTCTCTCGTTATAAGCCTTTAAAGTTTAAACTTATTTGAACAATTTTGTTCAGTACAAACCACAAAAAGGATTAATCATTTATAAGAATTTGACATAAACACATTTTCTTTTAACGTAATGATTTTCTATGATTCATGTTTATTTTAATACGTACCTATTTGTATCTCTGTATCTTTGTACACTGTATAAAATAGTATGCTTATTTATTATTTAAACTTTAAACTGATACAATTCAACCTCAAATGATCTCAGTCAATTTAATTACGCTTCTAGTTCTTTTTTTTTTTGCTAAATAAATCAGTTAACCTACTTAAAATAACCTACTAAAGTATGCAGTTTCATCTGTTTCGACCTGTGTTAAAACCTCTATAATGCATGCTTGTTTTTGGTCCTTAATTCTGGGAAAGTGGAATAAAAACAGAGATGCCAGAAAAGTGTGAATTGAAATGCTTTAGAATTAGGAGCATTTCTGCATCCTTTTGCCCTCCACATTTTCCTCATTCCACTTTCACTCCAGATAAATGTACATCTCACAAAAATGTTTTATTTGTTCGTGCTGTTTCTTCGACTTGATGAAGGTGCAGCAGCTGTTGCATTGATGAGCTATTGATTAGAGCCTATAGGAAGATCATCAGCGCTAAAGTGATGCACTGAGAAACATGCCGGGACGCCCTGAGAAACATTCCCGCTTTCCCATTTTTCATTTGTTTATTTCTGAAGAATGTTACACACTGCTGTGTGCTTCTACTCGTTTTACATAACGACTTGTGAATTAAATTTGTATTTTAGAATTACTGCAATGTGTAGATGCAGTATGTATTGTTTCTGTAATTACAATTTTTGTAAAAATGTCTTATAAATAGGTTTGGGTATTGTTATTTCTCTTCTTATTTGATATTGTGTTTCGGGTTATTCTTAGGATTTAGACAACACACACAATAATAATTGGCTAAAATAATAACAAAACAATTCAAGTAATAATAATAGCAATAATAATAGTAATAATAATAGTAACAATAATAATAATAATAATAATAATAATAATAATAATAATAAAATATATATTTATATTTCTTGTATTCTTCTTGTTCTTCTTGTTCTTCTTTTGCTTCTTAATCTGCTTCTACTTAATATTTGTTGTTGTTATTATTATTATTATTATTATTATTATTATTATTACTACTACTACTACTACTACTACTAATACTACTACTACTTTTACTACTACTACTACTACTACTGTTATTTAGGCCTATATTATATTGCCACAAATGGCATACAAACTTCAAAATCTAAATTTCTATATTTCATTACTTGTAATGATATTTAGTATAGATATTTCTTTAAAATCTTTTATAAATGTTCTCATTTTCATGCCTTTCTATAAGCACAAACAGTGACAGAAAATGAAGCGCCTACTTATTACTGAAAATCATTATCCCTGCTTCATCGATATAAGTGTGAATGAATTATGAGTTTTATTCACTGATAATTCTTAAGGTCTCATAAAGTCTGTTTAAATCCCAGTTCCTATTTATTTGTCCCGTTATGTAAGAGTAGGCTTTATATGAAATGAAATGACATTGATGCATCTTTCACCAATCCACTTGTTGTGTGTTTTTAAGCAAAGTGCACCATGTTTTTTTCTTCGGGTTTCTGGTTGGAGAGCGTAAGTGATGAAATGGAGAGGAAAACCACGGTGTGTGTGATTGGATGAAGAGGAGCTGCTCTCTCCACTTTCGATATGATCGGAAATCGATATTCTGTAGGGCGATGGAAATGTACGGATTTGAATCGTGCTGTTCTCTATAGCTTACTGAGAGACAAAAGCACCGGTCAGGACCCTCTGTTAAAATCTGTATTGTCATAAAACAGTCTTTTACAGGCTTTTTAAACCGTCTTAAACATGTGAGCACAGCTAGGTCCTATTCAGCTATTAGGGGGAAAAAACTTTCGATTTAAAGGAATTCGTTTCAGTTTATTTCATTTCAAATCAATGATGTCGTTACTAACTGCTCCAGTATAACGAAAAAACACAATGAGTCTGCTCACAGGTGCAAAGACAGAACGAGATACTAAAAGCTGGAACTATCATTTAAGTAATAGAGCAACGAGTGTAATATTGACGATATTGACAGTGCAATAAGAACAGTAAGTACATTACAGACACTAAGATGTATATTGTTTTAACACGGGTCAAAATGTCTGTGTATCAGTAATACAGTTGACAGAAATCAGAACTTCTTTTTAGAGAAACTGTAAGTGTGTAGAGGTCAGCAGGATTTATTACACCTGGACTCACTGATGGACCCACCCTCAAGACTTTTTTATTATGTAGAAATAAGCTTGCAGCTGTAGAAACAAAATGCATTTGTCCCCAGTGTGCACCGACTGAACAGACTGAGACATCCATGTTCATCCATTATTGGACTTGCCTAATAGGCCCATAAAAAGACACTGTTATTCCTCTATTTAAAGTCCTGCTTTGCCTTGATCTTGACCCTAAATAACCATTCTTTTGGGGGAAAGTAGTACAATGTTATATTTAAACATTCACATTAAAACTTCTGGCAAACTGCTACGTAGATAGACAGAGGTAATCAATATGTTTCAGTGCTGAGTGGAAGTAATGTCATTTTATTAAATACAAATATCTGGCAAATACAGGCTATTTTGCACATTATTATATATTTCCGTCATTCCATATGCTGTGTGATTTGAATCCAAAACACTGAACAGAAGTGGAAAGCCAATATTAATGATCCTACTGTATTAATCACTAGGTTGTAAAATATGTATATTGTCTCACTTTTATCACATATAGGGTGAAGTGTTAGGATGACTGACACCACTTGTATGGCCTTTCATGACCTTGACAAAATTCCAGCAACAATGTACATCAATTTAATTTGCCTTGTGTGTGTGTGTGTGTGTGTGTATGAGATGTGGTTGTTATAACGTAAATGACAGTCTGTGCTGATATTTATTTGCTTAAGTGTTGCTTTGACTCTTTTACATGCTTGCACTGGACTTCATTACTACCTACTCACCACTACCGCATGGAGGCTTATGGATTATGTTCAGTAGCCTAGGCATGCTGTTTTTAGTTTAACTTACTTAAATGAGCTTAATGGGAGAAGGAACGTGTTTGTTTTTAGTTTAGCAAAAATGAATAAAAGTGACAATTAAAACAAATAAATAGTCAGAATCCGATTAAACGTGTCTCATTGTATCATGTAATACTGTCATTTTTAGTCTATCTGCCTTTTCTTTACTAAAATGAAGTTATTAATTGATAAATCAAAGCTCTTTTAGTGCATAAACCTGGACTTAATTCTATTAATACCAATGCTGCTGGACAGACAGATGTCCTTACTAGTGTTATGATTTATTTTTATTTATTCATTTATTCCAGTTATTCCATTAGAAACACAGCTGAATTGTCTGAAATTGTTCCTTATCTACCTGTATTCTGCACAATGTCTCACTTGGAATCCACATTAATATCTAAATTATGTTGGGTGCAAAACATGCTGGCGGGAGCATCTTAATGTAAAAAAAAAAAAAAACAATAATAAAACAGCCCGCCGTTTAAATTCACTGGAGCACCGGTTGCTAAGAAACAGGGAGAGATGGATTAAGAAGGAATAGTCGATCAATTCTGCAGGGAGGTGTGTGTGTGTGTGTGTGTGTGTGTGTGTGTGTGTGTGTGTGTGTGTGTGTGTGTGTGTGTGTGTGTGTGTGTGTGTGTGTGTGTAAGTTTATATTACATTGTGAGGACCCCAAGAATAGAAATGTCCCCACAAGAAAAGAAAGATCTGACATATTTTACGTCTATTTAGTTAACTTTTATTTTATTTAAATAAAAGATGTTAGGTGTAGAATTAATTAGCTACAGACATGTTCTATCAGTGGAAAAGCCCTCAAGGTGATAGATAGACAAACTTTTTTTTTCTCAAGTGTTCTAGTCTGTATGTTGCGCAATTAGAACATAAATTAAAATATATTATGCATTTTTTCCTTTGTCTCAGAGTGTACTGCACGAAAGTCTTTTCATAGTGGTACAACACACACGCACGCGCACACACACACACACACACACACGCCAAACGCACTATCCAGGTGGGGGTTTTCCATACATATAATAATTACTGTAGCTAAATAATGGTACACCACTCTACTAACTTTAACCATAACTTCAGTAGTCTAAAGCAAATCTTCTGGCTCTTTTGGCTCTTTAAAGGAAAGTTGCAATTTCTCTAAAAAAAATAAATAAATAAATAAATAAATAAAGCAGTTTCCCAGTGGAGACTAGCTGAAGGTCCCCACAATGTAAAAAAAAGTTCAATCTTTCTATCCTTGTGGGGACATTAGGTGTGATAGGTGTGTGTGTCTGTCTCACTATCTTTGTGGGGACTTCCCACAGACATAATTAACTAATTAACGCTACATCTACCCCTAACCTCAACCTTTAATCTCAGTAACCTAATGGAGGTCTTTTGGCTCTTTTGGCTTTCCAAAAGAAAGTTGCAGTTTCTGTTTAAACAAAAGCAGTTTTTCTTGTGGGGACCAGCAAAATGCCCACACAAGGTAAAAATGTCAGATCTTTCTATCCTTGTGGGGACATTAGGTCCCTACGATGTACTGTAAACATGCCCACCAAGCACACACACCTTTGTGGGGACTTCACATAGAGATCATGATTACTGTAGCTAATTAATGGTACATCGGCCCCTAACCCCAACCTTAATTTCAATAGCCTATAGGAGATCTTTTGACTCTTTTCAAAAGCAAGTTGCAGTTTCTGTAAAAAAAAATGCATTATTCCTTAGGGGGACCAGCAAAATGTCTCTACAAGGCAAAAAATGTCAAACCTTTCTATTCTTGTGGGAGCATTTGGCCCCCACAACGTAATATATAAACATCACACACACACACACACACACACACACACACACACACACACACACACACACAAACACACACACACACTCCTACTGATTAAATCTCCTCCAGGTATTCATGGAAAAATAGCTATATTTGCCATATGTAAGTCGTATCACCCACTTTTAACATCACTCCAGCAAACCCATGTTTAAATCAAACAGTAAACCCTGATATATTTCTGTAAGCACATGTGCAGTCGTAGAAACCCACAAACACACTCCTGCGTGGTGTTATGCCTGTGCATATCGAGAATGAGTATTGATCTCAGTTGGGAGTCAGCCTCAGTTCTTCATAGCCTGCTGTATCTGATCTCTATTCTTCACACAATAGTAGATCTGGGCGTTAGTAACATGAAATGTCAAACTCCCATGCTTTTTTCTGTCCTATCTATAACATTTCCTTACTTTGAATATCTGTCTGCCTTTCTCCGTCTGAGTGTTTGTCTCAGAAAGGGAGCAGAAGAGGCAGTGCAAAATTTATACTAGGCCAGAAATAACTACAATCTCTATGGAAACAGAGCGAAAGAAGAAGCCCTGTGCTTGTCTGACTTAAACGTGGCCCTCGTAAATATTTTTTTCAAAGTCATTCCATAAGCCGCCGTATTTTTTACAGGTTAATAAAAGCAAGCTAAATGGCCATCAAGCTTTAGCACTTAGGTCTATGCATTATGGGAATCCATGACACACATGTCCAATAGCTGGAGATGTAGGAGTGCTAAATGGATGGTGTAGGCAGAGCATACCGCTGTTAACATGCTTTATTGTATTTTTATTCAAATATATCCGAAGCCATCAGCGTCCACTGCAAGCGCAGCTGACGTATGTGTGTACAAATGACCTCAGAATCTAGCTTGTGAACATGTACCTCTCGTGCCCCTTCACTCCAGGCAACTGGTGAGGTCAACAAATGTCCAGTGAGGTCTTGGGGTTTATTTGATTTTGCCTGGACGGTCAGTTCAGGGAGCAAGCATTTACCCTTATCTCAAGGAACAAGCCGTGTGCAATCAGACACACAGGCCCATCACTGCTGGCATTCACAATAAGGATTAATAGATCTGCTAATACCAGCAGATAAAACACTATACACTGGCCTGCCCAGCAGCACAGACCAATGAAATGACATCCTAGTAGCTATGAGTTTTCAAACTAGCCAACGGGAACAAAGGCAGGGAGAGATGGACATCATGGCAGAGGCGGGCTCTGTTTGCTGTGGTAAGTCAATTAAAAATACATTGGTGTAGAGTAAGCAAAGGCAATGAGAATAGGATAGAGCAAACTTTGTCCTTGCCAGGTAAACCAAACATAGTGTGCATTGTCAAATTGATACTCCAACGTTTTCATCCTAACCTATGAACCTGTGATTACCTATGAATTACCATAAGCACTACAGGTTTTTTAATAATCGTTTTCACACTTGTCTCAATAGCATGTCCGTTCCTTCAAAACTGTTTATACACCTGAGCACATCAGTTAACCATGGGTGCAAAACACTTTATATTTCATCCAAAAGTGACTCATGCTGGCATAACTATAGCACACGCTCTCTCCAACATGACTGCTTTTTCAATCAATCCACATTGAACTTCAAAACACAAACAACTTGGAGCATGTTGTTTTTTCCTTTCCTCTAGTTTACCGTCCACAAGTATTCCAAGCCAGCTAAAGAAACTTTTGACCTGTTGGTTTACCTCTTACAATAGCTGTCATGACTGAGTGTGGTAAATCTGCAGTAACCGAATGTGAATGAATGTTTTAGTGTATTAGAAACCCAGAATGACACTGATGTTTGCTATGTAATGTGTAACAATTTTTATCAAGGGGTTTACTGAAGTTTGCCATTTGTTCTCACAGTACAATATACTGTACTTCAGAAACAAATGCATTAGATGATTAATAAATACAGTAATACCAAATCAATATTTTCACTACATACAGTAATTAGCACATATTTGTCTGCCTATCAGTATCAGATGTCTATTGTTGACCTGGCTCATCCCTGCTGTCCATATTTGGCCATAAATTATCTCTTTCCTTACACTGAGAATATTGCACTGAGAATATTTCAGTGCAAGAATGACCATGGTTGTATCAATAGTAACGAGGCTGCAAAATAAACTTTTAGCTAAAATCAAAGTAATCTGTCTTACGTAATTCAAGTGTATATTTTCCTATGTCTGCCAAAATGCTACATATTTCCATCCACAGTGATGAACCAAGTTAATTGTTTTGAAAGGTCCCGGGTTCAGTCTCAGGTGGAGTAGTCTCGGTCCTTTCTGTGTGGAGTTTGCATGTCCTCCCTGTGTTAGGTTATTTGGTGTCTCTAAAGTGCCTCGTGCGTGAATGTATGTGCCCTATGGTGGATTGGCGCCCTGTCTAGGGTTGTTTCTGCCTTGCACCCTATGCCACCGACTAGGCACCGGCTCTCCCACAACCCTGTTCAGGACTGATGGATAAGAACGTGGATAAGAATGAATGATGAGGATGATGTGTGAATTTAGAAAAACGCAGACCGTAGAGAGATATTAGAAGATTCTGGATATTTTCGATGGAAGAGCCAACATTCAGACTGGGGGCAAAAATGGCTCAACGCTTCCCTAATATATAGCTTCAAACTAATGGACTAAGAATAGAAGTCAAACGGAATCAAATATGTATGTGGAGTTGACCAATTATCTAGGACAGTTTTATAAGATCTCTGCTAATCTAATTTGTGTGTGTGTGTGTGTGTGTGTGTGTGTGTGTGTGTGTGTGTGTGTGTGTGTGTGTGTGTGTGTGTGTGTGTGTGTAACAATAGATAAACAGCAACGACCAGTCTATCCTTTTGCACACAGCTACAGAGAGGAAAACAAGTTACTCTTGCAGAAAGTTCAAATTTTGAATGAGTCATTCATGATGGATAATTACTTAGGTTGACGTTTGGAGGCAAAACAAGTAATTGTGGTTTTAGACTTTGTAAGAGTCCACCAAGATCTGTCTGTGATGCAAGACAAGAGCTTACTGAAGACAAGGTTTCAAAAGTTTGCTCCCCGCATTATATAGTTTGACCAGGGGTGTGTTAAGAGCCAGCTGCTGGAATTACCAGATAATCTGTGCTTGGGTTCTAATCCCAGATGGGTCTAGGAAGGTCAGGTGTTACATGTTTATGGAACCCTGAGATTAACAGATCCCCTTTTAGGGATGTCCCTCTGTTTGCTCCAAGTGAAATTCAGGTTAGGTTCCAGACCCTTCCCCATGACCCTGACCTGAAACAGCATATTATCTACAATGAGAGTCAAAAATCTGTGCACACCAGTGAAAATATTTATGTGGATCTTTCTGGAGACACATATGAAAGCTTTGCAAGTACTTGAACAACAACGAAAATCAAGGAGTGCTGACTGCCATGGACTTTCCAACACTGTCACTTGAGCAAAACTTTGGAATATTGTAAAATCATGCTGGGATAACATGGATCATCAGATTTTTTTTGCACAGCCTTGTTGGATACAACATTCTGTCATTAACATTTATCAAAACATTGTTTCATAGATTCAACTTTTCAGGGTGGTATGGTAACGCAGTTTCTTAGCACTATCTGCTAACATCTCCAGAGACCCGGATCCAATTGCTGGTCATCATCTGTGTGGAGATTGCACATTACCCGTCATGTTAGTGTGGCTTTTCACTGGGTATGGAAGATTCCTCTGGCACGCATTAGGTCAACTGTCAACCTATATGCACAGCTCCTGTGGCAGTATCTTAGGACCTGGATTCAAACCCTGAATTTGGCTTGCAAGGTAGTACCTCTGCCTGTGCCCACTGAATTCATGGATAGGCTCCAGACTCCCCTGCATCACTGACCAGCATAAGAGAGGTAAAATGAGATGTTTTGGTTCATTATATATAGTCACACTGTGGCCTTTGACACACCCAAATGCAATCACTCCTTTTTGCCGATCATTAACATCTGCTTTGCGTCCCATTTTAAACACATCAAACGAGACATTCACTCCACTGTACCACCTCTTCTCAATCTATGAATTACATCAGACACCCCACAGGTATTTATAGCCCGATCATCCTAGAATAATGCCATCTGAAGAAGCCTGAAGTTACTACCTACTTAAACACTCAAGGTGACTACTTTTTTATCCGGGGAGTATTTATGTGCCTGTGCCTAATAATGTATAGACAGTTGTAAGTTCTGAACACAACCCTATAAACTTGTACAAACTATTTGCTAAAAAGTTTGTGAACCCTTCCAAATGAAAAGGATTTCTGCATTAATTACTCGTAAAATGGGCTCTAAGCTTCATTCAAGCCATAATAAGAGACCAAATCATTTTGCCTGAACTAATAACACACAAACAACTTTACTTTTCATGCATTATTAGACACATTGATTAATCATTCACAGCCCAGGCTGGAAAAATTATTTAAACCTTTGATTTAATAACTAGTAAAACCTCCTTCGGCATTGATAATGTTTCATATAGCTGCGGATCCGATTTGCACATATACAAGGATGGTTTTGGACCATTTCAGGATTTCTAGACCGCAAGGTCTGGACTTTGACATGACCATTTGAAAACATGCAGTATCTAATTTTAAACCATTTTGTTGTTGATTTACTTGTGGGTTTGAGTCACTGCCTATATATATATATATGACTGCAAGCTGTCAAGCTCCTGAGACAGCAAAGCATCTCCAGATCATGAAGCTACACAGTTAGAATGAGGTCTTGAAGATCAGACCATGTTTAATTCATGTAAAACTCCAGGTCATTTAAAACTGTTTCTTACACATTACATATTTTACGTATGTATTGACAGAAATCAGCTACAACCCTTCAAGTTAATCGATTTTCCGTTCTTTTCTCAGTACATGAAAGCATGGTAAAAGCTTTGTATGCGGTTCTCAAATATCTTAAGCAAGTGGTTGATTAGAAACACTGGAATATTCCTTTAAGGTGTTCAATAACCATGGGCATCTTTCCTCAGTATTAACCTCAAGCAGCAAGCACACTGTAAGCGTATGCACTCTTTCTCATGCGTTCCTGCTATATTTAAAGATGCTCTAATTCTAACCCTGCTGCTTCAGTATCTTTTCAAATCTCCACTCATAACCAGAAGAGAAATATGGCTGCCTTTTTCCACAGGCATATTGATTTTGTGAGGGGGAACAAAGGAAGATGGAGAGGAGCAGAAATATGGTGTGAGGAAAGCATGCCATTTAGTCCAGTAAGGCTGCTTGAAATTGCACGAGCAATGGCAGCTTTTGCTTTATGCAAACCATCAGAACATCGCAAACGGTGTGTGTGTGTGTGTGTGTGTGTGTGTGTCTGTCTGTCTGTCTATTATATTTAAATGCAGTTAGAAGAGAGTAGCTTCTAACTAAATGATTTACAGCACAAGCAGGGGGACAGCAGTGTCCATGTCCAGGTTGTTCTGTTGTGTTTGCATGCATGCATAGTGGTGATACTGGATGTGTGTACTGGGTGTGTTATTTTCTTACAGTATGAGAGTCAGAGTGAGAGTGAGAGTGTTGAGCCTATGTGTAGGTGATTAGTCTGGTTGGCCAGCGATAGAGAGAGTTGATCAATATGGTATTGATCGCAGCCGGGTAGCATCAGGGGGATTGGGGGCGGCGGAGGGAGGGAGGAGGAGAGGGAGGCGGTGGGCTGCAGGTTGACTTTTAAAAATCCTTAACTCTGCAGATGACAAATAATCTTTGGAATTAAGGTGAGCAGGAAAACACTCGCACTCTTCTAGCCACCTCTGCCGTTGCTGAAATGGTGTGGCTGCGGTCTGCAGCCTTCTTGTCCTGAAGGGGGGTTATGGGCTTTGCATTGTGCAGAATCAACAGCACACCAGTCACATACAATAGCCACTTCATTCAGACTCAGACGTGTTATGTTCAACAGCCACAAAAGAAAATAAGTGGTTCTGGCTCTTGTGCAGCCAGGCAGTCTGCTTTGACATGGCAAGCCCACCCATCAATCAATATAATGCCTTTTTTAACCTAATAAGAATGATGATCCATTACTGTTGATCCATTTGAAATAGCTATTATACAAAACTCTCCAAAATGCAAAAGGGCCATTCTGGGTGAAAAATTTGTTTTCTCCACCAATGAACATCTGCCCTGTGTTCTTGACCAAAACGCTGTCAGTAATCAGGATCTGCACTGGATGATGGTTTTCTAAACTGATTGAAGAGCTCTCATTCACCAGAGGAGGCCAGAATGCCAAAACGAAGCTCGTCTAACAATGCTGGAAAACCTCCTGAGGACTGCAAAGGCATGGTTAATATTATTGATTGTAAATCCTTGACTCGGGTGTGAAAACGTCTCCTGTTATAAAACCGGCATGTCTTGTTTCCATCTGTGCAATCTCTTGTCCTTGATTAGACCTACATCGAGACTCCAACTTAGCTTCAAAAGCTTTCAGCAAAAATAGCCCAGCATGACTGTTGACATAAACATTTTGTATTACACCAGCTGAGAAATGTGTGGGCGCATATTGTTAAGAGCAACTCGATGAGCAGATCTGCAAATTGAAAGGAATACTCCAGCATTGTTCCACCTCATCCCTACCCACAGCATCTGTGGTGCATGTGCGATTGCCATATATGAAAATTTTGACAAGTTTCATAGTACAAAAAAAGAAGCAATACCTGTTAGCCTAGGGACCACTGTTGAAATCTGCTAGTGAACATTTAAAATATGGGATTACATAATGAAGAAACAAATAAAGACAAACAAAAACTCATTTTTTACACTATTTTTTTTTCACAGTAAAAGGTTTTGTTGATAGGCGTAAGAGAATGTCCTACCAACTCAAGGTTTTTCCACCATGTGGTAACCCCACAGAAGCTACCAACAGGGCTCGATCCCAAGTTACTGGTGGTGGACTATAAAACTGGTGCTGCAGCCCAAATTGAAATGCCCACCAAAGACATTGTTTCATCCAGTTTTCCAGTTTATATTCTGCTTATTCTTTATTTAAGTTTTAGTGGTCACTGTACTTTGTAGTTCTAAAATTACAGATTTTTGTAGTCCATCTGTTTCTCTACATACTTTGTTAGTCCCCTTTACTCTGTTCTCTAAAGGTCAGGTATAGATCAGGGTGGTGGATCAATCTCAGGACTGCAGTGACACTGATGTGGTGGTGGTGTGTTAATGTGTTGCACTGATACGAGTGGATCAGACACAGCAATGCTGCTGGAGTTTTAAACCACCTCAGTGTAACTGCTGGATTGAAAATAGTCCACCAGCCAAAAATGTCCAGCCAGCAGCAACCTGTGGGCAGCGTCCTCTGTGCACTGATGAAGGATTAGAGGATGATTAAAACTAACTGTGCAGCAAAAGATGAGCTTATATGTCTCTAATAAAGTGGACAGTGAGTGAACAGTGTTTTAAAACTTGAGCAACATTGCTGCGTCTGATCCGATCGTGCCAGCACAACACACAATACCACACCACCACCACGTCAGTGCCGGTGCAGTGCTGAGAATGATTCACCAGCCAAATAGCTGATCTGTGGTGGTCCTGGCCATTAGAGAACAGAGTAAAGGGGCCAAACTAATTATGTAGAGAAACAGATTACTGCAGTCTGTAAATGTAAAACTGTACAGTACAGTAACCACTAAAACTTAAATAAAGAATAATCAGAATATAAATAGAAAAATATAGAATGCTTAAGATTTTTTCACTGTATTGTACATAACCACAGCAGTAATACACAAATACTTTCTTCTGGAAAGAAGATTGTTTAATGATATATAGCCTAGTTTCATCCTATTGTACACAAAAAAGAAAACACAGGCTATAACTACAATCTCCCAAATTTGTAGCCATATTCATGCTGGTATATTTACTTCAGTTACTGATCAATAGATGATTAATGAAACACCACGTACAGTCCACATGTCCACAGTGCCCCTGGGCTGCAGTTCCTTGAACACCATGCCATTTTAGTAAGATCATGCAGAGTAAATTCCATGTAGTATCTTGTGGCCCAACTTTTCACTTAGACTGGTACTGCCAGTTCTAGCCATCCGAACCACCCTAGAACAGGGAAGAACCAAACACTGAGAGGAAACAAGCTCACTGCTTGAATTATGTCTAGCATTTTAAGTCTTAAGTCCTGAATCTTAAGTGCTGAGCTGTACTAACTAATCATTCATTGGTGCACAAAACTAAAACAGATACACTCAAAGAAACAGGGAATCCAACACCCATATACTGTAGGTAAAACTGAGTAAACAGCTTCTCTATATTTCTAGGATCCATTTTTCATGGTAAAGACATGCGTAGTCCTGGAATGGTTTTGTTTGATTATTTATTTAACATCGCATCAGCACCTATCAGAAACATTATGGCAATTTAGTGCAACCAATTAATCTAATGCATGTCTTTGGATTGTGGGAAGAAACCAAAGTACCCAGAGTAAATCAACACCTACACTGGGAGAATATACAAACTCCACACAGGTGGAGACCAAGGTCAGGATCGAATCAAGGATTTCTGGAGCTGTGAGGTAACTGCACTAATCCCTTGTGCCACTCTGCCACCCAAGTAGTCCCAGAAACAATACACAACGTCATTTGTTTTCATATTTCTCAGGGTTTTTCTGAAGGGTCTTATATGAAGGGCATTTGTTAAACCTATACCAGATCAACTATTTCTACTTTGCTGTATCGACCCTTAACAGGAGCAGCCGAAAAAGATTTTTATCATATGTAAAGTAGCTGTTCCTTTAAACACCATGGCCTACATGCTAATCCACATCTGTCTGATATAAGAACAATCTATCTGGAACAATGTCTCCCTAGGATGCAGGAGCCAATAGTAACGTGAGGAATCGCGTTATAAAGCTTTAGCTTCTTTATTCACACCAAGCTTATCTGTAAACAACAGAATCAAATCCTTAAAAATATATCAACTCGTTTAAATCAAAATGAGTTTCTTAGCTATTAACATGCCTCCAAGAAAATTGTCATCAGCGTCCAAAATGGCACTAAAATTGCCGTCGATGGCAATTAGAGAGAGGTTTTAATGTCATCAGTATGTGTTTCTGTATTGCAGTCCTACATCTCACAGCACAGAATTCTCTAAGCTGCACTTAGGCCTGTGTTATTGACAGCTAGACTCCTGATATATCATTAATGAATAGGTGGATTTGCTTTTGTATTGATTATATCCATTTGACAAAAGGTCATACACTGGGTTTCAAGTAGCATCTAACAAACCATATGAAATCACTGCGCGATCAACATGGTATTAACAGACATAACATCCCATCTACTTCTGTAAATATTAGTGCACTCTCTTTCAAAGTTACCATTGCTCTTAAATTGTTATGCGATTATATGAATTGTAATGAACAGAAGTGTAATGAAAATGAATTAAACGAGAATAATGAAAAATATAAATATGTTCCCTACAGCAGTGCTAGATTTTTAGTCCTCCATTGTATACCTTAGTTCAAAGTGTATGCAAAGGCAACCCTTGGTAAACAGCCTACAAGTCCCTGGAACTGTAACCTAAATTCTTTATGTAGTGTCTTGATGGTGAAGCATGCTTTCTGATAACTGTCTCCAAACAGCCTCCAATAGTCTCAGTGGGTTTAGAGTTGGAAACTAAGGGCACAACATATAATTTCATACTCATCTAACTATTCAGTGACCCCCTCAGTCCCTGTGGATGGGCATATTGTCATCTTAGAAGAGATAGACACTCCCATCAGGAAGAAACGTTCCATCTTAGTGGCCAAGTGATCAGTCAGAATATCTTTGTATTGATTTTTAGTGATGCTACCCATCATTTATTCAGGATTTTCATTTAATTTGTCATCCATCTGTACATAGAACATATCTCAATTTGCATGTAATGTGTCCATGCAAAAATGTATTTTGTAGGTACTTGGACTTTAGACCAAATGGTCCAGGGTTCAAATCCCACCTCTACATATATAAGATATTAGATATTTTATGTAAAGTACTTTTTTAGCCTTTAGTACTTAATTATTTCCTACACTCTTTTACAGGAGCTAGTGTTACACAGGCAATTCCTACCAAATGATACTAAAATGACAAGTGCACTGAGTAACAACTACATTTACAGCATTTAGCAGACGCCCTTATCCAGAGCGACTTACAGTTGATACAATTGTGCGTTAAGGGCCTTGCTCAAGGACCCAACAGTGGCAACTTGGCAGAGGTCGGATTTGAACCCTCGACCTTCTGGTCCATTGTCCAGTACCTTACCCGCTAGGCTACCACAGTCCTGACTAGATGCATTTGATCAGCCTCGTGTAGTTATCTAGAATTACAACGGTAAGTTGATTAGACAGCTTACTCAAATATGTTACAGTATTTCGAACTCTCGTCATCCAATGTCAGCCCAGCATGGCCTTATAAATCACATTAATAATGTACTTATTTTTCATAAAGAGTAGTAATAATCAAGTCTGGTTATGATAATAACCAGTGGTAGCCTAGCAGTTAAGGTACTGGACTATGGACCAAAAGGTCCAGGGTTCAAATCCCACCTCTGCCAAGCCGCTACTGTTGGGTCCTTGAGCAAGTCCCTTAACCCACAATTGCTTGGATTGTAAGATTGTACCAATTATAAGTCGCTCTGGATAAGGGTGTCTGCTAAATTATGTAAATGTAAATGTAATGTAATGCATGGCCATACTGCCATCATCATCAAGAATAAACAACAGCATTTACTAGTTGCTCATTAGCTTCCATGACCAAAGAAGATCAAGGAGTGCTGACTGTCATGGACGTTGCAACAAAGTAACCTGACCTAAACCCTACTGAACAGTTATGGGGGCACATGAAGACAGAGAAAGCCAAGTATTCAGTAACATCACAAGATGTTCTTTGGAATATTGTGAGGAGAATGAGCTGTAATGACTTAACTGGCAAGTCACGATGTCCCAAATTTGGTTATTTGGTTTTTTCGTACCAAATGAGGTAACACCATTTTCCACTTTGTGGCATTCTGACCCACTTTACACAAGAATGTGTCAGTTCATACTTATCTTATCATACGTTCTGCTCAGATCTCAGAGTCTGGCCAGCAACCAGTTTTGAGACTTTTGAGGAAAATAAATATCTGCTTTATGGTGGGTGTAACTAATTTTATGCTTGGAAACATTTTTTGTCACATGACCAATTCAAGAAGGGTATAAGTTGTAGTTTTACATGACAAATGAATTCAAATACACTGATGAAGAAGTATATGAACACAGTAAACTGTATTAACCAACACTTACCCTTCTTCATGGCTACGTAAACAAACTGCAGTCTGCATTCTTAAATTGTTCAATGAACATGTCCATCATCAGACAAAACTGAGCATTATGCAGTGTAGTGTTAACCAATCAAGAATACTTTGGGAAGCAGAGTGCATAGAAAAGAGAATATTCGTGTCTGCGAGAAGAGCCATGGGTCATGTCATGAGTCAGTGTTGTGTGGTAACAATGTGTGTGGGCTTCCTGTATTGAGTGTCAATGCCAAATCAAATTTTACAGTTTTGCTTTCTAGTGAATGTCCCAGCCATATGTCAGAGGTCATAGGTCAAATGAAAGGGACTGTTGTGGTCCCACCTCTCTGGTCATCTCTCTGAGGAGTTAGAGACAGACGTTCTGATGCTAAGAGCACTCTGGTGCTGTTATGAGGAACCATTTGCTATGTTTTGCCATAGTTTCTGGATGATAATACCCAGCTCAAGGCTATCTTCTAGTTCATGGTCTGTAACTGTAAGGAATAGTGACAAATTTTCGTCCTCCTCTGGAATTAGTCTTCAGTTCCAGATGCCTAATACCTCCAAATACTGAGCACCATTATCAAGAATAGTTAATATGCAGGTTCAGTATTGGAATGGATTTGACATATTTTCCAACCTGATACATAGGTTTTGTGCCATGAATGCATTTACTGTAACATAAACCAGCATAACTTCATAGCACCATAACAGGATTCCTGAACTTCTGACTTTTAAAACAATTTAGATGGCTATATACAGTGTGAAATGCTTCGATTTTCCTTGAGTTTAATATAGTGGTATGGAATTACATGTCATATAACAAACATAACTTGAGTGAAATGCAAAACCCCCATAAATTTCAGAGTTCATTAGTATTTAGTATGTTACCATTTTGCTGTAAGAACAGCATGCACTCAAACTAACATTGGCTGCACAAGTTTGTGCAAAATCTGACAATACATATTATCCAGCATGACACAATTGATTGCTTGGCTTTCTGACTTCAAGTGCCCCCATAAACTGATGGGGTTTAAGTCAGGTGACTGTCTTGGAAAATCCATGACTCTCAGTACTTCTTGATCTTCTTTAAGTAGTTGTTGCGAAGCTTTGATGTGTGTTTCAGGTCATTATCCTGCTCTTGTTTGGTCCTTTTGATTTGGTTGTCTGGTATTTTTTTGTTTGTTTGGCCCCCACTCTATATACTTATGCTTACATTTGAGAGACGCTCTTATTCAGAGTGACTTACAACTGATACAGTCTTATAATGTACAGTCTAAGCAAGTGTGGGTTAAAGGCCTTGCTCAAGTGTCCAACAGTGGCAGATTGACAGTGTTGAGGCTTAAGCCCATAGGGGTCCATAACCCATTTATTTAACAGCTGTGTTCTCTTCCCATACTGATATCAAGTTTTCCTTAGCCTGAACATATGTACATAATAGTTGAACATTTAGCCCGTCCAACCAGCAATATTCTCTTCTTCTATTTTATTTTCCAATAATAGCATGCTCCTTCTGTTTTACTAACAGACATAGCATAACCCCAGACACTGGAGGACTCTGTAAAACAATAAGTAGGTACTCTGTGAAATCAATCACTCCAAAGGCCTTAAGATATGATCTAGAGAAGACTCTCATTTTTGCTATTACTCCTCAAATGGACCAGTCAACACGGAGGTTCAGAGGTCAGGGACGGCAGAGGAGAGCGGTCAAAGGTGCACTGCTTGTGTAAAATTCTCCAAGAGGAAGATTACGTAAGCGTTGCCTATCGAGCTGGATGGTCATGTTTATGATCTGTCACAAGTAGGAAATGGTTTATCAGCGCTTCAAAGGAAACATTTTAGCAAAGGGTCAAGAGGGTTCAAGGAGTATTAACCCTTATTTTAAATAACGGGGTACTTACCTATAAATCACACATGCTCAATACATGGCCCTAAAATTTTACTGACAAATCGCTATTTCTTAATTCTGCCACGTTTCGAAGGAGTGCATCATAAAAGCGCCGTGAGTCCTCTCAAGTGCACAGGCCTGTTCGTAATATGTGAAATGTATTGATGTGATCTAACACTGGGTACTATGTAGAAAAAATTCAATCATGTGCTACTAAAATGTCACAAGTGTGCTGGATGTGAACACCCATGCTACAGTTTAGATGTTGAAGAAATACTGACTTTTAACCTAATATTCATCTATAGCTTTTAAAAGATATTTGAATACAAATAAAATACTCCTTTTATTGTTGATCTGCTTTATGACTGCTTGTTGTTTGTTTCAGTTGGATTGTGTTCTTGGGCTGTACGTTATCTGTACTAGCATGATGTCTGCTAAGAAGTATGCAAAGCACTTCTCTAAGTTGCTCTGTATCAATATGTCTGTGTGTAGCACATGGAAAAAATATCACAGGCAACAGTTCAGTGTGAACAAAAAACTTTATTTGGGACTCTTTATACCAATTGATTTGATGTTAGTTCACAATACAGCAATTACAATCCTATCAAAATTGTCTGCAACCTACAACACTCCTTTGTTCATCTGCAGTCTTGCAGCAAGCTGTTTTTTCGAATAAACTGTCACATCTGGAAGTCCACTGAAAAGGTAGCATGAACCCTTCCCTAAGGTTTTATTCTGTCCATGCATGATCAGACCCACATGGCTAGGATAGTAGCACATATGTACTATCTTCTCCATCTGAAATGTAGCTCCAACTATAATATAGATTTCAAGCTGGGATCATATGTCTATCCCCTTTTAAGTTATTAGTTAAGTTTGAGTTTAGTTATTGAGTCCCAGCACCCCTAAAAGTAAAAAGCAATTATGTTGTTTAGCTGAAGTTTTTAAAAGAAATGTTAAAACCATAGAAAGTGCATGGATGAAAAATAATATTGTCACAGTCTGTGGTGTGGTGGCTCCACTAAGTAGCACAGATAAGGATTTTTTACTTTATCACTCAGCACTAACACATTACAGTCATTAGCAGCAGTCCTCATGTTTGCCGCATTTTGCTGAATCACAGACCACTCTTTATGTTGTTATTGTTAGGTAGGAGATAGCTGTCATTTTTTTCTAGCAAGATAATATTGCAGCATGTCAATCAATCACTGTCCATTGTTTGAATTTGAGTAAAAGATGCTAGCTCTTCTTTCATTGGTAGGCCAATGTGTCAATATTAAGCCAAAATGCTAGACTAGTACTGCCTGTATGTGTATCATCTAATGTTTGTTATAGAATGATAGAAGATATGACGAGATAGATGATGCCCTACTACTTTTTGTTTTTGCAGAGAAAAGAGCCAGGTTCTAGTGAGAAACTAAGGACTAAGGATGTACTAAAGTATTTGTCCTATATTTGTCCTATAGTAAAGTAGTAACTATATTAATTGGCAATGTGAACAGGCTAAAATGAGAGAGGTCTCTATGGTTTATAATGCACTTTTTTCAAAAAATAATTATGAAGCGACCCTGGGTTTGTGAAAGATGCTATAGAAGTTTAACTTGTTGTTATTATTATTATTTTATTTATTTATTTATTTATTTATTTATTTATTTATTACTATTATTATTATTAGTAGTAGTAGTAGTGGTAGTAGTAGTAGTAGTAGTAGTATGAGGAGGAGGAGGAGGAGGATAAATTACATAGGCAATGATTCTTGCTCTTTGTTAATTGTACCAATAATAAGATAATGCAGAATGCAGCTGTTACTGTGAAAGGATTTTAAAATATATATAAAAAATGTGTTTGTGTTTATCTGCTGAAAAGATGATGTTTAAAATGAAAAGAACACACGTCATCTGTGCATAATAGTTTGTGTGACTTGATCATATGCTTAGAATCTGTAAATGGTCTTCATAATATTGATAACAGGTTATTAGAATAACCTCTGATTTGAATCAAAATCATTCTAATTCTTCTGTCATGACAGACTAACCCTAACTCTCCTGTCCTGGATTTCAGGCAACATGGACCAACATGGAACTTGCATGTTCTTGCAAAATGACCAGCATACTAACATCCAAAATGCTGGTCTTTTTTGTGCCAGCTACAGTATGTGGTTATATGTTTTAAATATAGTAATCAGGGATGAATTTTCAAAAACAGTACCATATTTGTGTATTTAATGAAATATCTTCTGTTGTTGCTTTACTCAAAATAATCCCATTAGCAGGCACATTTCCTGGCTTCAAAAATAGACAATTGATTAATCAGAAATAGTAGTTTTCTGTTTAATCAGATCCCAGAAATATCTTGCATTCCCATTCCATCTGCTGGGCCATCTTGCTTTTAATTATTCTCCCTCCTTTAGTAACCTTTCCTTTCTTTGCCCTCGTCCTTGCCCCATCTCCGAGCTCTAACACACAGCTCTCTCCAGCACACGGCCGCCTTTAAATTAATATATTGATATTGACAAGCCATCTGCCACAGGCATAAATTATTGGAAGGAAGAAGGCTTTGGTCACGTGACATTTACCATCCGTGATGATATACACACCCCCTCAGGGATGAACTCTCCACTGTAGGTGCCATTTTGAAATGGCAGTCAAACCCATGGACACGGATAAATGACTTTATTTGCTGATAGAGAGAGGCCATGTTTGCAAATGGAACTATGTACTGATTTTCATGATCTGCACACGGCAAATGTTTTAGGCTTAACCCTTTAAAGTTTTCACCAAGAAAAAAAGCAATGGAAAAATCTACCAAAGACTTGAGCAGAATGTTAAAGTGTTGACACTAGATGTTTTAAAGGGTATATGGAAGTATGCAGTTTGGATTACTGTGAAGAGAATGTATCACATCATTCCACATTACATTCTTTATACGAAGATTTCAGTTCATTTCAGTGCATCAGAATCATTATTTTGGCTTAATTCCTTGGATTGCTAGGTTTTGAACTTTTTAGCTTCTGGTCCGTACAACAGTACCTTAACCGCTGCACCACCATAGTCCAGCTCAGCCCTTTAAAACTTTGAATAAAGAGCTCTGGTGGTGCAAAGGAAATGGTTTCCCAAAACTGTGGTGACCGTGCCCTTTTGCTCGGTTGTACATCACATAGGCATGATTGGGATGTAGCTGGACTTGGGTTTCATCCTCTGACTCTGCAACAGTGATCCCTATCCCACCCTGTAATAGAGTAGATCCCTGTTCCATCCTGTTCTGTGAATTACTGGTAGAGGCTCCAAACTCTCACACAAAGCCTGATCAGAATTAGCAAGGTTAAAAGCTGAATAAAATAGCTTTCTGAATCCTTTAATATTACAACATGTGGCAAAATTGAAGAACTGTAAGGTTCTGTGACAGTCATAATGTGGTACAATCAGGCTGAGGACTAGAAAGACTCTAAAATCATAAGGTTGTGAGTTCAAATCTCAGCCATGCCAAGCTGATACTGTTTCAGCAAGACCAATTTTCAGCAACTGTAGGCCTAAACCAGCAAAACCTTTTGTTTTTAGGAATAAAATGAACATCCTTGTAGACAAAGAAGATCCAAGTGACTTTGTGGTGTTGTAGTTAAAGTGGTAAATGACTGCGTATAGTGGAAATTCTTGGAGAAAACCTAACGCCTTCTGTGATCTGTTAAATGCTATGAGAACATGCACATGTATATTCAGATAAACCCAAGGTATGTAATCAGATTGTACAGCTTTCCAGAGTTGCATTTTATGTGCCCTCTGCAGCCTGCAGGCTTGGCAAACTGGTCAATGCACTAATCATCTAGACGAGGCCCGAGCGAGTTAAGAAGATAGCCAATCAGCCAAGTACCCAGTGCCCTCTGGCCAGTGCTGACCTCCTGACCCGCTGTTCTGCCCCCTGGGTCAAGGGTCACCTTCTAAGGTCAACAATTGCTGGACACGGCACTGGACAGAGCTGTCTCCATGGATACACCCTTGTCCCAGGAGGTTCTGGGCGTCATGGCAACGACCCATGAAAGAAGCCACACTCTGCAAAGTGTTGAGGAGCTTCCACAGGACTTTAGCACACCCTGCTGGTGATCCATCAACCCAACCTGTTTCTCCATCCATGTAGGAGTCTCAACCACTGTAGCTGTGCTGTGCAGTCTCAAGCAAAACTTGGACACGCCTGATCAAATAATGTGTTGATTTTCGATTTTGAAACCTAAATATGTATTAGATACGCATATATTTTAAAATTCACTGGAAAAAATAAACATAAACTTCAAGTGCAAATGTTGAAAACCCGTTCTAGATTATCCACTTGTATTTTGGGAGTGTCAGAGCTTAATTGACGAATTAATGGCCAAGTAAGTCAGTGCATGAAAACGTGTAATTGGACTGTATTTGTGATTACCTCATGTAAAAACACTGTTTAATACACAATTTGAAGGTCATGACCATTCTTCTACAGTCACTTGACGTAAATTAGATTTAGCATTTATGGATGTACTTGAGGTATGTGTCTGTCCCTCCGCCATGTTTCTATATGTCCCCATAAGATTTGAAACGTATGACATTTTAACTGCTTTTACAGAAACGGCAACTTTCTTTAAAAAAAAAAACAAAAAAGCCAGAAGATTTGCTTTAGGTTACTGATAGGGTCAGAGGTAGGTGTAAGTGTAGGTGTAGCTTTAGCTTTAATTAGCTGCAGGCGATATCACCATAAAGATAGTGAGAAATGGTGTGGGTGTGTGTACTCGTTTTTAGGATACCTATAATATACACATTTTATCTTATTTCATATACACAACTAAAACTATCTCCATCATTTCACCAACAACAATATCTATACCAAAGACTCAACAAATGAGCGACCTCTACATCGTTCGAATCCCAAATAGCTCCCGCTCCCTGTATTAGTAAACTGCACCTAGGGTATAGGCTCACAATGACTTCTCGACTACTTATAGTGCACTTTGTAACTAATAAAACCGTTTGGGATTCAGCCAGACACTGTTCTTGTTTAACGCTGTATTGGGCTGCTGTGGAGCTAATCCTAATCGTTTTGTCTAATAAAGTGAATGGTGATGTCTGCAGCGCTACAAGAAGCGGTGGTATGTTTGTTAATACTGCTTGGTTTATTGTTTGTGTGTTATAAATTGTCTCATTTAGTTTGTTTAGTTTTGTTTTTGTTTTAGCCAAGAATCAGTGTAAAGTTTACGTTTGTTTTCGGTCATCTTGGTTCATCTCTGCGTGACTAATCCTAAATATACATCTCTGGGGAAAAAATTAAGCCATCACTCGAGATTTTCTTAAAATCAGCATATAACATGTTTGGCAGTAATTCCATTCCAGTATTTGATCAGTTCTGATACAGGTACACATCATACCTGTACCTATACATGTACTTAATGAAGTTCTGCATAGGCGATCACCTGAGCCAAATCTTCTGTATTGAGGGAAAGTAGAACATATATATGAAATATGTGGTTGAAATACTTATTTCTGAACTTTCCTAAGTTAAAACCTCAGTATTGTTTTGCATAAAAATGGATGTAAACTTCTTTGTATTGTATTATTATTTGCATTATTAATTGAGGTTTGAAAACATTTTTTTCTTTTTTTTGAACAGTTGTCATTTACAGTATATAAATGCTCGTCTCGTTACTGCAAATAAATATTTCTATGTGGAATTTGTCAGTAATTTATAAAATAAAAACAAAAATGTTCAGTTTACCTACAAACAGTAAAACCAAAGAAATTAGTAACTTTGCAATGGTCTCAATTTTTTCCAGAGCTGTATTGCCATAGGTGAGAACTCTGATCGTATTTGTATTGATATTATTGTTATTATTATTAGATTGTATATTTAACTGATCTATTTGCATGTAGTATTTATGTATGTGAAATGTATCTTCTATTTTTATTTTTTTTTTTTACACATTCACTAATACTATTGTAGGCAGAATGTGTTCGTGTAAAAGTACAGTGGGAATCCACCTAGCCTTGGTTATCTTGCATGGCTGAAGATAGCGTTTAGATAATTATCAAGAATGTAATTAGAGTTGTTGTTCAGTTTACTTAAAAAGACATGAAAACTACAGTTGTTTGTATGTTTAGTTTGAATACGATGCCCCTGATTTCTCTGCAGGGTTTGGTGGAGGGCCTGCGAGTGGTTGAGCTGCGTTCCCTTCTCACCACTATGGGAGTAGACAAGAAGGGCCTGAAGAAGGATCTGGTACAACGAGCCACTGAGTTCCTTCATAAGGAGTTACATCCAGATCTTCTCTGTGCCATCGGGGAGCTTTACAACCAGCGCCACTCCACCAGTCGTGCCAACAGCAGACGCTCCCGGGTCATCACCATGCCGACTGCCGAGGAGGTCAAGGTCGATTGTTCAAAGAAATCTGATACAAATCTCCATAGGTCTGTTCCTAAACCTGAGGTGCAGATGGTCAAGCTCCCGTTTTATCATACGCTGGAGACTATTGTTGCACCAGTATCACTAGGTACAGTCAGTTTACTAATGCGCTCTTAATAGACATGTACACATCTAATTCTGTCTTGGAGGATACAGGTTTGAAAGTCTAAATCAATATCGCATTGGATTTGACACAGTCAGCTCCAGAATTATTGACACCCTTGGTGAAAGGTTATGAGAAAAATCTTTTTGCTTAATCCCACAAAATAATATATTTCATATAACCCTAATGCATGGGTGGTACAGTGGTCTATTACTCTAGCCCACCTCAAGGTGACCTGATTTTGAGTCTGTGTGGTGCCTTCCAGCCAAGTCAGCAGTCACATGCAGACGCGATGGCTGTAACATTTGAAGGCCATTTCCTCTGAGCAAACTGCTGACTGCTCTGAGTCTTTGCTTTTCTTTTTTCAGCTTCCACATATGAACCTACACTTTGGAGAAGCAGAATCATGGTTTCCCTGACCTCAACGCAGTGGGCTCAGATCATGAACTGTCAGTAAGTTCTGTACCTCAAACTTCCTAAAAGTGTCATTTAAATCAATTCTGCGAGTTATCTGTTGTTTTTTTGTTTGTTTTATAAATATTGATCCCCTTTTCTCATTTCTTGTTGCCTGATGCTATGTATTAACTTGGGATTGTGGTAGCCTAGTGGTTAAGGTACTGGACTATGGACCAAAAGGTCCAGGGTTCAAATCCCACCTCTGCCAAGCTGCCACTGTTGGGTCCTTGAACAAGACTCTTAACCCACAATTGCTTGGATTATAAGACTGTATCAATTGTAAGTCGCTCTGGATAAGGGCGTCTGCTAAATGCTGTAAATGTAAATGTAAATTAACTTGTTATCCCTTGTTGACACATGGATAAAAAGTGTAAGGTCAAAAACCAAGGTTTGGTGCTATTGCTCTACGTTAAGGGTTACCTACAATTTCAGGCCTCAAGTTTGTAGAAATAGACCTGTCTCTGGGATGGTATGGTTGTGCAGCAGTTAGCGCTGTTTCCTGAATGACTAGTTACTTTGTTCAACAGGATTTGAGTAATTAATGGACACATTTTGTATTTTTAGTAAACAATAGCGCTTGTATTCCATCTTATTATTGTTTATATGTGTCTGTGTACACACGGTGTCTGTAATGCGAGTCCCACGTTAATAAATTTATTACTCGCCAACCAGCATGCGAGAGGCTGTTTTCAGATTTATATGAAGCACGAGGAGCGCAGGGTTTATCCACATTACATTGATTCTGTGAGACCCGTGGGTGACGCTAGAAACATCAACGTATTAAAAACGTTAAAGGTTGACTTATGGAGGCATATATTGTATGTAATGTATATACATTTACGTCATTTAGCAGGCGCTCAGACTATCCAGAGCGACTTACAATTGATACAATCCAAGCAATTGTGGGTTAAGGGCTTTGCTTGAGGACCCAACAGTGGCAGCTTGGCAGAGGTGGGGTTTGAACCCTGCACCTTCTTGTCCATAGACCGCTAGGCTACCGCAGTTGCATGGTGTTTAAGTATACAGTACAACTCCACTATTGCGTTTATTGCTTTATGCATACAGCATGTATTTTCTGGGGGTTTGGAACGGATTAATTCAGTTTACATTATTCCTTATGGGAAAAATTCTCTTGGTTGCTCGAATTAGGTTCCCTGTATTTATAACATGGTGAATACTGCACAAGTTGTTCCTACACTGCTTCCACTTAATCCAACTATTCTCCTGTTGTTTACATGGGATAAACTATGATTAATGAACTGCTTACCAAATAAGTGTTCATCTGATTTTTATGGGATCTTGGAATATTTACTTGTATCTTAGAATTTCTTTAATGTCTTTCACTCCTCAGAGAGACCAAAGATGGACAGAAAATCTGTTCAGGTGGTTCTCAGGTGAGTTTGTACCCTGGAGAGTCCATACTGTTTCTCCCTGTGAATTAGGAATTTAAATGTACAGTTAAAAACTGGAATCCAAAACCCCAGGATTTGATTTCCCACTATAACGTACGATATATTTTAATCTCGCTTGGTGCCATCCAACCTTTACCCACTACAATGAAAATGAAATCTGAGATATCAAATTCTGCACTTGTCTCTAAAATGGCATTTTGCTTCTACCTACCTGCACCTTTCATGTCTTCATATCAGGAAGAAGCTCCTCTTAGGGTTTATAGTGTGATTCTGTATAAGATCAATTAGAGAAGGAACTCACTGTGAGAATGCAGAGGATATAATGCATATTTTTTACTGTATATTCTGATTAAATATATAATACATGCAGTTACTTTATCCATTAAGGTTCTTATTACTCAAGAGTTTGTGCTTCTGGTGTTCATGTTGTGTGCTTTGCAGACTTTTTGCTACACAGAGAAGCATTGGTGTTGAAGACGATCAGTATCCACCACGCTTGTCTGTCTATGTCAATGACGTTGACTGTTATGTTCAGGTGCCAATTTCTTTATATTGTGTGAGGAGGTGGGGGTGGGGTGGGGCGAGGCTGGGTGGCTTTTAAGGGCTGTTACACACCAAAGGCGTGTGTTTTTTTTTTTGTTTGTGCAATTGATTTGGAGGACAGTAAGTTAGCTTGTGTACAATGACGATATCTGCACCAAAAGCAGTTTTCAGACGACAATGTGATGTTTTTATTTTATAAGCCCTGTTTTGATTTTTTCTAAACTTAAGTTGGTGACAAAATCTTACTGATCAATCCAAATTCATCTGGTGTTGGCATAGCAACAACCAAGATGGCTGAGTGTGTAGCTGTGTAGTTTGACAATGTCAGGCACATGAGATAGCAGCTTGCACATACCTGTTCTAATAAAAGTACCTAATGCTTGTATGTTCATTTATGTATTTAATGTCACATCAGCATCAGTGGATGTTTGTGACAGGAGCAAGGTTACCTTATGAAATGAATAGCCTACTTTGGATTACAAATGTATTGTTCAGGTAATCGCCTCACATCGTATTCAGTGTTGTAAACAGCCTTAAGACTACTTTTTAAAAATTTATATCTGATGATATGAAAAGATATCATATGACTTTCGTATTAGCAGGGTCTGTTCATTTTGCTTAGTTTTCTGCTTAAATTGACAGTGCCACTGTTGTGAACCTGCTCTTTAATATAAATTTTCTTTGTTTGTTTTTTGTGCTTGTAGCTCATGGTTTTTCTGTCTAGTCAGGTTCAAAAACAAGCTATTTTTTTGTACTTCTGGAACTTCACTTTTGAGATTTCTGCTGCCCTGTATCAAGTTGGTGATGCTAAAATGTTATTGATGGCTGGTTCAGAAGAGAAAAAATAACCTGAAGGTTGGATCAGTTTTGGGCGAATTTCATACTTTCTTGCTATAATCATAACCATAACTGGTTTCTGTTATCTGCCTAGTATAAAACCTTCATGACTGTCCAGATAATGCATTAATAAATACACACCACTAATGATTAGTCTTGTCACTGATATAGGCAGTGTGATGACGTTTCAGATTCAGGTCAGATCTGACCAGCAGTGAGTAGAAAATGAATGTAATTAAATTACAGTGGGGCCAAAAAAGTATTTAATCAGCCACTGATTGTGCAGGTTCTCCGACTTAGAGAAGATGAGAGAGGTCTGTAATTTTCATCATAGGTACACTTCAACTATGAGAGACAAAAAATGTGGAAAAAAAATCCAGGAAATCACATTGTAGGATTTTTAAAAGAATTTAATTGTAAATCACGGTGGAAAATAAGTATGTGGTCACCCACCAACAAAAGCAAGATTTCTGGCTCTCACAGACCTGTAACTGAAGCTCTTCTGTTCTCCACCTGTTACCTGTATTAATGGCCACCTGTTTGACCTCGTTATCTGTATAAAAAGACACCTGTCCACAGCCTCAAACAGTCAGACTCCAAACTCAACCATGGCCAAGACCAAAAGAGCTGTTGAGGACACCAGGAAGAAGAAAAAAATGGTAGACCTGCAGGGGGTCAGACTGGGAAACTGAGTGAATCTACAATAGGCAAGCAGGTTGGTGTGAATAAATCAGCTGTGGGAGCAATTGTAAGAAAATGGAAGACATACAAGACCATTGATAATCTCCCTCGATCTGGGGCGCCACGCAAAAGACCTCATCCCATGGGGTCAAAATGATCATGGGAACGGTGAGCCAAAATCCCAGAGCTACACGGAGGGACCTGATGAATGACCTGCAGAGAGCTGGGACCAAAAGTAACAAGCTACCATTAGTAACACACTACGCCGAGAGGAACTCAGATCCTGCAGTGCCAGGCGTGTCCCCCTGCTTAAGCCAGTACATGTCCAGATCCATCTGAAGTTTGCCAGAGAGCATATGGATGATCCAGAAGAGGACTGGGAGAATATCATGTGGTCAGATGAAACCAAAATGGAACTTATAGGTAAAACTCAACTTGTCCTGTTCGGAGGAAGAAGAATGCTGAATTGCATTCCAAGAACACCATACATACTGTGAAGCATGGGGGTGGAAACTTCATGCTTTGGGGCTGTTTTTCTGCAAATGGGACAGGACGACTGATCCGTGTTAAGGGAAGAATGAACGGGGCCATGTATCGTGAGATTTTAAGCCAAATTTTTTATTTTCCACCATAATTTACAATTAAACTATTTAAAAATCCTACAATGTGATTTCCTGGATTTTCTTTTCTCCTATTTTGTCTCTGTTGAAGTGTACCTATGATTAAAATTACAGACCTCTCTCATCTTTCTAAGTAGGAGAACTTGCACAATCAGTGGCTGACTAAATACTTTTTTGCCCCACTGTATATGGGAATGATTAGGGTTTTCTTAGTGTAATACTACAGTTGGTGAAAGCAATTGTTTTTAAAATACTTTTTAAACAGTCTGTTTTACCATGTTCACCAAAGATGTGACACTGATCCAAACACACGAATGGGTTAATAGATTTTTATTTTTTGTCCCAATTTTGGTCCTTCAAAAAATTCTGGATATTAAGCTAAAAGACTAAGCAAGACTAAATTAACATTTTCTCTCATATTATTGTCTTGCACTTAAATTTTTTTATTGTTGTTACGTTTTTGCTGTCTTATCTATTTAGATTCATTATTCCTACTGGAAGCTGGAACCTTCCCGACCATGTTGTCCAATTAATCTTACGCCACATTTGAATCACGACTCTCCCAACACTGTAGACATCGTGTGGGAGGTCCTTGACAAGGTACACTGCTTCTTCTAATCCTCTAACTCTACAATTGCTGAAAAAAGGTTTTGTTCTATAACACTGTCAAAGAGTATTATTAACCTTTTATTTCACTGTGCATGTGTGTAGCACTACTCTGGAGCTGTATATCTAGTGAGAGTGTTTTCATCAGCAGAGCTACTGGCACAGCTTCAGACAAATGGAGCACAGAGTGTGACATGCTGTAAAGAGAGAAGTGAGTGTGTGGTTTGTCACCCCCTCGTTAAGCTTAGTAAGAAGTATCAGGAGATTTTAATTGAAGACTCCAGGTACTCTGACCTCCTCCGACATTCCTAAGACATGAATTAGGTTAATTGGTAGCTCTAAATTGCCTCAGCATGAGCGTTTGATGAGTAGCTGTAACCTTGCCCTATATATATATATATATATATATATATATATATATGTATGTATATGTGTGTATATACATTTTTTTTTCTTTTTTATATATTTAATAAATATACATAATCCATCAATGCTGATATGATGTTAATAAATAACCAAATTATTTATTATTATAACATGGCTGAAGAGTAATTAATGTAGAAATCCAGGTTACCATATTAACATCATTCACACTGCTTCAGATGCATCAAGAGAGGGTCTGATTTCACGATATCCTCATTACAAAAAAATAATGCACCCAGATAGAAATGTCGGATTGCTGCAAAACTCGGAATGTTACGTCTCAGGCAAATATGTAGATGATTACAGGTGTCTGATTTAGACACTGGGTCTTGCCACAAGAGGGTGTAAAAGTGCTTCCCCCACTGAAGGGCAACTTTTGGTTAGTGTACCACTTGGTGAGAAATCGTTGAGTGCTAGACATGCCTCTACCACACACTCTATGATATTTTGCCCAGTTCACAGATCTTGAGAGGGGGATCATCACTGGACTGAGAGAAGCAGGATGGTTGTTTTGACAGATTGCCTGCTATCTAGGCTGTCCTGGTCTAGCTGTTAGGAGGACTTTGGTACAGTGGTTCCATGAGGGCAGGCACACACAGAGAACAGGCTCTGGACAGCCCAGACAGACCAACAGTAGAGAGGATTGTTTGATCCGCTGACAAACATGAGTAGCTCCCACAGTTTCATTGTCCACCATCCAGAAACAGGTGGCACCTTCACTACACCCCTGTCTTTGCCCAGACCATTTCCAGGCTCTTGGCTGAAGGAAATTTGTTGTCACAGTGCCTATTACGTGCCCTGACATGGACAGCCAACCACAGTCACCTTTGTGAAGTGATGTCATGAGCGAAAAACCTGGACTGCTACAGACTGGAACCCTTTCATCTTTAGTGGCCATGTTCTGTTTAGGATCTGATGACGGTTGGGTTCAAGTGTGGAGGCCTCGTGGTGAGCGCTTCAGTCCTACCTTTGCTGTGGAGCGAAGCCCAAATTCACCAAACTGCTGGTGTGATGATCTAGGTAGCCATTGCATAAGACATTCGGTCACCCCCTAGTAGTGATATGAGGGACACTAACAACTCAGCAATATGTGCAGGACATTCTGCGGCCACTTGTGTTGCCTCTCATGGCAGGGCTTCCAACTGGTATTTTTCAGCAGGAAGATGCAATCTCATCTTGTATCCAGGCTAGAGTCGGCCTAACAGGGTACTAGAGGCTCCTTGCAATGTACAGTTTTCCCCATCTAACCTATCCTTTTGCTCTAATATTGTAGTCATTTGCATATATTATCCTTACGTTTCATTTGATCACCCAAAAACTCCTTGATATTTTTTTTCTCCCCCAAATCAATGAGTGTGTTTTATACATAGTATCATATGTTTTCCAGAGTATATTATGGTGCATTAAGCTTAATCTGTTTCACAGTTTGTGAGAAGCTCTGCTCTAGTCCAGAGAATGAGATCACCACCACAGGACTACAAGTCTCCCTTATCTGTCCGGTAAGAAACGCATCATGTACAGAACTAACTGCTGTGTGTTGTGAAAATGGTTTTAAATTATAGGGGGCAGCATATCAGTCTTTTACAAGGGAAACCATATCAATAGCAAGGTTTTTTTTTTATTAATTTTTTTATATAATTTAATATTAATACATTAGTGCTGTCAATACGAGTGATAAATGCTTAACTGCGATTTTTTTTTTCATTAAAAGTACTACACAGCCATAGAAGTGGTCAATATAAGCTTTAATGGATTGCATTTATTTGTAATAATTGAATCACATTGTTTTCATTGCGTCTTGATTACTGGGACTTCTCAGAATAAAGGCGGCTAGGCATCCCATAAAGAACCCCCCAAAAAAACTTGAGATTTAATAAATGATACCATTTAAAATGCTAAATATTCTAAAGAAACAGCAACCTGTAACCTCACATGCTTCTGTCTTGTTAATATGATGTTAAATCGTGCAGTGACATCTAGTATCTTGTGCAGTGACTACTTTCACCACTTCTGTTCCCTGTAGGCTAATTGTGCTCCATGTTAAATGTAAAATGTAGGGAATAGAATCATTTCAAACACAGTCCATAAGTATAATATGGTTAAGCAAAAAAACTGATTAACAGAGTTTTAGAAAAGTGTTAAAAGGTTAACACAACGCTCGAACAGTGTTCTAATGCCTTCGCTCACCAGCTGGCTTGGGTATCACATGTAGTCACTATTGGCTGTGTCTGAGGGAGTGAAGGCTGGCTTTTATTTGTGTTATTTAGCAGACGCCCTTACAAGTGACAATACATTCTTACAATCCAAGCAAATGATTAATGGCCTTGCTGAGGAACCCAACAGTGGCAGCTTGGCAGAGGTGGGTACAGTACCTTAACTGCTAGGCCACGACAGTCTACACAAAACTGCGCTAACGGCTGCACCTCCTTGCCACTCTCCAAGATCTAGTGGAAAGCCTTTGAAGAAGTATAGAGATTGCTGTAACAGCACAATGAAGCAATGTTATATTACTAGTGTTTTGCCCATAATTTGTGGTTTTCTTGTTATATTTCCGTTGACTGTACATGAGAAAAATGTGTGTGTTTCAAAAGCTGGCGAAAATGCGCATGACAATCCCCTGTCGGGCGCTGACATGCTCCCACCTGCAGTGCTTTGATGCTGCCTTCTACCTCCAAATGAATGAACAGAAGCCTACGTGGATGTGTCCTATCTGCGACAAACCTGCCCTCTTTGAAACCCTACAGATCGATAGGTAACGTCCTCCCAGCAGATGCTTTCTTTGTTGTGGTGGTCTTTTCAGGTGAGCTTTGTAAAGGCGTTTGTTTTCTGTGACACACTGTAGCCAGTTCAAGGTGACCTGTGCTGCCACATTTCTTATACACGGTGTAGGTGTGATAAGTGTGTAGTGCGTCAGTGTCTGTTATAGGGCTGGGCAATTAATCAAAACAACAACAATCATAACCTTTAACCGATATAGTCTTGCCCTTGCCATCCCCTTTACATACTGCACCTTGTATAGTCATGTGACTTTGCCCCATCCAGTGAGCGACACCAAAGATGCATTCACCTTAACACCAAATATGAACAGTGCAAGGCTCATGACTGACGAGCCCATTCCTTTAGCCCATACCATACATGGGACTTTGAGAGGTTTTGCGATCTTTAGTGTTGATGATGGTGATTAAGGCGAATGATGTTGATTATTGTTGTGTAGTTTGCTGAGCTCCATACTGAACTGCACAGAGGAGGCCGTGAAGGAGATTAAGTATCTGCCTGATGGTTCCTGGAGAGCAGTGGAGAATAGAACCACAGACCCCTCGACACTTAACCATGGTAAGACCTGATTCAGTTAAAAGCAATACCCTGGTGTTCTAGTGGCACTGAGGTCAAATATGCTAGAACACTTGACAAAAGTCTGAGACCACTAATGAAAATGTGTCCATTTTGCATTTTTCTCGAGTTTAATACAGTTTTATGTGTTACAACTCATGTCAGCTACAGAGGTCAATAAAGTGGTTCGAGATTTTGTGGATCTGACTGTGGGTTCCTCCGACAGTGATGCTGATGATGACCATGTTGATGCTGTGCTAAAAAAAGACATAGTTTTGACACGTGTGAAAACTAGAAAAGTCTGTTTCTCCAAAAGGACCAAGCTTGTGAAATTATAATTGATTTATAGTTCATGAACATTTTACTAATAATTGTCTTGCTGTTTTGTATTCCAAATGTTTAATCAGTACATTTTACTATTAATGATCTGTTTCTCTCTGTATATGTACACACACTGTCATTTGCATATACATTAATAAAATGTTTTTTATGCCCTTGTATTGCATCTTTTTGTGATGTTTATTTTAAAATGGTTTCATAGCACTTACAAACTTGCCTGCCTACAAAGTACTTTTGTAGTCAAGACCACTGCAGCCGAGTCCGAGTTGAGTAGTCCGGGTTAGCACTCAAGTCGAAGTCTAGATCAAGACCAGGAGTGACTGTGACCAGATTAAGATTTTTCATCACAGAAGAATAAAATGAAGAAAAGAAATGTTCTTCATTTTAAAATATATTCTAAAATTATTATTATTATTATTAATCATTATTATATTTTAGTCTTGGTCAAACTCAGGCAATGTAACTTTTGCAAACAAATGATGGTGATCATTTTCTTTCCCTTAATAATTTCCTCTCAAACTTAATCAGAAGTCACTACATAAAGGTACATTCTGGTCGAGTATTGCACAAGTACAACGGGAAAGTGAGGAAGGGAAGAGCAGGTGGTGGAATCATCCCCTTAGGCTGCAACAACCACCCATATCCAGCCCTGTGATCAACTGGTGTTATATTCATGGTACTTGTGCACCTGGACCCTCTGAATTCCAGAGGGACTCTGAATAAGATAAGTTCGATTGAAATATGGAAAACACATAGAACTCGCTGAAGGTGTTCGTGGCACAGCGGTCCAACAAACTGACCCACCACCGTAGTGTCGTGCAGCACCTTTCACCCGGGTCATGCATCATATGGCTATGATTGGCTCTGCCTGTGGGATAGGAGGATAGTTGGGGATAATAGTGACCCCTGCCGGCCCTGCGATAGACTGGTATCCTGTCCTGACATGCTTACACCTGTGTTCTATTCCCTGTGGGATAGGCACCAGAGTCTCACAAACCTGGACCCAGGACAAGCAGGAATAAAACATGAAAAATATGACAGAACTTGCAGAAGACCATCTAGTGGTTCTACAGCTAGTGTTGTAGACAAGACCAAGGCTTTTAGTAGTCAAAACTGAGACAAGTATAAGATTTTTTTTTTATCTTACAAGAATTAAAAGAAGAAAATGGAAAAATGTAATTCGTTTATAATTAACTTTACATTCATTATACTTGATTCATAAATAAATGCTACGATAGTTTATCATATATTTTGTAAAATATAACATTACATTTACCGCAATTAGCAGACGCCCTTATCCAGAGTGACTTCCAATTGATACAGTCCAAGCAATTGTGGGTTATGGACCTTGCTCAAGGACCCAACAGTGGCAACTTGGCAGGGGTGGGATTTGAACCCTGACCCTTTTGGTCCATAGTCCAGTACCTTAACTGCTAGGCTACCACAGTCCACATTAAATAATATATTACCTAATATTTTTATTATATTATAATGTGACAGTTGGGAGAAAATGATGGTGATGATTGTTTCCCTTCTTCTCTCAAACTTAATCAGAAGCCACTTCGTAAAGTCAACTGAATATAGCCAACAACATTTAATAATATTAAATGCGAAAACATAATTTTTCCATATTTTGTGGACATGGTAAAGTAAAGCAAGCGGGTGAAAACGTACACTTGCAATCTTAAGGCGAGACTGTTCGAAATGAAACGTGTTTATTGAATGGATATCGTAGGAGAAGAGCAGTAACTTGTTTTGCCCTGTTAGCCAATCTGAGGGTAGATTTTATTTTAGCATGATTTAGGACTGATTTATTTTTGTTTGAATGGATTGTTGATATTCAGTGACGGCAGATAACAGTTTATTTTATAATATATATATATATATACAATCAATAAATATACAATAAATACAATAAATACAATAAATATACATATATATAATCAGATGGCTGACATATGACATACTGTACAAAGTATATACAGAGCGACTGAACTGCAACAATGTCCACCCATAAGCTAAGTGTACCCGATAAAACGTGCAACTAACAATGAGCCGAATCAAGGGCGGAGTCGGTTCCAAATTCGTCGAATCGACTCTTTTCCAGATCGACACACTGCCATACAGAAATTGAACGCTAGCAACCGTTAGCTGACAGAACCTACCTGATTTGTACTGTTAATATTATTAAGCTATTTGTTTTGAATTAGACTTTAGTTGGCGTTATTATTTCGCATGAAGCGGGAAATATTGTGCTATGCAGTTTGCTTGGAGAGTTAAAGAGGAGGAACTTGATTGTTTGTTCGTGTTAGCCTGTTAGCTGCTAGTAGTTTATTCTTAGGCTTGTATAATGTATAGCTAATGTCTGCACTTGCCTCTTATGAATGTATTTATCGTCTAACGGCTTTCGTGTGGGTGTCTGGCGTGGTGGTTCGGTTTTGGTATATTTTAAACCTAAACAATTGAACTGGTTTAGTTAGCAAGCTAGCACACTTATCCCGGAGCACCTGTTAGCTCGAGTAGCTTTTAAATTGATCTCGAGCTACCTACGTTCTCCTGTTCAGTCTTTGTGTTTGATGGCTCTTTAGTTGGGCAACTACTTAAGGTATAGTCTTTTCATGCTGTTAATAGCACCGCACTGAATGTTTAAAGATCTCGTTAGACCTGAGTAAGCCCAGGTTTAACCAGTCTGAGCCTTTGCTCATGAAGATCTACGTGATCCACTGCAAGCCCGTTTAGAATTAGCAGCCTGTATTATCAAATTGAATATGGCTCCTAAAAAGAAACCACTTCCTCTAGTAATAGAAAGCAGTGGAGATGCACCGAGCACAGCCCCGAATATAGGAGCTGCTTCAGAGTAAGTCCCCATGTTTGAGTACTCATTTTTTAAGCTGGACTAAATGTGTTTTGTTTTTGCATAATTATTATTATTATGACCAGCAATGATGAGTAAAGAAATGCAAGTACTTTGTTACTGTACTTTACTTGAGCATTTCTGCTTAACTTAATGCTTTTTACTTGCTGCATTTCAAAATAAAAGCAGCTTTGTTACTTTAGCTTTTATATGATTATATTTATCTATCTACAATTTACTACTGTCATCTATGTATCTGTACGATGAAGCTCCGGTCAGAATCCTAGGTTTTCCTTGAGCAGTTACCTCTACTGGCGTTTATCTGATACATCTATGAGAGATACACATGCCTCAATTTCGGAGGATGCCCAACCATTCACAGGTTTATGCACTGACTGGAGTCGTGCGTGAATTTGCGCTACATTTGACTACCATGCCTGGGTGGACCTCACTGGGCTCGTGACCATGTCACCATTTTCAGCACAAGTAATTTTGTGTGATGGTTTTTCTGTTAAGGCAGTTTGTGGAGACATTTGAATTGTCTTCCCAGACTAGAAACATTACGTCGCCCAGCCCTAACCGAGTTGATGTAGTGTGGATGTGTCGTGGCATTTTAAAACGTTCCTTTACAGACTATATAAATCAGTAGTTTATATACAGCAACTTGTTTGTATTTCTGAGCCAACCTAATTCCATCTCTGGACTTTCTTAGAGCAAACCTAGAAGCTTTACAGAAGAAGCTAGGGGAGTTGGACCTGGATGAGCAGCAGAAAAAGCGTCTGGAGGCTTTCCTCACACAGAAAGCCAAAGTGGGAGAGCTGAAGGACGATGACTTTCAGCGCATCTGCGAACTGGGTGCGGGGAACGGTGGTGTAGTTAATAAAGTCTGCCATAAGCCCTCTGGGCTGATCATGGCCAGAAAGGTGAGAGACATTCATATAATCTGGAATACAGTTTGTCAGCTCAAGTAAAACTGTTGCTGTAGCTTTAGAATTATTGGACTGTTTTAACAGATACCGTGTTGTATTACTCCCCATAGAAAATTGGGGATTATCTGGATAAGGACAATTGCATGTACGGTATAATGGATAGTCTTTGAAAGGTCCTTCTCTTTTAACCGTGTGATATGCCATTGGGACTACACTGATTAGCTTGAAATCAATCCATTTAGTTTATCCATTGTATGAACATGTCCAGTGGTTTGGACACACTACTTTTGCTGTTTTCCATGCGATGTGATGGAGATTTTCAGTGAAACTCGAGCAGCTGTTTTGTAAACATTGCAGTTCTGACAAAAATGAACAACTTTTGTCTGCCTTGTTAGGATATTCCCTGCAAACTTTGCAGAAAACTTTGAGTCAAAATCGACTCCTGTAAACGGACTTTTCCCTGAGGGCATGAGGCTGCGGTTTCACATGCTTCAGCATCTAATAGGCATGAACTGCTCGCTCAACTTGTGTAACCAGCAGCAGCAGTGATGAGAGCTGGAGAGAGATGGCGAGTACAAGACCATCACCAACAGCTATGTTCTGCAGGCATTGAGGTTCCTAGCTATGAAGCAAAATGCGAAGTGGACCAGAATTGTTTTGCTTTGACAAATGACCTGCACTCAGACCACCTCAGGAGAATGTCTGAGTTTGGTTTGTTTGCCAGAGTTAGGAGGGGTCTGAGCTCATTTTACCATGGTCACATGCACGAATGAAACCATGACTCGGCAGTCTGAGACTCCTTGAAATGCTGAAATGCTCCAAGTGTGAAAACGCCATGAAATAACTGAGTTTTGCTCCTGTAAAAAGAACTATGTGAAACATTTAGTCATTTGGCAGACACTTTTGTCCAGAGCAATTTCCAAAATGTTTACAACAGTTGAAGGTGCTGTGATGTAAGTGGTAGAATTCTCTCTAAGTATTTATTACTTGTCAGGTCAAGTCATCTTTAATTCTGCTGCGCTTTTTACAATGGAGTATTGTCTCAAAACAGCTTTACAATTTTAGGTTATTTTCTAAATTATAAGGCCGATCCCAAATTGAGGAAGCCCATATTGAGACAGTGCCAAGGAAAAAACTCCATAACCATTATAAGGAATAAACCTTGGGAAGACCAAGACTCAGAGGGATCCAGCCTCCTTGGGTGGCTTAGACCAATCTGACTTTAGGTTAGAAACTAATCCTAGCCATAGATTAAAAAGAACTTCATATGACACTTAAGTGCACATACAATAAATACTACAAGCATAAAGATTCGGTTACAAAGATACACAAGTATACAAAGAAGAGAGGAAGATCAACAAATCTAGTCCGCAAGGGAGCTGATGTGTGTCTCTTATTTCATTTAGCTCATTCATCTTGAGATCAAGCCAGCGATCAGGAACCAGATAATTACAGAACTGCAAGTCCTGCATGAGTGCAACTCTCCCTATATCGTGGGCTTTTATGGAGCTTTCTACAGCGATGGAGAGATCAGTATCTGTATGGAGCACATGGTGAGAATGATCTTGTTCCCTTGAATCTCTGTAGAACGTCATGCAATACAGTTTGGTTAAGATGCTGAGAGTCTACTGAGAATGTTTCCTTTTTTTACGTAAAGCTGTGCTTCGGACAGAAACATGCAGACTTAACATGTTTGATGCTTTGAGAGAGCATCACACTTAAGATTACAACACATGACATAACCCCTCACCAAACTCATCTCTCGCCACGTGTGGTGTCAGGATGGATTTCCTTCATGCACTTCACCTTGATAAGCCCTCGCCTTTCATGAAATGTGACCAACATCTTGGCAGCAATGGAATTCTATCCCTTTAAGCCGCCAAGTTTTCAGGAGACCGGTCAGTAGGTGTCACATTTATCCTACTGACAGGGTCACCTACACAGATTGCACCGTATGGTAATACTAAGCCGTGCTACTGGCCACACCCCCTTCTCACCTCCCTGTTCGTTAAAGACGCTTTTGGGCAAAATATTCGATAATATGAATAGAAATGGTACATGCTTTTTTTTCTGGTTACAGGATGGAGGCTCCCTGGATCAGGTACTAACAGAGGCTCGAAGAATTCCAGAGGAAGTCCTAGGGAAAGTCAGTATAGCTGTAAGTAGCACTGGGTGTTGTCATAACATTATATGCTGAGCTCATCGCAGACTGACTGAGTCGTGTCTGTGCTTAGGGTATGTTAAAACAAAACTGTGGCTAAAAATGTAAGTTGGGTTTTCACTCTAAACCCAAATGAGGCAGGACATATTTGGTGTTTGATGTTTGCTTTGTTGAGTTTTAATAAGTAAGAAGTGTGTGATTATGAATGCCATCAGGTTGTAAGCAGTGGATTGTCTGTGCATGGGCCTGCTTATTATTTCATACTAAAAGTTATGTTGTAATGCAATTTATATATAGTGGACTGTGGTAGCCTAGCGGGTAAGGTACTGGACTCTGGCCCAGAAGGTCCAGGGTTCAAATCCCACATCTGCCAAGCTGCCACTGTTGGGTCCTTGAGCAAGACCCTTAACCCACAATTGCTTGGATTATAAGACTGTACCAATTGTAAGTCGCTCTGGATAAGGGTGTCTGCTAAATGCTGTAAATGTAAATATTTGTGTAATTGTTTTGTAAATGTATATTGTATAATAAAATAACAGGACAAGCAGTAACAAATCAGTAGAAAACTAAGCAGGGAGATGTTGTCCACCAAATGTATCTTGGTGTAACAGGAAAAACTGTGCACTTGTATACTGTTCGTTTATAAACTACAAACTACATTAGCTTTATCTTTTTACTATTAAAAAAAACTTTCTTCCTGCAGGTTTTAAGAGGTCTTGCCTACCTTCGAGAAAAACATAAGATCATGCACAGAGGTAGCAGCACTTCATGTCATAATGTCATTCTAACCGAATGTTTTCTAGTATTTAAGTAACATCTCTTTTTGAACTGTACCTTGTAATGTCAGTCGGTCTGTTGGCTCCATCCAGCCTTTTAATTTCCGTATCCATTTTCTCATTTACAGACGTTAAGCCATCAAACATCCTGGTGAACTCGAGAGGAGAGATCAAGTTGTGTGATTTTGGAGTGAGCGGTCAGCTCATCGACTCCATGGCCAACTCTTTCGTAGGAACACGGTCGTATATGTCTGTAGGTCCGCAGTCTTATTGCATCTGTATATCATAGATCTGAGCTCTTGAGTTTTGTTACTGCAAAAACATTAAGGGTTGATCCTGTAAAGGTTGCTAGTTATTCAGTTAGTCTAAGTGGGCAAATGGGCAAATGCTCAAAATAATTCTTTGCCTTGTGTTTGTGCTGTGTTTGTTTAAGCCCGAGAGGCTGCAGGGGACGCATTACTCTGTGCAGTCGGATGTATGGAGTATGGGCCTCTCTCTGGTGGAGCTGGCTATAGGACGGTACCCCATCCCTCCACCTGATGCCAAGGAATTGGAGGCCATTTTTGGACGACCCATAGCAGATGGAGAAACCCTGAGCACTTCTCCGAGACCCAGACCTCCAGGAAGACCTGTCAGTGGTAGGACTTCATGAGGGTTGTATTTTTATTGGTTTACCAAATGAGTTATTTACTGTATTTAACAGAAGCTCTTATTCAGGATACCTTACAGTTGAGATGAGCATTGGAAGGATAATGGTCTTACTCTAGGGCTTTAGTTGGTTCAGGGCTTCCTGGAGGTATTGATTTTAGTCTCATAAAAATATAGACTGCAGTTATAAACATTTTGTTTCCTGTGCTATCCTGGATTGGTCACAGCAGATGCAATCAGCTTGAGCAGGGAAACGTCAGCCATGTGAAATCATTATAGAGTCTCTCTAGATGTTACACAAGTGGTCTGTAGTCATTCCTCATGTGAGGTACCGAGAATAAAATCTTGTGTGTCATTTAAAAAAAGAAAAAAAGAATGTTTTGATTTAAGTGTCACTAGTTTGAATGGTATCAATCCTGTTATATGGACTAGACATAATCCAGATTTAATGAGCATTTATATATCACTATGCCTCGTCTCTGCCACCTTCTTACTGTTCAGTTTTTGAATTGATCTCTCTTCTGTTAGGACATGGGCCCGTCATGGCTATTTTCGAGCTACTGGACTACATAGTCAATGAGGTGAGAATTACTGGGCTTGGTATTTTCATTTGGCATTAATACAGTAACTTATTTTTGGAAAATGTTGCTGTGTTTAACCTCCTCAGCCTCCACCTAAACTGCCTCATGGAGTTTTCACCGCAGACTTCCATGACTTTGTGACCAAATGGTGAATATCATCTTTGGTCATCTACTTTGGAATTATTTGTGTAAATAAGACCGGTGAAGTATCGAATTTCAGCTTTGCAATGGTGGTTACATTTGTTTTTTTGCAGTCTCATCAAAAACCCTGCAGATAGGGCAGACCTGAAGATGCTGATGGTAAGCATAATGTAGCTCTTTGATGTTCACAGATGCAACAACCAAATAAGGAATGTAGCCTTGACTAAGCATCCATCCCTCCTGTCTTCACAGAACCACACGTTTATTAAGCGCTCAGAAGTGGAAGAGGTCGACTTTGCAGGCTGGTTGTGCAAAACAATGGGGCTCAACCAACCCAGCACACCCACCCGGACCACTGAGTAACTAGAGCTGAGAAACATTGTCACTTTCACTTAAACATACAAAACAACAATATAAACTCTGCTACTGTTTTGCACACGCAACAGTTTGGATACACGCCGTCATCCTGAGTGAATATTTTATACGCTATATTCCTCATGCGAAAGTAATTTTCATATCCAAATATATGCATGCGTTCACACCTTCAGTTAAAGTGTCTCAGGTGACTCTTCTATTAAATGAATAATGTTACAGATATGTATCTTTATTAGCAAAGTGTTCACCTCAAGCACAGTTTTATCAGGCAGTCATGACGACTCAAGTCCTAGTTATTTTTTGCCATGAACCAGAAATGATTGTACATGACCTAAAATCTTTATCTCAATAAAATGCTCTTGTAATTGTAGGCAGTTATTTTTATTTACTTTGCTCTATTTAAATGAAATTGATAGGTTTCCTTATATTTAGAGTCGTTAGCAAAGGTTTGGCAATGCTGGTCAAATTACGTTTTGTACTGATTTGAACTGAAAAGAAGTCTTCAGGGTCCAAACTTGTATATGCCAAGTAATTCAAACTGTGGAACTTATAAATGGGGACTGTGTAGCCTAGCGGTTACGGTACTGAACTCTGGATCAGAAGGTCCAGGGTTCAAATCCCACCTCTGCCAAGCTGCCACTGTTGGGTGCTTGAGCAAGACCCTTAACCCACAATTGCTTGGATTGTAAGACTGTACCAATTGTAACTTGCTCTGGATAAGGGCGTCTGCTAAATGCTGTAAATGTAATGTATAAATATCTAAGTGTTTTGTTCTGATCTCTTTAAACCAAGGCATTAATTGATATTGTAATAAGCTAAATAAGCTCCCTGGAGAAGTGTGCTTAAGGTGGTAGTAAATTCAAGCTCCTGCAGATGGCGTTCCCCAAGGATTCGTAGGTTGAGAAGAGGTGGTACACTGCAGTGAATGTCTCGTTTGATGTGTGGGAAATGGGCTGCGAAGCAGATGTTAATGATCAGCAAAAAGGAGTGATTGCATTTGGGTGTGCCAAAGGCCTTAAGTTGTGAGAAGGAAGTAGCAGATGGAAGAAGTGTACGGTCACACGGGTCTACCAGCAGTGCCAGAAATGCCAGTCTACTGGAATTTCTCATCAGAATTGTGGCTGAAAGAATAAACTGTGTTGCACGGCTTGTGAATAAAAATGGCTTCTCTTCCAGGCAAGAATTTCTTCTAGAAGAAAACGCAGGTCCTTCAAGACCAATTTCTGTAAGAACACTCTGCATGGAACTGCATACCATGAACATATGGAGCAGAGTGGCATACAAGAGGCCTTTCCTTGCTTCTGCTCACTACGTTACCCGGTTACAGTGGATGAAAGGACACACAAATTGGCCTGTTGATGACTGGGAACGTGTTATCTGGTCTGATAAACACGAACTTGTTTCTGCCTGAATGTAAATGATGCTAGGCGTTGTGTTCATCGAAGACCTCAGGAAGCCTTCAATGAGGACTGCGTGCAAGCTGTGGTCCAAGATGGAGGAAGTTCTGTGATGTTCTGGGGGTGTTTTAAGTATATGGAAATGAGTCCTTTGGTTGAGATGAGGTATTCCTGTCCCTGTATTTCAAGATAACGGTTCATAGGGCTGCAAGTGTGACTACCTGACGAGATGAACATTCAGGAGCATTCACACATCAGACTGGCTGTAAAATCCCCAGATGTGAATCCTCTTACATCTGTGGGACTACCTGGAACAAACGAGTAAAGATGTTCAGGGCAAGAGCAGCTACATCTGGGGGGGATCATATGGAATGAGGACTGAGTAAAGATTAAGCAAAAAGGTTGACATCACGCTTACTCACAAACAAAATACTGTGGTCACCACCGAAAACGGTGCCGTCACCTCTGAAACACTGGATGTTTTGTCAAAAATATCTGCCAAATCCAGCACAGTTAAGACTGAAACATCTAGTATATCCCAGAGCTTAACATGTGAATACCTGCATTAATAATTATGTGGTCTGTGGGTGGTTTTAATGTTTTGGCTGATCAGTAAATGGCACGTTTCAGCTCATTTTAATTAATATATACTGGCTCACTTGTTAGGTCATCTTTAAAGTTGAATAAACTTTTACACACCAGTTTGTCATTTTTCATTACAATTTGCAGAAATATTAAATGTATTACATTTTATGCAAAGATGTTGGTTTCATCTAGCAAAATCATCAAGAAGTGGCACTGGTGACTTGCCAGTAGTGGTAATTTTAGTTTTAGTCATAGTCTTTTGGATAAAATGTAATTTAGTCAGTAATCAGTAGATTCAGTAGTCATACTTTAGTCATCTGAATTGTTTTTAGTTTTAGTCGACTAACTATAACCTTTGCATTTCACATTTTACTCAATTGAATCTACTGTAGATTATAGTCGACTAAATCTACAGTAGATTCAATTGAGTAAAATGTGAAATGCAAAGGTTTCATTACATAAATGCTTTTTTAACATTTCCCTTCAATTATTTAAGTCATTATACGCACTTGGACGAAATGAATCATCTACATGCATGCATTGATGATAATAATAGTTATAGAACCCCAATGAAGTTGGGACGTTGTGTAAAACATAAATAAAAACAGAATACGATGATTTGCAAATTCTTTTCAACCTATGTTCAATTGAATACACTACAAAGACAAGATATTTAATGTTCAAACGAATAAACTTTATTGATTTTTTGCAAACATTTTGAAATTGATGCCTGCCACATGTTCCAAAAGTTGGGACAGGAGCAAGTTTACCACGGTGTTACATCACCTTTCCTTTAAACAACACTCAATAAGCGTTTGGGAACTGAGGGCACTAATTGTTGAAGCTTTGTAGGTGGAATTCTTTCCCGTTCTTGCTTGATGTACAACTTCAGTCGCTCAACAGTCCGGGGTCTCCGTTGTCGCATTTTGCGGTTCATAATGCGCCACACATTTTCAATGGGAGACCGGTCTGTACTGCAGGCAGGCCAGTCTAGTACCCGCACTCTTTTACTACGAAGCCATGCTGTTGTAACACGTGCGGAATGTGGCATAGCATTGTCTTGTTGAAATAAGCAGGGACGTCCCTGAAAAAGACGTTGCTTGGATGGCAGCGTATGTTGCTCCAAAACCTGTATGTACCTTCCAGCATTAATGGTGCCTTCACAGATGTGCAAGTTACACATGCCATGGGCACTAACACACCCCCGTACCATCAGAGAAGCTGGCTTCTGAACTTAGCACTGCTAACACTCCGGACAGTCGTTTTCCTCTTTGGCCTGGAGGACATGACGGCCATGATTTCCAAAAAGAATTTGTAATGTGGACTCGTCAGACCACAGGACACTTTTCCACTTTGCGTCAGTCCATCTCAGATGAGCTAGGGCCCAGAGAAGCTGGCGGCGTTTCTGGGTGGTGTTGATACATGGCTTTTGCTTTGCATGGTAGAGTTTTAACTTGCACTTCTAGATGGAGCGACGAACTGTGTTCACTGATAATGGTTTTCTGAAGTGTTACTGAGCCCATGTGATAATATCTGTTACAGAATGATGTTGGTTTTGAATGCAGTGCTGCCTGAGGGATCGAAAGTCACGGGCATTCAATGATGGTTTTCAGTCTTGCCGCTTACTTGCAGAGATTTCTCCAGATTCTCTGACTCTCTTGATGTTATTATGGACTGTAGATGATGAAGTCCTTAAATTCTTTGCAACTGCACATTGAGAAAAGTTGTTCTTAAACTGTTGGATTATTTGTGGTGAACCTCGACCCATCCTTGCTTGTGAACGACTGAGCTTTTCGGGGATGCTCCCTTTATACCCAATCATGACATTCACCTTTCATCCATGTCATTTCCAATTAATCTGTTCACCTGTGGAATGTTCCAAACAGGTGTTTTTTGGGCATTCCTCAACTTTCCCTGTCTTTTGTTGCCCCTGTCCCAACTGTTTTGGAACGTGTTGCAGGCATTAAATTCAAAATGAGTGAATATTTGCAAAAATGTTTAGCCGTTTGAACATTAAATATCTTGTCTTTGTAGTGTATTCCATTGAATATGGGTTGAAAATGATTTGCAAATCATCGTATTCTGTTTTTATTTATGTTTTACACAACTCAATTTCCACCACAGATCTGCTTCAGACTTGGTGTGGACATTCAGCAGATATTCTAGAATATAATCAATTTGGAAGGAATTATGTATAATTATATCTATATGCATGCATTGATAATAGTATACAGTAAAGTGATCGCCAAACCTGTTTCCACCAATCTGATTAAAACTCTGTGTGGACATGAGATATTGTAGAATAGAATAAATTATATATTATAAGCTATAGTAAACGTATAAGATCATATATGTGCATGCGCTATATGCATGTATTCATATTACTGTATAACATGGAGTTATGTTATCCGAATACTCCTTGAAGATAGTACGAGCACTTTTTAGGCAAAATAAAATATATCCACGTCGCGAACTGAAAATATATTGTAATCCCTATTTTATTCGCTGACATATTGGCTTGAACGTAACGAACTTTTGAGCGCGTTTGCTACGTACTACCGTAATACCGCTAAAATAGGAGCTGGCGCCATTTAGGTGCGGATAGTTTACAAAGAGTCTTGTTTTCCTTGACATCAGATAAGGAATGTGAGCATAAATCGACTCTCCTCTTTCTCCCAACTGTTGCCATTGCCGAGTTGGTTTCCTGAGAAACAGTACAGACGCTAGTTTACGATCTTCTTGAGGTCAAATCAAACGTGTGCGTCTTACCGCATTACTGATTTGATCGCTACCCAACGCGTCCCGCCTTTTCACATATGCTAAAGTTAGATGCTAAACATCTGATGTGATCTCTGAAGCTGTGCAGGAGCTGTGCTGATCTTGTGCATGCATGCACTCACGCTGTTGCAAGTCACTGTTTGACTGTCTGTGGTGTGGTATCTCCAGTAAGCAGTGCAGATGACAGTTTATTTTATCATCCTATCAAATCTATCATTACAATTATTAGCAGCAGTCCTCATTTTTGCTGTACTGAGTTACCCTGTTGTTATTGTTAGGTAGAACTCTTCTTTTTTCTAGCAGGTTGTCTTTCAAACACTGTTCACTGTTCGAATTCGAGTGAGAGAAGCTAGCTCTTGTTTTGTTGGTAGGCCTTTGTATCGATAATAAAGCCAAAATGCTAGACTAGCTCTGCCTGTATGTGTATCTGCTAAAAATTACAGAATGATAGATGCTATGATGAGATGTGACTGTGGTAGCCTAGCGGTTAAGGTACTGGACTCTGGACCCGAAGGTCCAGGGTTTAAATCCCACATCTGCCAAGCTGCCACTGTTGGGTCCTTGAGCAAGGCCCTTAACCCACAATTGCTTGGATTGTAAGATTGTATCAATTGTAAGTCGCTCTGGATAAGGGCGTCTGCTAAATGCTGTAAATGTAAATGAGATAAATGATGCCCTACTTGTTGTGTGGTCAAGACTTGTGTGTGGCTAGCCAGCCATGGGTATTCGGCTGTTTTACCAGAGTAAAGAGCCAGGTTCAGGTGAGAGACTAAGGTCTAACTGATGTAACTTCACTGCCCATAGAGTGACCAGATGAGGTGAAAAATGCAGAACACATTGAATCCCAAACTCTGTCCCTTTTTCCTAAAGAGTAGCTGATTTAACTATAGTAGTAGATAATATGAACGGTCTGAAAGGAGAGCTGCCTCTGTTGTATCAAATTACTTATGTAAGAAATGACTCCTGCTTTTCATTGTTTATGATACCAGATAATGCAGATGCTGCTGTGGGAGGAATTTGTGATATAAAATATCTAAAAAATGTGTTTGTGTGCCCAACAGTTGTATTACCTTCTCATCTGCTGAAAAGCTGTTTAAGATTTACATTTATGTCATTTAGAAGACGTCCTTATCCAGACCAGAGTGCCTTACAGTTTGATACAGTCTTACAGTCCACGTAATTGTGGGTGAACGGTTTGGCTCAGTGACCCAACGGTGACAGCTTGGCAGGGGTCGGCTTTGAAACCTGGACCTTCTGGTCCATCGTGCAGTACTGCTAGGCCACCACAGAAATTAACACACCTGTCATTGTGTGTAATAGCTTGTGTTACTCAATCATATCCTTTGAATCTGTAAGTGGTCTTCATAATGTTGATAACATATTATTAGAGTTTGAATCCACATTATTCTAATTCTTCTGACATGACACGCTCACCCTAACTCTCCTGTCCTGATTTCTCTCATCTGGTCGCCTTAGCCCACAGCAGCTCAATATTCAATGACAAGAATGCTATGGATCTATTTATTTTTCTCTTATACGATCAAAATACTCATCGTTTCATTTGTGTCTTATATTTGCCAATTGGTTGGCAGCACAAAGAGGGAGAGAGGAGGACAGAGGGGGAGAGAGCAGGATGGAGAACAAAAACCAGGTGAGCAAGTTGAGTTAACCTTAGTCAGGACCAAGTAGTTATAAAGCCTTTAGGCAGGGTTTCCACTCTTTATTGATCTTTATTTATTGTTTATCCCTCATTATCTTTTACTTCTACCAGTTTTGTGTGTAATACTTTATGAACCAAGTGTTGGATTTGTGGCTCACAGACTCAGCATTAATGTTAATTAATGTGTGTTTTTGTCAGATTTATTTCCCGTACCAAGTAGTTTTAGTTATGAATCTGTTATATGTATCTTTTTGTTCTTTCTTTACAAGTGTGGGAAAGTTGGTACAAAGTCATGTTCCAGTGTACAGTTTCTTTTTTTGCACCAAAAAACCCCCCAACAAAATTGGGCAGCTGTTCTTCCTGCACAAGTGTGAGAATGATAATATAAAGTTACGTTCAAATGTACAGTTTCTTTAAAACACACACACACACAAACAGAAAACACGGGGGATTGCTGGTCTCATCCCTAAAGCTCAGATCCTAAAATTGCTCCTGCCTTCCAGACGCTAGCCACCAAACCGCTCTGCCGACGTTTAGTGTTATCTATGTTTCATCCAGCAGAGGGCGAAAGGTGCATATCTGCGTCTCTAACCTGCTATGTGCTTTAGTACCAGTCCGGGCTCTTTTTAAAATAGCATATTATATTATGTGCAAATTAATAGAAGCACTCGACCGACATTGTTTGCAGAGCTGAAATTACAAAACGCATCCAGGTAGAGGACAGCTGAATGTTTTTAATTAAGGTATGAACCATTGATCCATCCCGTCATGCGTTTCACTAGCTGGTAATTCTTTCATATACAGTAGTACGCTATACTGCATACTGCAGCAAGAAGTAGTATATGGTATTTACAATATAACGTGTTAGAATAGAACATGCCAGTATATTAAAGTACAACATGCCAAGGGAGGAATTCCATCCAAACTCCACTAAGAGTTCTGTAAGCTCAGAGGTGGAAATGTCAGGCACTGTTTTTACTATGGTTGTGTTCGTTACCTTATGTTCACTGGTACCATGAACTCAGAAGTGAGCACACTTGTGAGGAAATGTATATATTGAAAGCAGTGGATTTTGTTTGGCAGGATAACGAAAACCAAAATAACCAAAGCGTGCCAGCCATCTTTTGAAAGAATACTTGCTGAAAAGAAAATTAGTCTTAGATTTGTCCTCCTGGAGCCCTGAACTCAATCCTGTGCTCGGATGCCATGCAGAAGAACTTTGCAGAGTGTCGACGTTGCAGTGTGGATGAATAGAAAGTTTTGTTGGTTGAAATGTGGAGGAAACTTTCACCACAACTGTTAAAGAAACGGGTAGATTCCATGCCCAGACTCTGTCAAAGTTCTGTGACAGAAAAGATGGCAAACGGCATACTAAAACTATGTAACTGATCTTTAATGAAGACACTACTGACTGCCTAGATATTTTTTTTTTGTCAAACCTTAGACAGTCAGTTTTTTGTTTTTGGAAACTACTTTGTTTTAGACATGTTCTTGTGTTGACGTTCATTACAATGAATGCTACTTCTTATGACATGTTTTCTAATGCAGTGAAATTCATACATTTAAATGTGTGACATAAGGAATGGCAGTATACACTTCCTCTGTGTAGAGTATGGCAGTGTGTAGTACGCAGCATATACTGGGGTAGTGTGTAGTATACTGGGGTAGTGTATATTTTATAATGGGGCAGTATAAGTGAGGTGAGCACGTTGTACAAAGTAAGGAGTATTATGTACGAGGCAGTATATACTGGGACTCCATACAGTATGTTAGTTTGTAGTAGGCAGTATATACTATGTCATTATTGTGCTAGTTTGTGTAGTAGGTACGTATGTGGTCAGTATGGCAACATGCAGTAGGCAGTATATACTATGTCACTTAGTTTGTAGTAGGCATTATTTACTATGTAACTACTATGTTAGTTTGTAGTAGGCAGTATATACTATTTGAAAGAATTTTGAATATTGGTAGCCCGGGTTGAGTTGGTTGGTTCTGGGTTGTTCTCCACAATTGCCAAGCTCGGAGAACAACCCAGAACCAAGTATATACTATATCGCTATTATGTTAGTTTGCAGTAGGCAGTGTGTAGTAGGCAGTATACAAGACAACAGTATGCTTGTTTGTTCCTTACATTTACTTTCACTTTTATTTCATTGCAGACAGTATGAACTCAAGATATGTCATGTTTTTTGTTCTAATCAACTTAATTTCAATTGTTAATAAACATCCATTCCTGCATTTCAGACCTGCAACACACTGCAAAAAAAGTTGGGATCGGAGCAATTTAGGGCTAGTAATGAGGTTAAAAAAACTAAACAGTGATGTGAGTTTAAACAGGTGAGGTCACTAGGTGATTATAATCATGCTGTGGTACAAAAACAATATCCACTGCTTTTGTGAGGAGCAAATATGGGAAGAGCATCTCCAGTTTATCAACAAAAGTGTGAGAAAATTATTGAAATGTTTAAAAACAATGTTCCTCAAAGAAAAACTGAAGGGATTTACATAATTCTCCCTCTACAGTGCATAATATCATTAAACGATTCAAGGAATTGGGAGGAATTTCAGTGCGTAAAGGGCATGTTAGGTGAAGGCAAACCTTTGTCAAGCACTACCATATGGAGTTACATTCACAAATGCCACTTAAACTGTTCTAAGCCTTATGTTAACCATGTCCTGAAATGGTGTCGACTTCTCTGAGCTCTGAGGCATCCAGTGGACACGTGTATTGTGGTCAGACCAATCAGTATTCCAGATCTTTTTTGGAAGAAATGGGCACCGTGTGCACTGGACCAAAGACAAAAAGCACCACCAAAAAGGACTATTATCAGTGACAAGTCCAAAAGCCAGGGTCTGTCTTGGTATGGGGTTGGTTCAGTGCCCTTGGAAAAGGTCATTTGCACTATGATGGCAGCATTACTGAGCTTTTAGCGCAACATAAGCTGTCTTCAAGATGACATCTTTTGCAGGGCATCCATGCATTTTTCAACAAGCCAAGTCAGACAAAGTTAGGACTGAAATATGTAAATCCCTTCCAATCTTTCTTTAAGGAACATTGTTTTTAAACATTTCAGTAAATCTCTTTTGCGTTTGATGGTAAACTGGAGAGCCTTTTGCCAACCTTTGTTCCTCAAGGACACCATTTCCTGGATACAGCTTTTGTACCAAATCAAGATCACCAGTTGAGATCACCTGTTTGAAAAGCACATCATTGTTTCGTTTTTAAACCTCTTACTAGCCGTAAATTGTCCCTGTCCCAACTGTTTTTGGAATGTGTTGCAGATCTGAAATGTAGGAATGGATTTTTATTAACAAATGACATGAAGTGAACGGACAAGATGAAATGTATTGGGTTCATACCGTATGTAATGAAATGCAAGTAAATGTAAGGAACATTGCATTTCTTTTTTTATTTGCATTTTCCATACTGTCCCAACTTTTTCTGATTTGGGGTTGTGTATACTGGGTCATTATTCAATATGGCAGTATGCATTGGGTCAGTATACATCATTGCAGAATATACTGGGGCAGTATGTAGTAGGTAATATAAGCCTTAGGTTGGTGGGTCACTCTAAATTGGCCCATGACCATGGCCCAGTACTTGTGTCTGTGATGAATATAGCCATTGATTCCGGTGCAACGTTAAATAAAACTAGTAAACAAACTAGTATCTAGTATACTAGGTTGTATTAGGTAGTATATACTGGCTCATTATAAAGTATGTCAATTTATACTAAGCAGCCTGAACTTGGTCAGTATACAGTATAGAATTATATACAGGATCACTATTCAGTATGGCAGCATGTAGTCGGCAGAAGACAATATACTATGTCCATATGCCAGTGTGCACTATGTATTGGGACAGTGTGCAGTATAGAATTATGTAGTATACAGTAATACAGTTCTTTCCACGTATTACATGCTGTACTGGGGCCGTGTGTAATATGTGGTATAATACATGACTCGTGCTTGTAAAGACAAATAATTGCATATAAAGCTGATTTTTTTGGATAGAATACTTTTTTTGTTCGATACTGCTACATTTCTGACCTGATATACCTTCTGTACAGGCAGACTGGTTTTGTAACGTTTTACTGACGAACCTGAGCATGACCAGGATGAAATCTGATCCTAGATCAGTAATCCTACACTGAGCCACTTTGTAAATAACAGACCTGATTATTCTGTATCACTGAGCCGAGATAGCAATCTGATCACTGACATGCAAAGCATGTCACATGACCAAAACGTCCATTTGCTCATTACAGAATTTTTGCTCTTTGTTTATTTATGTATGGCTTTCATTGAGCAGACTATCGCTTGTAAAGCTAAAACTATTTTTGTTGGATTTTTTTTTTTTTTTTGTGACATCACCATGACTGCAAGTGGACAATGCATTTGGTTTTTATGCTGTAAAACAAATAATTTGTTCAAAAGGCTTTGTTTCTCTATGACCAAAAGGAGAGCAGGTTAAAATCAGTTACTTTATTTATATGTTATCTTTTTATTTATTATAAAAATAATTTATGTATACAGGCTATATGTTTTGTTGTATTGCTTAAGACTTATTTACGTTTTGCTTTTATTTAAATTTCTTTTCACCATATCTTGTCTTTCATTGCCAGTTATATTAAGCATTTATCTGTTTACTTTTATATTTTTCAAAAAGTGTTATATTTAGTCTATTCATTTTCTTATGTATGTTCTAAGATTTCACTTTATGTAGTTTTGAAAACTAATTGTTTCATATGTTTTATCTATTTGCTTTTTATTATTATTTTTATATATTTTTATAGTATGAAGGCAACTAACACTAGTCAGATTATTCATATTTCTTTTAATGTTAATATTATTTGTTGTAATATTATTTTAGCATGCTGTCTTTTCTTGCATATAGTTCCATTTAGTTTAGTTTGTCAGAAAATACTTTCTATATTTTTATGCATTATATTTGTGTATTCATTTATTTCTTTTTAACATTGTATTTTCCCATAGTAATGCCCTTTCATGCATATTTTGTCTGTTTACTTTTGCTCATTTTTGTAGTTTTTCTTGTTTCATTCTTTATTCTATAGACCACCTGGTCCTGCTGCTGCTGCTACAGATTGTTATGAATTACTGTTACATGTTACATAGACGTTAGACGTACGTTAGCATTACCACTGCTGCATTTGCTAAAGTTGAGACGTCATTGTTTTCTGGTCCCCCTGAACGCAGTCCAACCAGCCCCTAAAAAAATCCCGATAGAAAATTAGGATATTTCTCCACACATTTGTAAGCTCCAAGACCTCGCTGTCACCAAACCGTTCCATGCTTTGATTCTTGTAATGAAGGGTGGCTGCATTTTCTGGCTGTTTTGCCCTGCAGCCGTCCTGAGACACACACACAAGTGCGCTGAGGTGGCTTTAAGCCCTCTGCCTCACTGCGGCAAACTCTGCATTCATTAATATGCACGAATGCAAATGAGGGGGTAATTAAGAGCGGGAGTTCTACAGAGGCTCTTTGATTGCTAATGAATTCTAATCCGCAAGAAAGGGGGATGGGTTGATGAAAGAAGAATGACAGCGGAGAGAAAGCGCAATGAACTTGACGCACTGGCTCTCTGTGAAAGAAAGAACGCCGGAGTGGAGGGAACAGACCTTCACTGTGCCTGCTGATAAATAGTTGATTTGTCCTCTACAATGCAGAACATGCTTAAGCTGGTGTGCTTACAAGATATTGGACACGGTGCATCATGCAAACTAGAACTGAACACCCAGAGCACGGCCGCTGATGGAGCGAGCAGCTGCAAGTTAGGGGGGACTGTTTCTGGCCTCTGTATGAGGGTGTGGCTGAGTGAGAGGCTTTCTAAATATTTTCCCATACTCTCAGACATGTTTGTGTGCATGTGTTTTGGCACGAATTACCATTTCGCCGAGTTGCCATCTGACCCCCTGTTGGGGCGCGAGCGGGAGAGAGGGGTTAGGTGTCTCGGCATGGCTCGAACAATGGCAGCATATGTGTTGCGAAGCTGAAATGATGTCATGTCGTCGTTTTGGCAAGCTCCGACTTCTCATCCAGGCACAACAGAGCTGTTATTGCTGTTTAGTACTCCCCAGATACTGCTCTCGCTCTCACACACCCATGTTCTTCTGATCGTAAAACCTCCCAATGTGCATCTGGGCACCGCACTCTCAATACTCGTGTTTATGTTCTCAATTCATTACATAAAGTCTAACTGTGTGTAACTTGAGATTTATGCCGTATCTAGCATGCTTGGAGAATATCCAATTCTCCGGATGCAGGAGTCTAAGGCGATAACCCCTAAAATAACAGTTTGTCTATTCCGTCGCTCCGGTGTGGGTCGTTCTTCGTGATCTCTGCGCCTACGTCCTGTACAATAAAAATTGTCATTTAAAATGTTGCCGTGGATTGTATTTTGGAGCCAATTATTTAGCTAGAACTACACATTTCCAGGTGTACAGCCTAGAGTTGGAGGGACGCCAGTCACATGACCTGACTCGAGTGAGACTCGAGACGCAAATTTAAGGGCTTGAGACTTGCTTGACTAACACTGATAAAAGGATCGACTTTGACTTGTTATTCATGCCTTAAGACTTGACTTTATTAATTATTTTCTTTTCAGGTATTGACATGTTAGGCATTTTTAGAAATTAGTTCTATTGAAACATGATTAGGTGATTTCCATTTCAGTGCATGCAAACCTGGCAACCTATCAGGATATGGGAAACCTCGTAATATACAAGCAGCTCTTCCAAAAATAATGACGTTTGGATTCATCTTCTCTAATACATGTGAAGTGTTCAGTCTGTTCTTTTTTTTCTGGCCAGCCATAGCAGGATGCTTCCTGTATCCCTCCAGTGGAGCTGTAGTTTGTTGCGTTGCCTAATACAACACCATTTTCTATAATAACCCACCCTGTTACTTTATCTTTGTAAACTCTTAATATTGTGAGGTGTTTGTAAGACTTATTGACCCAGATGTATTGAAGTTATTGGATAATCCGTGGTCAGCAACAGTACTCTTGCAGGCTGTGACGTTTCAACGATGTTCAGTTGGTATTAAGGAGCACAAAGTGTGCCAAGAAAATATGCCCCACACCATTACACCAGGATGGATCCATGCTTTCATGTTGTTTAGACCAAATTCTGACCCTATCATCTGACTGCCACAGCAGAAATCGAGACTCATCAGACCGGGCAACGTTTTTCTAATCTTCTGTTGTCCAGTTTTGGTGAGTCTGCATGAATTGTAGCCTCAGTTGCCTCTTCTTCACCGACAGGAGTGGCACACGGTGTGGTCTACTGCTGCTGTAGCACTGCTTGAAGGTTTGATCTGTTGTACATTCGGATATGCTGTTCTGCATACCGTGTTTGCATTGAGTGATTATTTGAGCTACTGTTGTCTTTCTTTCAGTTCAAACCAATCTGGTTCTGAATCTCTTCTGACCTCTGGCATCAACAAGGCATTTTCATCGAGAGAACTGCCCTCACTGGATAATTTCTCTTTCTCAGACCATTCTCTATAAACCCCAGAGATGTCTGTGTGTGAAAATCCCAAAAGATTAGCAGTTTCTGAAATACTTGGACCAGCCCAAAGTCACTTAGATCACATTTCTTAGTCATTCTGATGCTCGGTTTAAACTTCAGCAGGTCGTCTTGCCCATGTCTACATGCCTAAATGCATTGAGTTGCTGTCAAGTGGGGCAACGTACTGGACTTTGGACCAGAAGGTCCAAGGTTCACATCCCACATCTGCCAAAGCCACCACTGTTGGGTCCTTGAGCAACAGGGACCCTCAACCCACAATTGCTTGGATTGTAAAACAGTAAGTCACTCTGGATAAAGGTGTCTGCTAAGATGACATAAATGTAAATGTTTCCAAGTGATTGGCTGATTAGATACTTGCATTAATGAGCTTTGGAACAGGTGGTATAAATTGTTCTTTGAGTGTTGTTTGTTAACAGCTTTCTACCAGTCTTTTGGCTACCATCTTGTAACATACAGTACTGATAAATAAGTCACTGAGATTATAATGAAGTAAATCATATGTCTGTGTATTTTCATAGACCCTTATATTTTTGATTTAGTATTTTGAATTAATTGAAATAATCAATGCTGAATTCATTTTTATTCTTAACAGATTATTTCCTGTTTTCTTTTTTTATTAGTTTTCATTCCTTCAGACTTGGAATCTATGCTCAGCTAATCTGAACTGACTGTGTGAAAGTGAGAAAGCTGTCATACCTACTTCCTCTATTCACCTGCGTTGCTGTGACCACAGAGTAGCACAGTAGCACTGCAGCACAGTTTGTAGAGGTGTGCTCTTGCAGGAAGTGTGTGTCGTGTGTAACAGAACCAGAGCGTGGGCGTTCAGACAGGGCCTCCCCAAAAAACGTTCTTGTGGAGAATTTTGCAGGGTCTCCCCCAAACCAAAGTCTGTGCAGCCGCCTCTTTAAACCAGAACATGGATGTTTAGAAAGGGTCTTAATGGAATGAGATGGTAATGAGCGTAGAGTGGTGAACTGTATTCTGTGGTGTAATTTTCATGAGAAAAGATGAGTTAGCAAACATCATGCATGGCTGAAAGGAAATGGTGCATGCGCTAGAGCGAGGGAAGAACTACTTTGAAGCTGCTGCGCGTGTGGTGGGCTTCATGTTCGTTCGTTCGTTTGTGTGTGTGTGTGTGTGTGTGTGTGTATGTTATGTGTTGCGTGTAGTGCCATTCCCTGCATGACTTTTCATGAGAACTGTAAACCGCAAAGCCATGATGTGAATGCCATTTTCTCAGTTCAAGGTGTATTTCGCTGGAAACAGGTGCACAGCATCGTCATCTCATGACATTAGTGTTGACCACATGTAACACACGGTATTGGGGGTGTCTCATACCAACTTGTGGTATGTTTATCACAGTGATCATCTGATGTTCATATAGCGTTCATGTTCTGTGTCTGTTATACAGTACTGTGCAAAAATCTTAGGACACTATTACAGTAATATATGGTATAATGGCCGTATATTACATGTTGTCGTCGACTGGACCCAGAAACTTGGATTCATCGCTCCATCATTGTTTTCCACTGATTTTCATTCAAAAGTTTGTGAGCTTTAGCACATCTTTCACCCTGAACCTCTTCTGAAAATGTGGTTTCTTGGCTTCCACATAGATCCTTCCTTATCCAGCTTCTTTGGACTGTAGAACGGTCAACTTGGTATCCAGATGAATCTTGCTCAAGTGTAAGTCAGTTCACACTAAATTGCTTTCCAGTTTTTTAATACTGTACATATTTTCTGTTTTCTGGTTGTATGCTAATAAAGAGACTGAGAAATAATTATCTATGGTCATTTTGCTATTGCTAAAACAATGGTATATCTAATGTAATGGTGGCCTAAGACTTTTGTTCAGTACAGTAGGTGCTGGAGGTTCATGTATCATTGGTGTTTAGTGTATAGCGGTTACATCCATTCACTTGGCAGATCCTTTAATCAAGGTCTAGTCTAAACATGTAGCTGTTTGAGACGATGGAGGTTCTGCAAAACTAACAATTCATCAACTGATCATGAACGCAGGGAAACGGACAGTTTCTGTAAATCAGGCTGTTGGGATTATACACAGATCAGCCATAACGCTAAATCCACTGTCATTTGAGGTGAATAACACGGACAGTGTGACGCACTGGGTAATGTTCTGCTGGGAAACCATTGTTACAGACCAGGTGTACCCCATCATGGCAACCGGTATTCCCTAATGGCAGTGGACTCATAGGATAATGTACCCTGCCACACTGCAAAAAATGTTCAGGAACGGTTTGAGGAGCAAAGAGTTCAAAGTGTTGACTTGGCCAACAAATTTCCCCCGATCTGATCAGGCCACGTAAGTCCTTATGTCATGCTTTGTGGAGTGCTGGAGAGTAGTGCATAGTGTATATTAAGCACATTTAAAACACAGCCACTGCCACAGTTGGGGAAAAATAATTCACATAAAGCTTATTTTATAATAAAGTATTGAATATCTCGTGTAATGTATTGAATAATGTGTTGAATGTGAAAAACAAAACACATTATTGCATGACCACGGCTTTTTCTCACTACATTTCTCATCTGAGTCTGAGAGATTACTGCGTATAGTAGGTATCGCTTGCCTGGGAAAATTCAAAATTCAGAATACGATTTCAGCTAAATGTATAGTTATGTTTGTTATCCAATCGTAAAGTCTAAATATTGTAAGGTGGCCCATTGTAAAATCACAGTGAAACCATGTTGTTTAAGTAGACAAACTGTCATCTCAGTACAATTGTGAGCATGGTAATAATTAAATAAATGCAAAATGTATTTGAAGAAAAGTGGCTATATTGCTGCCATAATTTTGGATGTTAATGCGTTTTTAAGTGCCTCATAGCTTTTCAAGTGTTGTTTATGAAAGGCAGTAATAAATAGTAGGCCTACCTTTAAAACTGTAAAACGTTTAAAAATGCATGACTAAAATATGGCTAAATATTTTCGTCAAGTAAAACTAAACAAAACTAGCAATAATTAAATGACTAAACTGTGACTGAAATTAATTGAAATTTTAGTCCAAGGACTAAAACTAAGTCAAAATCAGCTGCCAAAATAAACACAGAACTACACGGAGGGACCTGATGAATGACCTGCAGAGAGCTGGGACCAAAGTATCAAGGCTACCATCAGTAACACACTACACCGAGTGGAACTCAGATCCAGCAGTGCCAGGCGTGCCTCCCTGCTTAAGCCAGTACATGTCCAGGCTCGTCTGAAGTTTGCCAGAGAGCATGTGGATGATCCAGAAGAAGATTGAGAGAATATCATGTGGTCAGATGAAACCAAAATAGAACTTTTTGGTAAAAACTCAACTCGCCGTGTTTGGAGGAAGAAGAATGCTGAGTTGCACCATACCTATTGTGAAGCATGGGGGTGGAAACATGCTTTGGGGCTGTTTTTCTGCAGAGGGGACAGGACGACTGATCCGTGTTAAGGGAAGAATGAACGTGGCCATGTATCATGAGATTTTAAGCCAAAACCTCCTTCCATCAGTGAAAGCATTGAAGATGGAACGTGGCTGGGTCTCCCAGCATGACAATGATTCCAAACACACCGCTCGGGAAAAAAGCATTTCAAGGTCCTGGAGTGGCCTAGCCAGTCTCCAGATCTCAACCCCATAGAAAATTTGTTGAAAGTCCATGTTGCCCCAAAACATCACTGCTCTAGAAGAGATCTGTATGGAGGAATGGGCCAGAACACCAGCTACAGTGTGTGCCAACCTGGTGAAAACTTACAGGAAACGTTTGACCTCTGTCATTGCCAACAAAGGTTATGTTACAAAGTATTGAGTTGAACCAAATTTATTGACCAAATACTTATTTTCCATCATAATTTACAATTCAATTCTTTAAAAATCCTACAATGTGATTTCCTGGATTTTTTTTTCCTCATTTTGTCTCTCACAGTTGAAGTGTACCTATGATGAAAATTACAGACCTCTCTCATCTTTCTTAGTAGGAGAACTTGCACAATCAGTGGCTGACTAAATACTTTTTTGCCCCATTGTAAGACTTCTGATGCGGTGGCAGAGTGGCTCGGTGGGTAGCACCATCACCTCACAGCAAGAAGTTCAATCCCAGGTGGAGCAGTCTGGGACCTTTCTGTGCTCGCATGGGTTTACTCTGGGTACTTTTTCCCACAGTCCAAAGACATGGTGTTTTTAAAGTACCCCTAGAGTGTGAGTGAGTGCATGTGCTTTAGGATGGATTGATGCCCTGTCTAGGCTTGTTCCCGCCTTGTGCCCTGTGTCGCCGGTTTGGCACTGGCTTTCCCGCGACCCTGTCCAGGATCAAATAGATAAGAAAGTGAATGAATGAATGACAACCTGCTGCTACCGTCTTGGTGCCTAATACTACAGGATACCTTCAGAGGTGTTGGGAGTCCTTGATGGGTCAGAGCTTTGGCAGCATCAGGGGGACCTGCACAATATTAGGCAAGTGGTTAAACTTATGCTTGTTCAGTGTATATCTAGATCTGGTATACTCATTGAAACATCAGGCCCTCAAAAGATCTTTAGAGTCTGTTCTGAATTTGAGTTGTACCAGACTTCTGGAGAGACAGCATGATTTAGGTGAGTGTGCTAACCTCGAGGTTAATGCTTGGTGCTCTGTGAAGCCTTATTCATTATGCATTGTGTGTTATTTTCTCTCATCTATTGTAATGTCCCTCATCGTCGTTTGTAGGGTCTGGTTGTTACCATGGTTGCGGTGGCTCTGGCGGATGCTTTCAGTTAGCTAATCCAGCCCAAAGCTCTCCAACCCCTGCACTGAATGCACTTCATGTCAGATGCAGATGTCCACACTTTTGGTTCTAAGCACTGGTGAGGCAGTAAGCTAAGCTCAGAGTACGCTGTTCTACCAATGACCAGTGCTGTGGGGACTTACCGTGTGAGCTATGGTAAGCTCTGTCATATGTGCATGTCTGGCCTTATGAATAGAAATAATGGCGTCTTGGTGCAAAATAGTTACACCAACAAAATGATTGGTCTTTCCATTTTGAGACCAAAATCTCATGGATTTACAATAGTAGCAAAGCTCATGAAACGGCACAATAATGAAACAATCCTTAAACATTGAGGAAAAGACTTAAAAAGTCCTAACAATAAATGCTATAATCCATAGATATGTGTTTAATAAGTACTATGAATAGGCCTGCTTACACAAGTTACGCAAAACACAGAGAGCGCTTGTGTTTATAACATAATCTAAACATTATTCCAAAGTTTAGGGGATATAAAAAACATCTTCCACCAGCTGCGATTGATCCCAGAGCTTAAGAGAATACTGCTTTGAATGAATGAACTGCTCAAGATGGGCTAAACTGCTTTAGAAGATCAGTAAGATATGTCAAAGCTAACCCACTCAGGGCTTTAAATGTCATTAGAGGGACTTTAGTCAATGCCATACTTAGTGCAAACTGAATGGGAGTTGGGTAAAACCTGACTTTCTGTTAGTTCAGGTCTTTGAACTGAAAAGCACAAAGACAACCATCTTGCTTTACCCTCACTCATCCTGGTCCATGTCTCAGAGGAGGTGAGTGGGGGGTCTGGAGCTTACATTGAAATTTACATTTATGGCATTTAGCAGACACCCTTATCTAGAGCAACTTACAATTGATACAGTTACAATCCAAGCAATTATGGGTTAAGGATCTTGTTCAAGGTGGCTTGGTAGAGGTGGGATTTGAACCCTGGACCTTCTGGTCTATAGTCCAGTATCTTAACCACTAGGGCACCACAGTCATTTACTGGGCCCAGACACATGTACACCCTGTGCAGAGTACTAATCCATTACAGGACTCTATAACCACAGAAGTCAAGCCAACGTTGGTTTTGACAGCATCTGCGCCGCAGTAGCTGCCAACTGTTTCTTTTTGTTGTTCTTAATCAGAAACTACAAGGCAGCCAGCTAGCGAAACTTTACTATTCAAGTACTCCCTGAATTACGATCTGGATATGTTCGGACAAACCATCGTAAGTTGAATTTATCGTGAATCAAGGTATAGGTGAATCAAGTACTGTGGTCAAGGTCCAGGGTTCAAATCCCACCTCTGCCAAGCTGCCACTGTTGGGTCCTTGAGCAAGGCCCTTAACCCACAATTGCTTGGATTGTAAGCTTGTATTGGAAGTCACTCTGGATAAGGGCTGTAAATGTAAGGAGTTTAATATTCAGTAGTATCTTGGTTCTCGACCACCTCAGAACTTGTCAAATTCGGTTCTCTGTGCATTTTGACCAGAAAAATTGATCTCGATTCTCATCATTTGCTTGGTACTCGGAGCACTGGCTTAAATTTGCATGAGTCGAGCAACGTGACTCGTTTCACCTGAAACTTGATTCACTATTCATGATTCACGATTTCAGTGATTCAGGTTCACAATAGCCCTTGCTCAGTGAAGATCTCAGCTAATTTTATAATGTTTTTTCTTTATTTTTGCATCTACAGACTGTATTCGTAGTGCAAATAAGGTTAGTATTGACAGCTAACCGAAAGTGAAATCCTGTCCTGAATCCTCCAGAACACAGTTAGCATTAGCAGCTATGCTAGCACCCAGAGTTCATGAATAGAGTAAGTGAGCTTTCACTTTTCCCTTTCAATCCATTAATCACTAAATTGCATGAGATTTATCAACACTTTATTATAAAATGGACTTTGTGTTAATGATTTTGGCCCACTGTAGGTTAATGTAAGTGTTTTAAACATTAACTTGTGTATCATTACTTATTATAGGCTCCACTATGATATGGTATAGACCACCCTACCAAACACTCATTAAACTCCTCAGTTCATGATGCATTTAACTTGTGATGGATTTGTCAGAACATACCCTCATCATAAATCAGGGAGCACCTGTACAGTACAACTCCATTAATGCATATAATGCCTCATACAGTGTGGATTTTCTGGGGAATGAAGTAACAACGAGAACCGAGGTACCACTGTATACTGTGTATATCATAGCACAACCTATATAAAGCCTGTGAAGGAGGACCACGGCTTTTCCTCACTGCATTTCCCAGTGCTCATCACTCCTCGTGACTCCCTATGTGCTGGAGAGTACTGAAGTACCTTAAACATGTTAAAAACCTACAGTTGGGCAAAGTCATTAACATGAAGCTTATTTTATAATAATGTATTTAATATCTCATGTAATTTACTGAATAATGGTGACTTGCACATTCGAGTACTGCTTATACTACAGACTGCTTGCCCGGGAAAATTCAAAATACATAGTACAGTTTATGCTAAATGTGTATTTATGTTTATTATCTGTTGGGCCATCGTAAAAAGGGGCATACCTGTAGTTTGATCTAGATTGTTATCAAAGCATGGACTACATTTACAGCATTTAGCAGACTCCCTCATTTAGAGCAGTGGTTCTCAAGGTGGGGGGGTGACCCCCCTAGGGGTGGCTCAGAGCTATCGCAAGGGGTTCAGCAAGGCAGATGAATGAGGTGTAGTTGAGCCAGAAAAATGTAAAATACATATGGGATAACACTAATAATTCCCCTGTAAAGGTTATTTTGTTGTTTTGTTCAATAAGAAGTTGCAGTCCTGTATGAATTACAATGTTTAAATCAAATTCCAGTGGAGTTTGGGGAGCAAAACCTGTGTACGTGTGTGTGTTGGAGTCAGGGGCGGCTCAAATATTCTTATCTTCAAAAGGGGGCACTGTAGAAAAAAGTTTTAGAACCACTGGTTAGAGGGAATTGCCATCAAGTACAGGCAGGGGCTTGAGAAACTTGGTGGCTTGGTGTAGCTGGGATTTGAACTATCAACCATGTGATTAGTAGTTTAGAACCTTAACCACTGAGCTACCCAACCCTGGTGTCGAAAGTGATACCTTCTCTCTTATTTTGTATAGCTATGTTTCTCAAGCTACATCTATTTTTTCACCTTACTTACACAGGAAATGGGCCGCCCCACAGTGCAGTGCTTACCTCTGACACCTCACAGCTCTAGAGACCTGGGTTCAAGTCTGGTAGCTGCCTGTGTCTGCTTGGTCACCTGGTTTCTCTAAAGTATGAGTGAGCAAGTGCGTGAGAATGTGTGTGTCTGCCTTGCGAGGTTTAGGCATCCTGTCCAGAGGTGGTTCCCACCTTGCACCCTGTACTGCTGGTTAGGCCCCAGCTCTTTCACAACCTTGAACTGGATTAAGTGGGTATGGAATGTGTGAATGAACCACTTACACAGTGGTGCAGTGGCAATCCACTTGTCCACCGCTGTGAACTGGGTGCGAGTCCCACCAGTCCCCGTAAGACGGGATAACTTCACACAACAGTCATCAATCTCTAAGGTGAAATCAGCGTCTTATCTCAGGTAAACTTACAAAAACATTTAGATGAAGTCAGTTCTTTATTCACCCGAGCTTTTATGTCCTACAGGCTTCCTTTTCTGCATAACCATACTGCTGAATCAGGCTGAACTGGTACGAGTCATCAGTGTATCATCAACATAGAAGTGAAAACCAACATTAAGTTTGGGGATCACATTTCCCAAGTGCTGTAAATAAACTGAGAACAATAAAGGGCCTAGAACAGTATTTTGGGACATCATATTGCACTTTTTAGCCTCATTTCTCCATTGTCTGTTAAGGCTAACCACAATAGTCTTGTCAGATCAATTGTAAACCAGCAGAGACGGCAGAAATACACAAGTTCTTTCCTTAAGTAAAATTCTGATTTAAAACAATACTGAAGTAAAAGTTGAAGTATTTTTTTTAATTGGTCTCAATAAAAGTATAAATGTACACGCTACTGAATGTACTTAAAGTAAAAAGTAAGAATATTTCTTTAAAAAGCCTTTCTAGCTCAATTTTTGAAACAGAATGTCTTTTATTGAGGGTAAGAGGTACAGATCCATGACCCTGATGGTACGTAATGGTTTGTACTACAACTACATGAATCATCTGCAAAAACCATACAAATTACATGAACATTTAAGAGTTTTTATAAGGTGTTTAACTTTTTTACCTTTTACGTTTTATACTTTGAGTGTCTCCAACGACTCTTGAACACCTTCGGCTTATTTGACGCTTCTGATATTTTCAGTCATCTGAGTATCTCTATGATCTCTCACAAGTGAATCAAATCTGGACTTCTCAAGTCCACCTTCAAAATCTTGAAGTGTGTCCTTATTGGTGCATGCACCCTTGTGCCAGTTGCATCAAGTATAAACTTAGGCGCCTCATTAGTGGCCTGACCAGATTTGCCTAAATAAAAAAGAAAAATGAATAAAAATAAAATGGGTGGCTTGGTGGGTAGCACCATCACCTCACACCAAGAAGGTCTTGGGTTCGATCCCAGGTGGAGTGACCTCTATACTCTGTGGAGTTGCAAGTTCTCACTGTGTCTGCATGGGTGTATTCTGATTTCCTCCCACAATCCAAAGACGTGTGTTAGGTTAACTGGTGTTTCTAAAGTGCCCTTAGTGTATGTGTATGAGGTTGTGTGCCCTACGATGAATTGGCGCCATGTCTAGAATTGCACTTGCCTTGCGCCCTGTGTCGCCAACTAGGCGCAATTCTGAACAGGATTAAGTGGATAATGAATAAATGAATGAAATATATGAAATAGATAAATAAATAGATTCACAAAAGCTAAAGTAACAAGCCTGTTTTGAAGTTGTAGATTTTTCTTTTGAAACGTAGTAAGTAAAAGTACAACGTATTACGTTACAGAAATAATCATGTAAAATACAGATACATTAAAAAAATACTTAAGTGCCTCTGTAAACCAGAAAAACCACCATCTGGTAAATATTTCTGAGAATGTTTGATCTTCTGAAAGTAATGCACACTTTGAGGCTGGCAAATATTCACTGTGGAGGTGGTGGGTTTCAGCTCAGATATGTGAAAAAACACCAAACGTCTGCTTAGATAATGATTCACTACTACTTGCAAGCTAAACTCTGAGGACTCAGAGTGAATATTCTGAGTCAAATGTATTGCCATTCATTCCATATGCGTTACTAATGCATTAGTGCTACCCTGGCACATTGCTGTGGGTGACTTCTCCCCTTTCCCACAATCTACAACTGTGTTGTCATCGAGAGTTGTACTCATTCCTATCCTCCCGTGTTCATGTGAGTCACAATCCAAGCAGACATGTTTGATGTTTTGTTTCTCGTCGTATCTCAGCTGAAAACCACTGCTTCTGTCTTGAATAATCGCCAGCTTTTAAGTGTGCGATACTGTGAGAAGATCAAATATGCTGTAGGAGAGCTGAAAAACAAGCATTCTCAGAAATATTTACCAGTGTCAGGCCTACTGTGGTGTAGGGTTGTTTTTCTTACAAATCGTTCACCTTGATAAAAAATTCAGGCCCAGCACCTGAAGCTAGGTGTTATTACAGACTTGAGTCAGCGGGGATATACCCGTCTCAGTCCTGCATGCTTTAAACCACAATGACCTCATGAAATGCCAATTACGGCACTGTTAGCTGCAGACTCACGCGGCTTCTGTTTTCACTGCCAAACACCAAATGTTCGTGCTTCCTCCTCTTTTTTAGAGAATGTGTTTACACCTCAGAGCAAAAGCCATTTGCCTTGCTCTCCTCCTGGTTAGGTGGAAGCTCATTCGATCTCAAATCAACAAAAGGTGTTAGGGATCTGGGATCATGGAGGACGTGTTAGAACTGTTTAACACCGAGTGGGCTGTGAATAAGAATGAACTGTGTGGCCTGTTGAGAAAAAGCAAAAGATATAATACACTGCTTGACAACAAAAATAACTGACCACGAAGGAGTTGTTGGAATGGAATGATGATATATGTAAGCGATTACAATACTAAAGCGAAAGGATACATTTATTGGGGAAAACTGTACATTGAAAGGAGGCTCTAGTACCCTGTTAGGCCACCTCTAGCCTGGATACAAGATGAGATATGGTTGGGTATTGGAGGTAAACAGGTTCCGTATGGTATCCTGTGGTGCATTTGCCTGCAGATTTTCCAGCTTGGCCTGTACTTCCTCCACACTTGTAGGTTGCTGAAGCTGGCATCCCAGCTGGTCCCATAAATGCTCGATTGTCAATAAATCTGGTGACCCAGCAGGCCAAGGAAGTGTTGCAATCTTGAAGAATCATTCCTGGGAAACCCTAGCTGTGTGTGGGCGAGCATTATGCTTCAGAACAATGCCAGTTGGAAGCCCTGCCGTGAGAGGCAACACAAGTGGCCGCAGGATGCTGAGCTATTAGTGTCCCTCGTATCATTAGGGGTGACTGAGGATTCCCAGATCATCACACCAGCAGTTGGGGCAGTGGTAGGATTGAAGCGCGCAATTCAAAGGCCTCCACAGTCAGACCGTCGTCGAATCCCAATCGCCGAAGACAATATGGCTCTTGGCCATAGCAGTCCAGGATTCTTGTTCATGACACCACTGCAACGAAGGTGACAGGGCCTGGCTGTTAGTGGCAGGACACGTATTGGACAACACATTTCCTTCCTCTAAGCACCTGGAAATGATCTGGGCAGAGACAGGGACGTGTGGTGAACGTGCCACCTGTTTCTGGATGATGAACAACAAGACTGTGGGAGCTGCTCTTGCTACTGGTGGTCTGTCTGCGCCGACTGGAGCCTGTTTACCGTGTGTGTGTGCACTCACAGAACCACTGCTCCCAACACCTCCTAACAGCTAGGTCAAAATGGTCTAGATGGTGTGGAATTCATTGGAAAGTCCATAATGCTTCTCTCAATCCAATGATGTGCCCCCTCTCAAAGTCTGTCAACTGGGAAAAATGTATTTTCAGTGCATCGTAGGGGCCTCTGAGAGCCTTTATATAGAGCAGCAGGGGAAGCATTTTGACTCCCACTTGTGGCAAGACCCAGTGACTAATCAGACCACATTTGTAATCATTTGTGTATCTCCCTGAGACAGAACTCCGAGTTTTGGAACAATCCGACATTTCTATATTGGTGCATTATTGTTTTGTCAATGACTATAAATGACCAGTGTCAGTTGCAGTATTAGTATGATGTTGCAGTATTGCTATGTTGACATTTGTGTTGACATTCATGACCTATAGGCAGCATCTTTGTGATGTCTGAAGCCAACCACATTGTTCATATTGCTGTAGAAAACATGAGATCTTCCTACATTCAGCAAGGTTTTTGTGAACATTTTGATTGACCTGCGGTTCCAAAATCTTAGCACTTAATGTTATTCTGCCTGTATTGAGAAAGGCTTTAGCAGTTTTTGGAGCTATTCACTTCCTGGCCACTTTATTAGGTACACCTTGCTAGTACCAGGTTGGACCTTTTTTGCCTTTAGAACTGCCTTAGGATGGCTAAGGATGTCTGTTAAATGCCCTGAATGTAAATATACTTAACCTGCTACTACACTGTACCCATATTATGTCATAATTAAGTTTAAATTCAGTTCAAGTGAAATATATTACTGGGTTACAAATTTTAGCTCTGAGCATCCCTTCAAAATGTACATGTAGTTGTACGCACATATAATCCCTAAATGTTTACTTTTGCATAATACTTGTATTTAGTGACAGCCCTCTAATGTTTCACTGATTTTCAGTCTTGGGGATATTTTTCTTGGGATCTAACTCCTCACCATGTGGCCATGTTGCCCAGTGATGCGATATCATTTCCTTGTCAAAAATGCAGTGGTGTGGCTAAAGTAGGGCTCTGGTTATATACTAAACTTCTTTGTGTTTTAGTAGTGACATGAAAACATGGGACAGCATTTCTTTTTATTAAACTTGCTAAATCTAAATATTTTAGCTTATTTAAGATAAATCTAAAATGTATTTTTTTAAATATGAATGTAAAATGTGAAAAATTTAAATATTTAGTAAATATTTATGGTTTGGGAGCAACCCCCCATTAGAAGATCCCTATAAATCCACTCTGACAAAAAAACAAAAACAAAAAAAACAACCCACCAAGAAGGTCAAAATAGAAGATCAAAATAAATAACAAATAAATGATGATATGTGTAAGTGATTACAATATTAGAGTATAAAGGTAAGTTTATTGGGGAAAACTGTACAACTGAAAGGAGGCTGTAGTACCCTGTTGGGTGGCCTCTAGCTTGGATACAAGATGAGAATGGGAATGGGGGCATACAGGTTCCTTATGGTATCCTGTGGCACATTTGCCCACATTTGTTGCAGCCTGTAAATCCTGCACACTCATAGTTTGCTGAAGCTGGCTTCCCAGCTGATCCCATAACTGCTAGATTGGCGATAAACCTGGCAACCACGCAGGCCAAGGAAGTGTTGGCAGGGACATTCTTGGGAAGCCATTGCTACGTAGGTGAGCATCCTGCCGAAAAATTCCAGTTGGAAGCCCTGCCAAGCGAGGCTACAGGATGTCCTGCACATATTGCTGAGTTGTTAGTGCCCCTCGTATCACTACTAGGGGTGACCGACTGTCATATTCGATGGTTCCCCAGATCATCACCGCAGCAGTTGGGCATTATGTTGCTCCACAACAAAGGCAGGATTGAAGCACTCACCACAAGGCCTAAGTACTCGAACTCAAACAAAACCTGGATTCATTGCTAAAGACGATACGGTTCCATTCCATAGCATTCCAGGTTTCTCTTTCATGACACCAGTACAAAAAATGGCAGCAATCTGACATTTCTATCTGGGTGCCCTTTTGGTTTGTCAACGAGTGTGTATATGATTTTGTATATATTTAGTTTAATACTATATTAATTATTTGGTTGATTAATATTGATTTTGGTTTAAATGGATTACAACATAATCCTAAATAACTACAGTCTAAATATTTTCAATATATTTATATGGGACTGCAGAGTGAAATAATTCGGTAGTATAATATGCAGCTGCAGATTGATCACGTATTGCCAAAAAATATATATATAACTTTTTCTAAACAGGTCCTTTCAGATACAGAATGACCACCTATGAATTGAAGAGCACATGACATTCAGAATTTCGGCTCCTATTTGGTGGATTTCAAACCAGTCAAATAACACCTAGAAGACAATATCTGCAGGCTGACTCGCTGTATGGAGCGCTGTTACTAATAATGTGAAACCAAAGCATGGAAAATGGTATTAGGTAATCTACCCACTGTATTTAGAACCAAACCTTTCATTTCATATTCCCCTACATCAACATGAAACTATAATCCACTTTCCCAATTGGCATTTTTAATTAGGTCAAATTACACTGAAAATACACAGATAGCCATACGTTAAGTTGGCAAAGGATTTTATTGATTTTCAATCCTAAAACCAATACCAAAAACCAAAAACAACTTTATCATTAAGCTTTATTTTGCATATACAGAACTGAGACGTTAGTCAAGGAAATCAAAACCTTTATTCTCATGCTTAGGAACGTATAACTTCGGTTTATAAGATCAGTATTTGACTCTATTCTCAAATTATTCTAATTTTATTCTTGTAATATTTTTATCATTATAATCTTTTCTTGTAATATTAGAATGTACAACTTTGTTATCTAAAGTATGACTCTGCTTGAAATTTCATAACTTTGTTCTTGTAACTTTAGAATGTATGACTTTGTGGTCGACATATTATGACTTTATTCTCATAATATGTAGAAACCAGTTCTTGTAGAAATATTGTTGTCAAAATCTAAAATCTTTCTTCTCGTTATGTCAGAAATTGACATTTTAAAAATACATGACTATTCTTGAGATTTCTCAAATGTAATCAAATATCAGAATATACAATTTTGTTCTCAAAATATCGACTCTTTATTCGTGATATTATATATTTTTGTTTCAATATATTATAACTTTATTCTCGGAATTGAAAAATTGTATTCTCATGTAAGAACTTCCTGAATTAATTAGTAATAGTTTCTGACTTTATCGAAACTTACTACCCTTTGCTTAAGATTTTACACCTTTATTTCTATCATGTTAAAACGTATGACTTTGTACTCGTAACATTACAACTTCTTCATATTATGAAACAAAACTGAGACTGTGTTCTCAAAATATTAAGTCTTTCATCCCATTATTTAAAAACTAATGACATTAAAAAAAATGTTGACTCTTCTTGAAATTTCACAAATTCATTATTGTATTATCAGAATTATGTTTTATTGTCAATATATTTACATTTACATTATTTAGCAGACGCTCTTATCCAGAGCGACTTACAAGTTATACAGTCTTACAATCCAAGCAATTGTGGGTTAAGGGTCTTGCTCAAGGAGGTGTGATTTGAACCCTGGACCTTCTGGTCCATAGGCCAGTACCTTACTTGCTAGGCTACCACAGTCCACAATATATTATGACTTTATTCTCAAAATCTAACAGCTGTATTCTCACTCATGATACAAAAATGTATTTATACATTTTATTATCAGTATTTATGTTTTTGTTCTCGCATTATCATCACTTTATTCCGCCAATATCAGAACTTACTCTTGTAATATTAGGATTATTTTGTTATTGAAACTTGTGACTCTGTGCTCAAAATTTCAAAATTGTATGGCTGTAATATTAGGATTGACTTTGTGCACAGAATATTGACATTATTCTCATAAGATGTACACATCTGCATATTTGTTCTTGAAATATTTAGTATTAAATAATAAATCGAATTAAATATGAAGTATTTCTTCTCATTATATCAGAATCTGACATTTAAAAATATGACCCTATTCTTGAGATTCAACATTTTTTATTCTTGTAACAAGGATGAAAACCTTTCTGTTTAAATCTTATTTATCCAAATTGGATTTAATCCGCCTACTAAACGTGGCTAGAAAAATGCAAGTTTTCGTGGTGTGTTAAACAAAAAATTAAAGTCCTTCCTTAGCTTCCTGTTGCCATTCTTTCAAAGCTACAGAACGGTAAGCAAGGATAAGAGGCGGGACTATTGCTTCGAGGGTGAGTCTATTTGCTCGGCGACGTGTCAATCAAATTCTTCGCGGCACTCTATTGGCCAATCCTCGTTGGTTTATCACCTTATCTTCCTGAGTTCCACTCCCTGCTTCAGTTTCTGTCGTCTTACTCCGCGCAGCGGCATAGTGCTGGCCCGGTTAGCCAAAAATCATATAGTCTTTTTTTAACTCTGAAATATTTGACACATTTTTGTTGTTACGGCTCGAAAATCTAAATAAATTATTTAGAGGAACGGCGATGTACACAGAGCGCTTCGTTTTGAGCATTTGAAATCGGACACCGCCGCGAGGTCCTCGCTTTGCGCGGAGGGATACACACGGTGTTGGGGATGACAATGTGGAGGAGGCTAACATGTCGACGCGGGTGATGAAACGGTCGCCAGTGCAGCGAGCGTAAGAAAATAACTTAGTACTAGAAATATATTTGTTAGTTTTTGTATTGTTAGTGAACTTCGGCGCGGATACGTGGGAACACAAAAGGCAGTTCTTCGGTTATTTGTGGGCTTTCAAACACACGGAGGGGGATTGTGTCCCCCAACTTTTATGTTTTTTTCCTCTCCTGAAAGTGCTCCCATTGGATGTCGCACACTCGAGCCGACAAAGGTGAATACTTCTGAACATTTCTTTTTGGCTGGTGTGGAATATCATATGCATTTATTTATACGTTTTTTAATCTTTTCAGAATCGAGGTTTGTAAGGAATAGTGTTGTTTAATGAGTACTGCAACTTTTGTATTGAGTGGTGTGTGTGTGTGTGTGTGTGTGTGTGTGTGTGTGTGTGTGTGTGTGTGTGAGAGAGTTGTGCCTCTACAAAAACAAATAATAAAACATGTATGTAACACTTTTAAAGAAAGGTTCCTAACTGCTATACGTTGTGCACAAGTGTATTCCGAAGCGAAATAAAAATTAGAACCGACGACGACTGAGTAACGATACAAGGCGAAGTGATTCTGATTCTAAAGAGTCAAGTTTCTGAGGGCTCGCGAGCTCCACATGTCCCCAAGCCGATAGTAATACAGTATCGTTAAGCTTGTGTGAATATCTGGATTGTCCTAGTCAATTATTTTTAAAAAGCAAATGCATAATATTTGCGTTTTTTGTTTTAAAACTAAGGTTAGAATTTGTTAAGAAACTGCGAGTCACAACGATAGTAAAACAATCGCGTGCGCGCGTGTGTGCGCGCGCATGACCGTAGGAAACTTCTTTGTTCACTTTGGGCACCAACGTCAAGTGTAAAAGCAACCATATAAGTTTCTGAAAACACCCCTCATTTGCTAAAAGCTTTGCCCGTCCAGGACATGTAATGCATGAGAGAAAGTTGAACACTCGCAAGTGAACTTAAGCTCATTGACCAACAGGCGATGTTTATTTTTTATAACTTGTAATCCGTTTGAAAGTTTCGGTAAAATGAACGCACAGCACGTTGTATAACGATTGAACGTGTCACTGAGGGGATTCGTCGCATTTAGTGTGCTGCCTTCACTGGCCTACGGTTTGTTTATTCCCGTTTTCAGAGGAATGACTTCCCCCTCCATTCGCGGCCTTAAAACCATCTGTGTTTACTGTGATGCTGATCGTAGTGCTTCCAACCTTGTAAAGCTCACACATGGGACCCAGTTGCCTTTCTGCATTCATTTTGAAAACTTTCCTCCTCCCTTCTTTGTGCTGTGTGGAGTTGGAGTTTAAGGCCCATTTTTTTGTTCCCTTGCTAGCCGTTTCCGTTAAATCCGCGGTATCTTATCGTCCTCCAGAATCGATTTGGCGGCGATGGGAGCGAGCAGATAACGACTATCCCCCTCAGATCGATCGATAAGGATTTATTTGAGCCCATCGACAGGCAGGAAGAAAAAACGAGCGATTTGTTGAGGGAAGAGGCTGTGAAACGTGTCTGAGACTCTTCATGGCGACTTTGGGGTCACTTTCTGAGAGGGTGAATAACGGTCCCTTTTTTCTAGCTCTTTCTCAGGCTTAGCGAGGCCTCGGCTTCATCTTCAATCAGGTTTCTGTTACAAGTGTTGCAACTTTTGTCTTCCACCCATGTGTGTTGAAGTGAAGGGTTGAATTATATTGATTAACGCTCCAAGTTAACGCAGGCCTTTTTTAGCGAGTGTGTGGCGACATTCGCGTACGAGGATAACATGGCAAAAATGTCATCAAAATATACTGTTACTTTACGTTGTGATGTCAGACGGGAAGTATTCGAACAGCAGGAGGTCCTTTTTTATTATTTATTGGATGTGTAGCAGTGGTTAAGGTGTAGCTGGGCTATAGACCAGAAAGTCCAGGGTCCCGGTGCTGCCATTGTTGATTCCCTCAAGTCACAATTGCTTGGAATGTAAATGTGTTTGTGTGGTTCTGATTAAATGCTGGAAATGTAACTCAAATGTGTTATATCAGTTACAGCGTCCAGTCAGAGAAGATGCTTTTGGCTTCTGGTTAGAATTTCTTTGCAACAGGTCTGGGTTTGCTCGGTAGTCACTGTTCAGGTACTAGCTATAATGTTATGGACATGGCTGCTAAGCATGAAACGTGACATTTTTTCTACCCCAGTGTTTACTTAATGCAAAGCTGCGCACATCAGACATGTCTTAGCTGATCAGCTTCGACTGAGGGAACGTCATTGCAAATGGCAGCAAATGCCTTGTCCGTGCAGCCTGTGCTGTGAAGTGACTCCTAAAGAGATGAACAGATCTGCCGGAAATGCAGGCTTTATTATTACTATGTTGACTTGTTCAGAAACGTGACTTTATCTACAACGACTAATATGTAGTGAAACAATTTCAGGCCTTAAGAAAACATCTGAAGGGATAATCAGTTTTTCACTTGACCGTAAACTATTGGACTCCATTTCCATTGCTAAAATAAACAATAGTTTAGGTCATGTATTTAAAAACTTGGCTTAATCAGGGTGTCAGTCTTGCTTTTTAAGTCTGCATTATTTTAAGAAACAATAAAAGAATAGCAGTGCTGGAGAAAACAACTGATTTGGCCATGTTGTGAAGATAATCAGTGGACATGTAGTCGGGGAGGATTAGGTGTATGTAGGCTTATCAGTATTGCTTCTAATCCAGATAATACATTGGGCTGTACTATAGTTTCAGTGGTCTGTTTTCTTTGCAATTGCAATTTCTTTGGCGTTGCTGTTTTAAGGTTAATCAATACAGTTTTACCGGTCATGTAGTTCATGTGATTTTATATGTGACGATCGGAGTTGACGCATGTTTTTTTTTTTTTTGTGACAGAGAGCATTTTTAATTGTGTTTTATCAATGCTTGACCCTGTGGAGGACCCGTACTTGTGGGCTGTATCTGAAATGGTCATTACTGTGCGACAACTGATTTTGTCATACGCATGCTCACATGGCACGCAAGATAGCAGCTTACACATGCTGTCTTATTGAAGTGTTTTGGTATGTGATTTGAGTATCTCAATTGTCTGACCACTCTCTCTATCTATTCATCTATATATATATATATATATATATATATATATATATATATATATATATATATATATATGAATGAATGAGAGAGAGAGCTTTTTTGTTATTACTCATGATGCTCCATTGCTCTCACACAAAATTCTGCTGAAATTCTGCATAGTTCAGTATCATTTGCTTCAGTACTCAGTGGATACCAGATTTGTCACAGTGGCTGAGCTGTTATGTTCAGACAAATGCGTACACAGTCGACTGATTCGCTATGTGTGTAAGTCACAAATGTAATGCTTATAACTCTGTGCTTAATGCGATTTATGTTACTACCATTATTTTCATTGCTGCCTGTCACTGCACAGCTCCAGGGATCCCAGGTTTCTCTGTCTGTGTGGACTTTGCATGTTTTCTTGGTGTCTCAGTCGGTTTTCTCTGAGTGCTCCGGTTTTCTCATTAAGGCGTACGTTGGGTTGATTGGTCACTCTGAATTGCCCCGGCGTGTGACTGTTGTTGACTAGTATCATTAAAACTTTGCTGCTGTCATGACTGTCCATTGATGCTGATGTGACATTAAATAAACAAATAACCAATCAATAACCAAATCATTGCTGTTGGGGAGTAGACTTAGCTGAGATGAGACTGCCATTGTTTATAAGGTCCTCTGTCCAGTCGTATGTGCATTGCTGCAGTTAGACATCTGTTTGTGCTAAAAGAGTCGACGTGAAGGAATGTAGTTTGATGTTATTAAACTATTCTGGTTCTGTATGAAGTTTTGTCTGTTATTTTTTTTTTTGGCAGATAGCATAACATACACCGATCAGGTAGTATTCATATATTGTCAATAATGTGAACGTTTCCTTATTTCACATGCTGTACCAAGCTGGTATAACAGTTATTCTGATATACCTTCTGTCCTGTGTTGTTAGTGCATTCATTTAGATGATATGATACATGTAATCAAGACTAGATTATCGCAAAAACGAAAAAATCTTGGCAGAATTTAGCAGAAGCACAGGTTTTTTAATTGATATTTTTCTTGCCTGTAGCTTTATTTAAAATAAATGTAAATGCCATGACCAGAGCTAGGTTAGAATTTGGAACAAGACTTGATGGTACTGTGAAAAATAAGTGTGTTTACATGCACTTAATAATCCAATAACTTGGATTTGGTCAGTAATCTGATCGTGTTTACATGCACTCAGTCATAACGTAATCTGTAACCTCTTGGTTTTCATAACTCTGGCAGGAATCGTATTTCTGCTTTGCAACTAGCCAATAATCTCACAAAGATGTGACGTAAACTGAAAACTTTTTTAATTAAACAATGAAATTCTTCATTTCCTTGAGCGTAATACAGTGGAACTTCAGAACTTCATTAGTTTGAGAAGGCCGTCTGATCTCCGATCTTGGAACAGTCTATGTAGTGATCAGTGAATGAGTAAACGAGTGGACAGCTTCAAACACACCCTGAGGCTGTGACATAATTGTACAGGTTTTACCGATGTTTGAAGTTGGAATTTTTGTTTGAATTTTGGGGCCTTAATTGCAAACACACCGTCTGAATTGGTTGACTAAAGAAGCATTTGTATTCCGTGATTCCACTGTACTGTGTTTGAGTCCTCAAGTGTTCAGTGGCAGTTTTCTGTTTAATTCTGTGCCATGTTTAATCCCGGGGTTGCCAGATCCCACTTGAAAAATACACTTCAGGTCAATGCTAAAAAGCCACCTCTCTCAGAATAATCACAACTAGGGGTGGACGATATGGCAAAATATTATATATATTATATATTTTCTTGATACAGGATATTTACCACGATACATGTGATCACAAACAATGCATCAGTAGTGACAGATTCTTAAAAACTACTATTCAAATATTTTCCCGTACCTGGTAAAGTCATTTTTAGTGAAAATGTGCTGCACTTCATTCGATTAAACAGGGGTAATTACACAGTTTCTGATAAAACATGGAGCTGGGCAGTGTTCTTTACACTGACAATGTCCTCAATATGCTCAGAAAAGCATACTGCCTTAAACGATGACAAAATGTATCATGAAACGATAAAATATTGTCATATTCCCCACCCCTACTGGCAGCCGTGTGGGTTTACACTTGTGTGCGCAGACTGAGAAAACCAGTCAGAGATATGGCTTACATGCTCTATAAAATCTGATTACTGAGAAGTTCCAGTTCTCTTTATCAGGTTTCATTCTCCCATTTCCAGACCTTAATTCTGGTAAATCAGAATATGCTGTTTACATGACCACTTGTAATCGGATAACTGCAGAAATCTGATGATGGTTGGATTATGAAGTACATGCATTTACATTCACTGTCTCTTTAGTTTGTTGCATTAAAAATTATGATCACATCTACTGATAGGTGTGGGTGATGTGGTGATTTTTAGATTGTGAAAGATTTAAATGTTTCTACAGAAACTGTGAGAATGACGCGTTTAGTTTGGCGCTGAAAATGCATCCCAGGTGCTTCAACCACCAGGCTCGACTCAAGTCGTTCACCAGTCCAACTCATATTTGCCCTGACAGGCACACGGTTAAGACGATGATATTAGAGTGGGCAGGTCCTTAGAATGAGCTCGTTCCTCGTTTGTTTTTCAACACAGTAACGTATGATGATACAGAGGAGTTGGTGACTTAAAAGTATTCATTATGAGTTATATGGAACTGGTTTGGGTTTTACACGTGGTGCAAACGGTCATCAAACAGCAATTACATCATTATACATCAGTCGTTTGAAAAAGGCCCCATATGACAAGAGTTACGCGTTTGAAAGATGTCACTGAAGCACTGAGCCAAGGACATGATACCCAACAGAAGAGATGAAACAAGTTTTAGTCAACGTCTAGTCGCTTAAGTTGCAAATATTTCTCTGACAATACAGTTTCCCTGATGTACACAAATCAGGGATGATTAAATCTGCATGAGCATCAATTTTTTTCCTCCATTTTTGCTCACTGCTAGTGATTAATGGTTGTAGCCGAACTTATTTGGTTCTGCAAGCTTTGTTGGTCTTCTTTTGTCCGTTCTTTATTGGAGCTACTTTGTCAGTAGGAATATTAGTTTGCTTTTTCTGTTCAGTTACTTGCAAATTAATCTTATTGTGGATTGTGATCCAAGCTAAAATTGAGTAGAACTTGGTGATAATTCATATATACTTGATATAATGTGACTTTGTTGTTCACAAAATGTACCGTATTTTCCGGGCCATAAAGCGCACCAGATTATAAGACGCAATATCAACGATCGGCTGCTAACGGGTATATTTTCATACATAAAGCGCACCGGGTTATAAGACGCATGAAATGAAACAAAACTCTAAGTTCCCTCGGAAGCTCAGTTTGGTCTTTACCTGGCGCAGGGCGTCGTCTTGCTTCCTCCACTTCCGTACCATTGATTCGTTAATGTTGTACTGCGTGACTGATAGCGTTGGGTTTGAAATCCGCTTCGAAAATAAATGAATGAATGCACACACCCTAATGCTGAAGCACATACCGTATTACTCCGCGTTGCTGCGCACTACGGTTGCCGTAAGCTTCGTAACTTACCAAAGACCGTGCTAAAACATTTTGACAGATTTATGAGCGCCGTGTACCATCTACAATCGGTTGTAGGTCAGAAGGCTCAACCAGAATTAATTCATACATTAGACGCACCGCATTTTAAGGCGCGCTGTCGATTTTAGAGAAAATTAAAGGATTTTAAGTGCGCCTTATGGTCCGAAAAATAGGGTAATAATTTTTTTAAATTTTGTATTTATTTTTAAAGCCCCACTCGTGAGACTTTATTTGGTGTTTCATGTCTTTTGCACTCTCATATGGCTCTCTTCCTCTCACAAACATAAAAAGCAGAAAGGTCTCACATGCATACGTCACAAACTCGCCCGCTCATCCAGACCGCGGTCCTGAGAAAGTTCATGTGACGCATGTGTGCGAGACGTTTTATCTGGAGAGAATCGGGAACGAGCTTTGAGAGCGTGAAAGAAGTGAAGCCAAAGTGAATTTGAATATGAACACTTCCAGATTTGAACTTGATGAATTTGGAAAGAGAACTAGAAGGTGAAGGCAGGGGGGATCATTTCCAACACTGGTTTGGGTGTTGAAGGAAAATGTCGAACAAACAAATTGTCTGCAAAATACGCAGCAACACCAGTGCCACATCTCTGCCCACACCAAGTAAAGCCATTAATATTAATGTGAATGTTTTACTGCAGACATGCGTTGCAGGGACTACTAGAATCACCGTTCCATACCGGTGTGATTGTTTACAGCAGAGGGTTCAATATTAAACTATTGCTTGTGTGTTAAGATGGTTTGGCACCCTGTCCAGGATCAAGTGGCTAGGAAAGTGATTGAATGAATGATTATATATTTATGCAGTAATACACGAGAGGGAATGCTTTAACGTGACATTGGACGTGTATTAACGCTATTATACCACAGCTATCACCATTTATTGTTAGATTTTAAGATAAAGGACAGAAAAAACGATTTCACGAGGTAAAATAGTTCCTTTCTACCGTTACCCCGCGGCTGAGCCCTTCGGCTGTGAATCCATTAAGAGCCCTGGGACATTTGATTTAAAGGACTGACTTTGTTTCACTTTTCCTGAGCTTCCAAATTCCAAAGGTGATAAACCTTTGGCTCAGGATGGTCATTAAGAGCTTCATCTTCCAAATTTATCTTTTTCAAAACCGATATATTTTATAAACTAATTATAGCTTTCATTTCGGCAGTGTTTTACTCATTATCACTTGGCTGCTTTTAGGGCGGGCGTCGTTGCTAGGTTACTTGTGTGCTGCGGATTAATACTTCTAGAGCATCAGCCAGAGTACCATTATCGTCAGTAATGTCACGGGAGAAGACGTCTCTCAACCAATCAGATTGCAGGGTCGGAGCTAACTGTGGTATAATGTTATAGGCTAAAGCAAACATTTTCTGAAGCATCCTCCCATTTGAAGGTATGAATATTTTTGAACCCCCCCACTCCAACTCGCATGTCTTTTGCGTCCAGACTCGATTGGAACTTGTTTAGATACTGTAATTTATATAAAATTGCCTAAAAAATGACACCTTTAGTGTGGAATTATTGCGTGACATTGGTTGGTGTTTGTTTGTATTAGTGTAGAAAAAAGCCATTGTGATTTTATGTAGTTTTGTTTGTAGTTTTGACTGAACATGAGTTTGCGTAGTCTTGGTTTTGTGGTCCATGGTTATAAAGTAACATTTGCTTATACAATTTCATCCAAGGAAGTGGACTCGGGCACTGTTTCCTGTCCTTTCCCAGAGAGCACATTGATGCATAAGCTGTACATCCTGTGAGATTCGTCTCTGTTTTTTAATCTGCGTTTAGCGAGGCTTGATGGCCAAAGCCTCACTAAGTTAGGCAGAGAGAAGATTAAAGTCCCCATTCCCTGACCTAAAGTGCTTAACACATTGTTGGCTTAACATTTATTGGGCTGGGTCATACATTGTGTTATTAGTTTCTTTGGTTGTGACTGGTAATTGGGGATTTACCCATTTTCTTTGGTCTGATCCCTACCAGTACATTATCATTACTATTGAGTGTCTTGGTGTCTTCTGATTTATTACATTTTAGATAATGCACACAACTGCACTGTTTACTCTTTGTTCAAATGAATCAAGCCATCCCAAATCAAATAAGATGGGAGCTGGGCAGTTTAATTTTATGTGACATTGATTTTCCATCATAATCTCTTGATCCCCTGTAGTGCCACCACAGACCCCAAGGGCTGTAACCCTGCCTATATGTAGAATGTAGCTCTAGTGACTGCAGTAGTGTTGGGGTAATCACTCTTGGAGTTGAAGCATGAATCAGTTAAAACTGTGTACATGAAGATGGGGGCAGAAGGTGTTTTCTTAGTCTTTCAACCGGACCCTTTCAGGCCTGTCCGTATCATTGCAGTGAATTGCTCGCACAACAGGTTGTGTGCAAAATATAAAATGCTTGTGTACTAAAAAAAACCACTGTACATTGCTGTGTTTGTTGCATTTTAGATATAGCAAGGTAAGAGCTTGCAAAAATCTCATTCACGTGCTTATTTAAATAAATACTTGAAAGTAGAGGTGCACTGGTCATGGTTTTTCCCTTCTGATTCCTGGGCTCTTGGTATTGGCTGATGCAGAGTACCCATCCAATTTCAGTGCTTTAAAAATACTGAGTTGTGACTTACACAAAGCTGTAATTAAAGCAAAAGAGTAATAAAAGTGAAAACAAGAAAATTCATAAGAATGAAAAATACGAAGAACGAAGTGTTCCAGAAAATAATGCTTCCATAGTGCAGACGCGTGTTAGTGAATTAATTATGCTGCTTGCGTTGTGATGTTTAAATTGAGGATTTTTCAAATGATCCACTCTTATTAATTTCATATTTAACCACATTATTCTAACTTAATTGAACTGGAACGTTTTAGCCTACATGAAATTAATAATAAATCATAAGTATGGATTAGTTTATTGCTCGCAAAGCGGATGCAGTAACTTTACAGGGAAAAGGTCCTGCATGGGGCTTTTATTCTGATGCCCCACATCTCCGCATGGAGATACAGTGGATCACGTGGAGCCTTTCATGCCTTTTAAAGTGATTTCCTGAAATAAGGTGTCCCTTAATGTGATCATTCATAATTATGTTATGTTTCAGTTCTTTTAATAAAAACAGAAAATATATTTTTGTTTTCATAATGTTTTGGCTTCAAATGACGAGGAGCCATGGCTAGGAGATGTCCAGTGTTTATTGGACACTTCTGGCTGACATCTGATTTATTTAATAAGGTCTGTATCGGTGGCTCACTATTTAAAATCAGTAACGTCTTTAGCTTTTCATAGACAGCCTTATACCGACAACTAGGGGTGGGCGATATGACGATATTTTATCGTATCGTGATAGATATGCTTTTCTGAGCATAGCACGGATATCGTCAGTGCTTAAAGAATGCTGGCCAGCTGCCGTGTGATTAGTCCTGTTTAAGTGGATGAAGTGCAGCACATTTTACTTTGCTAAGTATGGGATAATATTTGAGTACAACTTTTAAGAAGGTCACTACTGATTCAATTTCTGTGTTTACATGTATTGTGATAAATATTGTGTATCGTGAAAATGTCTTTCAGTATCGTGATACGATATTTACCATATATCGCCCACCGCTACTAACAATAATACAATTTTACAATCTAGTCTCTGCAGTTGAGGTGTAGAGGTCTTGCTCAAGAGCCCAACAGTGTCAGCTTGGCTCTTCTATTCAGTAGTATCCAGTACCAGTTTCATATCGGTTCTAAATACTTCTCCAGTCCTTAACATCAAAAATCATAACGTTTTTTCCTGTAGAATGTGTATTTCTGTTTTAACACGTCACTGTTTAGTGTTTCAGGGCCAATATTAATTTCAAGTGTTCAGGTGTGGTCGGTTGCTATTGTCCTCTGGACTGGAAGCTTGCTGTTGGTGCCCAGGTCTGGTTAACCAAGAGCTGTGTGCTGTGATGTGGTGCATTGTGGGAAAGCCCAATTTATAAGCAGGTCTATGATGTGGAAGAGATGTGCTCTTAGATCATCTCACTGCTCTGTGTGTTACATCAGGTCTGAGCACTTCACATCAGCTACTGCTGCTCTGTGTGTTGGGGTGTGGGCGTCTGTTCGCATGTTTTCTCTCAAACTCAAAGTACACTTGGAACTGTTTAGTGATGGCCTCTTATTATTTAACTTCAGCTTCAGTCAGGTGTTTATCAAAGGTCGGATTGGTCTGATTTTGTGAAGGTGTTTGTCCTGCTTGTAAATTCCCTTCCCTAAACACACCGACATATTAATGCTTTTGTTTAAAAACGTTAAGATGTCTTTTTGGCTTTTTTTGCAGAGTGATGGCTCTTTCTTACATGTCCTTGTACTCCTCTGATCTTGGGTGAATTTGAGTGTAAAGTACTTCTTGTGGCTGAAGTGGAAAGTAAATGTACTGTGACTGAAGAATGTGTACGTTCGTCTGGAATTAAGCAGATGTTCTCAGATTGACGTGGTATAAACCGTAGTGCAGTTTGCTTATTTTAAAGCAAAGCAAATCACTCAACATGATTGCATTAGTACTTTTAATGTAATGGCCATGTATTCCCAGTCTTTAAAGTCAAATTCAATTTTCTGTTTGTTCTTTTCCGTTCCTTAGAAAGATTATTTTCGGTCTGAGTGGAAACCGTATCCAAACCCACACGTGTGGATGCTTGCATTAAAATACTGGCTCAGCAAGAATGTTCTCTGGCACTCTTGTAGCACAGCGGCAGTTCACTAGCCTTCCACCACAGAGCCTCGGAGTCCTAGCGGTACCTTCTGGCTCGGTTAGACATCCCATAGACACAGCCCATGACTGAGAGAAGGGAAGCCAGAGCAATGGTGACCCCTATCAGGCCCTGTGATGTGCTTTTGCCCTGTCCAGGGTGTACTCCTGCTTGTGTCCGGTGAGTAGCACAATAGGCTCCGGATTCCCCTGCGACCCTGACCAGTACAAGCGAGAATGAAATGGAGATTATTTTCTCCTCTCAAATGTTGTCACGGGCCTTTGTGAAAAGTCTTTTTTCCTATAATGTGTTAGGAGGGGTGCAGCTGTTGGCGTGGTCACCTCATAACTCTAGCATCCCCGGTTCGTTCTCGACCTGTATGGAGTTTGCATGTTCTCCCCGTGTCTGTGTGGGTTTACTCTGGGTGCTCGGGTTTCCTGCCACATTTCAAAAACATGCATTATGTTAATTGATTACACAAAATGAACTCAATCTGAGCATGTATGACTAGTTTCAGTATAACTTTGTGTGTTGATGTAACCTTGCGTATGAATGTGTGTATCTCTGGAGATGGATAGATAGGTTTATTTTTATTTATTTATTTATTTATTATTTTTTTTTACATTTCCTATCGAAGTTGTAACCACTGCTAAGCCATGCTACTTTTGATGGCAAATCTAGGTTAGCTTGAAAGTGAGAAGTGAGAGAACCCACTGAGAGCTGCTGAGACTGTTATGCTGTGATACTTTAACCCTGGTGCAGACCAAAGGAAATGAATGATGGGTGTTAATGGCACAAAAGCGTGATTGTGATTGATGACACATGTGAGACTTCCTGTTGAGGCTTAAAGGCAAGGATTGCATCGGCACCACATTTTGGTCAGAGTAGTAATGGGCATTAACCGCCTTTGGTATTTGAATATCCTATTTATTATGCGAGTAGCATTTAAGTATCTGAATGAGAATGTATTTTGTTCTAAATAAGGAAGCTCCGACCATGTTGGTTACTTGCTGACATGGATGTACATTTTTGCCAGGCATGTTACAACGAAATGTTAATAGGCCATAAAAACCCAAATACAGCATGTATTTTGACCCTAGTCCTGTTTATTTGACCTATCAAAAAGCTTAAGCTTGCAAAACTTACTGAGTAGAAGCATAATCTTTTCTAATGTTCCTCAATATTAATGGTCCTTCTGTTGTATTAATGCTGAGTGTTTTAGAAATGTAGTAGTACAGTCAGTTCAGAGATGATTAATATGGGGCAGGGAGAGTTGAAATACACAAACGCAAGTTCTATAATAGCATAACATGCAGGTAATGTGTCATGGTTACTTTTTTAGCTTTGATGTTACTTTTCAGCTAGCTTGTTACACACAGAGCTACCAATATTCTGCAGTGATGCTGAATGTTTACTGGCCAACTTGGATAGTTCTAATATCACTGATGCTGCTGTGCAATCATGGGTCTTGTTTTTGGTGGTCCCCTCTGCACCAGTGCAAGTCGTCAGAGTGCATTTATTTTAAAGTTTATTGGATAGATATGGACCAGAAATTGACACTGCATTATTTTGACATACTGCCATCGTTATTTCATATTGTGCTGTTTGGTTTTACTGTCGTACCTCTCATCCCTGAGTACTGTGTTGGTGGTTATTCCACTGAAGTGGTGAAATGGAAATAGCTGTGAAAGGTTGTTTGACTTTGTTCAAGCACGGTGTAACTTTACTGCGTCAGACTACGTACCAAAGCTTTAATAATGTCTCTCTTATCTGACCAGCTCGGTATCCAGTGACTGAGTGTAGGGCTCACAGGGTCGCTACCCCCCCCCTCTCTCTAAATAAAACAAACCAGCTCATCCCTGCCTTTACCAGGCCGTGTTGTTATTCATGTAGTAGTTTAGTTAGACGAATAAAACGCTGCATTCACACAGCAAGTGAAAATGGCCCGAATCTGATTTTCTTATTTTTGGTTTTTAGGCTTTTTAATGTGACCTATATCAGACATTCATTTGAACACTCTGAAACTCGTGTGCAAAAGAGCAATGATTCACATGAACCACTCTTCCATGGGTAAACAATCAAATGGAGTCAACAGTAGCAGGCACTTTTTTTAATGGACGTTTTAAAAAGGGAATATTTGGTTTGTGCCCTTGGTTTCCTTAAGCCTTTATTTTCCTTTGACCCTGCAGCAACGTCCTTCTGTGGCCGCGTTCGGCCATTTCTTTCGAAATTTCCTCAAAACATGGAGTGACTGTGATGTCTTCTTATTTTGTTGTAAAGAGAGATCACCCCAAATATGTGAGGGCTGTTACTTCACTACCCCGCCACTGAAAACCTCCCTCACTGCTGCCATTTTTCCCTTCTCCTCAGCACTCGGTTATAACGATGTCGAGTTCGAATGATGTGAAAGTCGTGTGAATTCTGATATGGCTCTTCAGACCTGATTTCAGTACCACATATGAAAGTGGTAAATGTCAGATTCAGTGAGTTTTGGGACTGTTTACACAGCTCCAGAAATAACACTTCTGTGTCACATAAAAGACGAAAGATCAGATTTGGGCCACTTTTGCCTGCTGTGTGATGTAGACTTGGTGAGTTTGACTATTTAGACATTCAGATAACCGTACCCCACTGTAGCCTCTATATATGAACCCAATTTTTCTGTGCCTTTGAGGAAATTCCAGCTTGTTGAGTAGAAGTTAATGATGAGCTTAGGAGCGTGCTGTTGCCTAATGCTGAGCGATGTCCTTCAGAAGCGTAGTAGTCTAACTCATGGTTCTGTCTTTCCTCTCGCAGGATTGTTAATTTGAGCAGTATATGTCTGTAAACTGAAAGTATGAGTGATACCGGCGTCAGAATGAGCACTGCAGGAACAGACAGGGAGCTCAGCGATCTCCTGGACTTCAGCATAGTAAGTGCAGAGTTCTGCCAAAAGCTTTGGCTTAGATAGGACAGCTAATGGGTCACTGGAGCTTGACAGTTTAACCTTGAAAGCCTATTTTGTCGTGTGATCCGCATGTGTGTGATGTTTTGAATGTGCTTTTCTACCATTGTAAATCTGTTTACCTCTGTGTGCTCTCTCTCTCGTAGATGTTTCCTGTAGTGCAGAACGGGAAGGCTCGATCCAGTGCCCAATCCAGCGGTCAGTTTGAAGGCTCAGGTAGGACAAGCTTCTCTTGGTTTTCTGCTCTTGTGTAAATAGCAGCACTTTTCGAAAGAGGTTTTGTTTCATGCTTTATCAGATGGTGATTTTATTAATTAATTAATTAATTTATTTTTTGATGGAGATATTTCAGAAGGCATTGCCCGGAACTTAAAATGACTTAAATGTACATAGCTACACCTAATTTTAAATCATATGTAGCCTCATAACCTGGCCAATGTGAAACCTGCTATACAAACCTTCAATTAACAAAGTTTCAAAGATGCAAATGTGCATGTGCAATGATTTCAATAAGTGCAAAGTTAAAAATTGTGGTGGAATTTCAAGTTGAACAAGCCAGATTATCAACACGTGGTTGCAGTACAGATTGTGTACACTATATAGCTCCTTTTTTGTGGAATATCGTACCCTGTTAAACCCAGGATGTCTGGTATTAAGCGTAAAAGCAGTGATGATCTCGCTATGAAGCGGCAAGCCATAACAATGGACACTAAATGAAAGTAAGCGAGAGCAGGTGTTGGTGCCTCACAAGCTGGATGTTTAGGCTAACGATGTTTAGGATTTGCAAACATTTGGATGTGTACCCACTCTCGGAACAGACAGGTTTGTATCTAGCGGACTTGATGTACTTGGGGAAACCTTTTTTCCTTTTTTTTCTGGAAGTAGTGAATAACAGAAGATTACTTATGTACCTTTTCAGGGTTCATATAAATGTTCATGGCCATGCCTCTGCCATGAATATAGCCACTGAAGCTGACATGGCATTATAGTAAATAGTGATGGACTGTGGTGGCCTAGTGGTTAAGGTACTGGACTATGGACCAGAAGGTCCTGGGTTCAAATCCTACATCCCACCACTGTTGGGTCCTTGAGCAAGACCCTTAACCCACAATTGCTTGGATTGTAAGACTGTATCAGTTGTAAGTCGCTCTGGATAAGGGCGTCTGCTAAATGATGTAAATGTAATGATGGACTGATATTTCAGCTGCCAAAATGTAAACAGTGAAGTGAGCATGTAGAGAAGCTTTTGTGCTTGAGAGGAATTCTGTCTGGCGAACTCTAAGCAGTCTTGTGGTTGTGCTTATCTTTCTCACCCGCCACCGACTATCTCAGCTGTATCTGATTCAAGCTGATTTGTATGTGTGTATGTATATATATGTATTTTTCTGGACCAGAATCTTAATCCTCCATTCTAATTATTTAGTAAGTCTGATGTTAGTAAAACTAGAAGGTGATTTTAAAAAGCTGTTTCCCCTGCTTCATTTTGAGGAGCAGCAGATTAACATTGAAAAGGTTGACTGTGAGGAATATTGTCACAATCTTCAGAGACGGACAGTTTTTTATTATTTATTTATTTATTTATTTAATTTACTTGTTATACAAAAGGCGATTGCAATTTAACTAACAAGCATACAAACGTTTGGTTTTCGCCTTGGTGTGCTGAAAATGTAGGCTTTTAAGAATTATTTTGGGGCATGACCATTAATGAGACTAATAGTCATATATCAAAAACAAAAAGATAAAAGCATAAAGCAAGTAACAGTGAGAACAGTTATTTGCTAATGTAAAACTAATGTAAAAACCCAGGCTCCTGTTCTCACCTTTCCAGCCCCTCCTTCCTGGTCTTCAGCTTGTACTCACCAACACCCCCTAACTCGTTCTCTCTGTTCCTCTTCCATCTTTAATGCCTCTGTTATTTACTGCGTTCAGGTGAGATGAGCGTTCTCTCTGGTAACCAGTCGCCTCTAGTACCCAATATATGTGAGTGGTTCATTGGATCCATTACAAACTGATATCAACTTACAGCTGTTTGAAATAAGATAACTTTAAGGTGAGGGTTGCTTGTTGAAATGCTTGCTTTTTGCTTCTCATTTGTGAGACGCTCACCTCTGCAGCACTCGCAGGTCTGAGGACCAAAGTACTCTTTGGGAATTATAAAAGAGCAAGCTGATAGGAAGTGCAGTGGTTAGGTTTCTGGTTTCGTTATGAGCAGTCTTCATGCTGCCGGTGTTTTTTACAAATTTGTTTTTCCACATATTAAGACCGGGTCTTTTTAGTTTTATTTTGGTGGACTTTTAAGTGAATGATCACAGATGTGCTCTTGAAGGCTAAGACCATCTAGCTGCAGGTGATGGTTGTGAAAATGTGCAAGCTAGGCGCAATACTTTGACATTTCCGATTGGCTGCACTGGATCGCACTTGAAGCATGTGAAGGTCGCAGGCTTTTGCAATTTTCAGCACCCACAAAACCACCAGAGCTGCCTGTACATTTTGGCCTTACTAAGGCTACAAGCCCGTTCGGTACTGAAAAGAATCAGGAGCAGCAGCATAAATTTTCAGTAGTGTTATTTCAGATGGAGAGAAGTTTGGCTAGGGTGACGCGGTGGTGCTGACGGAGAACAGAAAAATGGTTTCTTTTATTTTGAAGACGGCTAGTTACTGTGCAGTGTGCTCGAATGTTTTTGAGTTTTCATTGTCTTTGCTGTTCTCCTCTCATGATTCATCTTGAACCATTTAAATCCGTGGTAATAAACAACTGTGGCCACACTTTCATTTACAAATACTGCAAGTTTGAGTGTAAATTTAGCTCTTGTCTAAAGTTGGCTGTGATCAGCTATGAAGGTGGACTGACAGACATTCATTGTTAGCAGTGGAGTGTGTGTGTGAGAGAGAGATAAGTCTCCATGATGAGCGAGTTGATTCCCTGAGGTGTTGCTGCCCAGCGAGTTTCATTTACTGAGTTTGCGAAAGTGAGAATAACTGGGATATATATATATAACTGCAAAACTCTGCTGAACGGCACAGAGGAACACTGAGGTTTGCATGAAGCAGAACTTTCCACTCCAGCGGGCAACCGTGGGCCTCTAGCTGAGAAAAGAAGTGAGAAACTGAACATTAACACTGATTTCTTTGGGTCAGCTCTGGTTATATTGGTGTGTGTATAGTGTGTCTGTGTATAGTGGTATTTACTATAAAGGTACAATAGTTACGAACATGTACTATGAGCACTAACCTTGGAGTAAACCCCCTTTTGTTGTGATTCGGTGCATTTACATGCACTTCATAATGCAGTCATAGGTTTTCTGCAGTTAACTTTATTCAATTTCTCATGTATACAGCATAATCTGCTCTAGAAATCAGATGAAATAATCCAATAGTGAGCTTTAGATAAGTATTTCAATCGTTTTTCTCACTCTGCCCATCTCCAGACCGGCTAGCGGATGAAAACACGGTTGCCTTGTTGGCGTATTCTTAGAGATTTCAATTATTTTGTTTTTATTTACATCAACCAGGTGCGAGATTCTCTCGCAGGATCTGGCAACCCTGGAATTGAACGCAGCACTCGCGAAATGGCTTTCGAACACTTTGTGGAGACTCTGAATTGCAGTGTATACTCGAGGAACTGAGGAATTTGATTAATTTAATATTAAAGTTTGAAGTTTACATCACGTCTCTGAGAAATTATTGGCTGGTTGCAGAGGTGAAACCTGATTATTACCCGAGTCATTTAAAACCAGAAGTTTCCCATTTTCTGATCACTCAAGTGCACGTATACTTGTTGGTTGGATTACTGAAAAATCTGATTTTCTGCAGTTATCAGATTAGTAAGTGCGTGTAAACTCATTCTTCTGGAAACCTTTTCACTAAATATTGGGACAATGTACCAGTGATTAGCTTTTATTAATGGTTTTGATTAAATTTCATTTCATATACAGCTAAACATTGATATTTGAACTGAAAGCACAGCTAGGATATTAAGCACTAGGACAATGTTGAGCTCTTTCTGTACTGAAATTATATTTGCACATTGTTGTCAAAAATGATGACATGTTTCATTATAAATGCTGAATCTAAAAGGAGACGGCCTCTTGCCTGAACTCCACTAACTGATGGTTAGAAATGGTATTTTAGAGCAGTTTTACAACATGCACTTCCCCCCTCATATCTAACCCTAGTAAAAGTAGTCCACTGTAGATTTTTTTCCCTCGTGACACATTTGTTTTTCCATGGCACCGGTTATGGCAAAAACCACATTGTCAGACCTTTTCGATTCTGGTACTGTAATCTGATGCCTATCCGATATGTAGCGAGGTGACCTCAGTCTGAACAGTCATGTTGGAATTAAGGACAACCAGGAGCTCCTTTTCCTCATTACTGTATCTCTCAATTCGGAGGCACCACTCACTACACTAACATGAACAATTTAGGTTTGTTTCTCTACCTAGCGTTCCATTTTTTGTTTGCCTTTGAGGGGGAGTGTCGGGTGGCTCTGTCTGTTTGCTCATGCTGGTCAGTTTAAGATCGTGACCTGTTCAGACTAGTATTGGATACAGGCCATGAGCAGCGTATCGGAACAATCTACTAGGTTATTTTTCTATTTAAGCAGACCAGAGCATACATTATTCAAAGCCCTTTCCTATTTTTTGTCTGTGCGTGTGTACATGTTATGAAATCAAAATCAGTTGAACAGTGAAGTTCTGGCAGTCCTTGTACGTGCTGGTGGAAGATCATAAGGTCTGGTATATAAATGTGTATGTCCTGTGGCATTGCGGTTTTGGCCCTTTATGTATGCGTGTCGTAAGCTGTGCTCATAGCCTATGACTCAGGGGTGACTAGACCCATTCCAACATATTTCCCCATAATTATAGCCCTCTCAATGTGGCTTTGTGTGCCCTCTTTTTGAAGGGGAGGGGGGAGGGGGGTGGATATGTCGTTCCTGACTCACTCTGAGCTGTACCGTGTGCCGCACGGTTTCACATTAGCGCGGAGTCTCGGTAATGCCTGCGGGGCAGAGGACGGTGTAGAACTAAGGTTTCACGACTGGCAGCTTGCGTCTCTATTGTCCTCTGTAATCACTGTGTCTGCACAAACAGGTAGCGTGCGAGAGTTCTGCGAGCCGGTGAATAGCTCGTCGGCTCTCCAGACGCTAATGACTCACCGGCTCATAAAAAGAGAGGGATGATGGATGTACAGCCAGTGCACACGGAACAGAGGGAACAGTATGGATGTGAAGTTGTGGGTTTTCTTCACATGTCCTCTCTCATGACTCTGTGCTCAGGCTGTAGCCCAAGTGGATCAGATGAGACTGTTAGTCTTACTAAGACTGAAAAAGTGCATGGAAGGTTTTTATTGGGCCTTTAGAGCAGCGTTGTGTTTATTCAGGTGCCTGGGGAATGGCTCGTAACTTCTGGGTGCAGCTTTTACCCTAAAGACATTTTCTGTTATGGACTGAAGACGCTTCACACTTTTCCATTCCATTAATCATCCACTGTGTTAATAAGACTGAATGCATGCCATGCTTATGAATATGTATTAAAGCTATTTTTGATTTTTTTCATACACCCCCATGCATCGTCACCCTCCTGTTGCCTCTCACATTGCACACTATTAGCTCTCTTGTTCTGTCTCTCTTCCTCCTCACTCTGTGAGTAGCTGTAAATAGCGTATTCCCTGCGCACGGTTCTTTTAAAGGCCAGCGTTCTGTTGGTGAAACGTTCCATGCTTTCAGGAAGTCCCGTATTGTTGAGGCATGTAGGTAAATAAACGACCCTTAATGAGATTTCCAGGGGTATTGTCTAAAACTAGGTAGTGTTGCGTAAAGAAACGGATCGTCGGTTAACACACTCGAATCGTTCCTTCCTGTTTTTTTCGGTTCTGCTTCGTCGGCGATGTGTGCGCAAGCCTCGGCTGGGGGAGGCACTGCAGTTAAAGCACCACACATCAGAGTGCACCAACTTCAGCTGGCATGCGTGTATTCCGGGCTGTCTTAAGTTGATTGAATTTTCTGACACAAACCCACGTTTCTGCACTCGAGAACACGCCAGGAATGCTGTGGGAAGATTACGATTGTCACAGCAATTGTGCCCGTCTCGCATTTCGCTCCGGTTCTGCTCTGGTGCCGACGCTGTCATGATTTCTCTCCGCTCCCCTCCCTTCCCTCGCTTTTAATTAGACAACAAAAATATGAATATTCATAAGTCTGGAGTTCATTAATATGCACACTTATGCAAATGGATTCGCAATTAGACTCTTCTCTCCAGAGATCCTTGCCAGTGTTAAAGCGTGGGGGAGAGGATGCTGGAAGTTTCTGCTCCATCAAGCTTTAAAATTCTCCCAAACCCACTGATGGGTTGAATTTGTGCTACTGAAATGCAATGACGTTCAAGCTAGGGCTGGGCGGTACGGCTAAAATCCTCGGTCACAGTATGTGATTTTGTGATGTCACGCTAACACTATATATCACAATATATTGAGTTTAATAGAAATGAAACTAATGTGCGTTAAAATGTATTGAATTAGTAAATTGCTGCTTGAATGGCGTTCCAGCGTCTTTATTTGATGCTGTAGTTTGTAAACCTGTCAGCATGCACATACAACAGAATATAAAACAGTACAAATATAAAACTGAGCTTCAGAGTAGACACAAAGTAAATCGAAACAATTTTCAAACCTTTACATTGCGTTACGTGCGTCTCAAGTGTTCTGATTAGTTTCATTTTAGCCATGTAAATCAGGACTTGCGTAAGTGTAAATGTCCTTAGACACTGTCCTCCTCTCTGCTAGATTTTTCCATAGTCACTTTAGCAGAGCATTAATCCAAACCTTTCTGAACATGAGGTGACTCTGGATTTACTTTTCATGCTTCTCTTTAAAATGAATATTAAGAGTTGCCTCCTCCAGCTACAACGATTAAGGAAGGGTTGCAGATGATGCTTTTCTGCATGGTGCTGGATTTTATAAAACCAAACGTCCACACAACAGTAGGTGCTCCCCTTTTAATCACAAGCTCCTCATCTTTAGTTGTTTGTGAGGAGTCCTTTTACCTCTGAAGTGTTCCTCTCCTCTGCCATCTTTCTTCACGGCTCATGCAGTTTACAGCAAAGTGTGAAATCTACACATGCTGCAGTATAAATGATAGAGCCAAATCGCTATTGGTAGACGGTGTGTTTACATGTACTTAAGAATCTGTTCAGATATTGGCAGCCAATATAGTATTTGCCGATTACCGTATTTTTCGGACCATAAGGCGCACTTAAAATCCTTTAATTTTCTCTAAAATCGACAGTGCGCCTTTAAATGCGGTGCGTCTAATGTATGAATTAATTCTGGTTGAGCCTTCTGAACTACAACAGATTGTAGATGGTACACGGCGCTCATAAATCTGTCAGAATGTTTTAGCACGGTCTTTGGTAGGTTACGAAGCTCACGGCAAACGGAGTGCACAGCATAGCGGAGCTTCAGCATTAGGGTACGTGCATTCATTCATTTATTTTCGAAGCGGATTTCAAACACAACGCTATCAGTCACGCAGTACAACATGGACATAGAGCAGCTGCGAGAGAATTCAACATTAACGAATCAATGGTACGGAAGTGGAGGAAGCAGGAAGACGCCCTGCGCCAGGTAAAGACCAAACTGAGCTTCCGACGGAACTGAACAGTTTTGTTTCATTTCATGCATCTTATAACCCGGTGTGCTTTATGGTCCGGAAAATACGGTATATGGATTTGCTTTCCCAGGTATCCTCACCAGTCCATTTACATTTATTTAGCAGACACCCTTATCCAGAGCAACTTCACTGATACAATATTACACTCATGCAGTTGTGGATTAAGGGCCTTGCCCAAGGACCCAGCAGTGGCAGAGGTGGGTTTTGCACCCTTGACCTTTTGGTCCAAAGTCCGTTACTTTAACCGCTAGGCTACCACAGTCTTAATACAGATATTAGAATTTTAGCCAATATTAAAACCGATATTTCTGTCTTTAAATATGTATATTTCTTTGGTATTCTTTTAGCTGTTATTCTGTACCAATTCAAGACTTAAAACAAGATTCCTACCTTTTTAAAGGAAGCTTAGAAAATAAAATGGAATGAAATAATTTTTCCCTTGTCTGAACTGCAGCTTATGTTAACAGTAGTCATGTCTGATTTGTTGTATGGCTGTATAAAATGAATTACTGATCCAAGTTTTAACAACAGTTCAAATATGAACTTCTTGTGAATACAAAGGTAAAATAATTGCTTTTTAAATATCTGTATTGTCCAAAAAATTCAGTATTGGTGCATTCCTACCATTGACAAACATTTAACAAAAATGACACCACAAACTCAAATTTCTCGTCCAAGTTTACATTTCTTTTGCTCCGTCTGGGTAATTGCCAATTCACGCATGCAGCCATTACAGTGTTTTATCTGTTTGACACAATCCCTCCTTCATTCATGTATCCATTTTGCAATCATTTCTCCTGTTATTAGGGTTAGTTTAACATGTAGCTGTGTAATTGGTAATTGCCAGAGTAGCCTGACTTTTTTTAGGGTATACCTCCACATCTTTTAAGAACATTCAAGGGGCCGTTAGCTGTGGTACAAATGCAGAGTGCCTGAAAGCATTAAATTGATCAGACTTTTTAAAGTACTAAATGTGCTGAAGGGGACCTAGGTATAGTTTACCAAACTACTCAAGCCTTATTGATAATAATTGCATCTAAACACGGTTATGGTGCATTAAGCTGAATTAATCTGTTCCTCTATAATGAGATTATAATGAGAGAAAGCTTAACCTGAAACTTTGTGATTAACGTTTGAGCTTTCACGGCGGCCGTTTCTGGTTTGAGATTCACAACATAACCTTAGTGTTAATAGGTCTAATGGTAGAAATTAAGTAAGTAAATAATTAAAATGTAGGATAACATATAATTAAAAATGCTTGTTCTTTACCATCCTACAGCAGTCTGTGCAGGAGTGTTCAGAGTGAGAACAGATTAACCATGAAAATGTCGGCTATATAGAATCATTTCACCATCTGCATAACCATTATGAATGCATGTTCAGATTATTTTGAGGTGTCAAAAAACAAACAGTCATTTTCTTTTAGGGTTCAAGTGCATCACTAGTCTCAATTATACAGTTTATCCTCTCCAAATAAATCTTCAGGTGCAGCACATTAAACTAGTGATAGACCGGTCTTTGGTCGGCCAGTTAATGCCATTTTGAAATAATCGACATTGGCTGATATCACTTATGAGGCCGATATTCAAAAATAGTGGGGAGAAACTGTATAAAAAATTCAGAGAAACTTTTTTAGTCACTCAGTAGTCCAAGTTTAAGAAATGCTGCGATTCAGTGAGGGAGGGGCCATTTATGCGATGATGAGTACCTTGTCTCCATTACAGTTTACTGCTTTTAACCAGAACTGGGATTAAAAACAAAAAGATGATGCCACCATGTGCACTACTCGAACATACACATTTTATTTTTTTTCCCAGAATGAATATGATACTGCTATCTGGTAATAAATGTTGTAGTTAAGAGCAATAAAAGGTTATTCTTTATTAAAAAAGACAGTGAAAACAAAGATGGTGCATTTATAGCTTAGATAATTGTTCATTTAAGTTTAGCAATTTGGTGTCTTATGTTATTCATTTTATCAGTTGTAAAAAAAAAAAAGGAAAAAAAAAAAAAAAGTGATATCGGTCACCCTGCTTGCTAAATATTGGCATCAGCATCGGCCATTAAAAAACCCGTATCGGTCGACCACTACATTAAACTGTCATGGATTCTTGCAAAACTGCGTTGATGTCCATAAAATGCACGTTAAATTCCACGAACACCTCCTGTTATTTCAGTACTGGCTTTTTAACCTACTCTCCGTTTTTCCATCCAGAATTGTCCCTCATAGCCTGAATGCAGTTTGTGTGCTTGTGGTCCATGAATGTTCCTCTGGATTTCATTTTCGTTCTCTTCATGCTGCATTCAGAGCGTCAATCCACCAAATTAAATTAATCCTTTTCAAATGGAGGGATTATATCAAATCCCTGCTTAATGGAAGCCTGCGTAGGCCAGCGTAAAAATAGCCAGAGGTGAGCTCAGTGGTTATTCTGTGCAAGGCGTGCAGGTTTTTATTTTGTGGGTATTTCATGCCTTTTTATGATTGACTATGGCTATGCTGTTTCGTTCTGTTCCTGTGCCAGGTATTAAATAGGAAGCAATCAGTTTATGAAGACATACTTACTAGTGGCATGAATTCTGATCGGTGCCCTATTATAGCTTAAATAACGTGTGTAGAATAAAAATCTAGATGCAAGCAGTGATCTGTGCTTGTGTTGCAGGCTTGGAGAGTCGGAGTGAATCCGGCACCTGGGGCCCAGCGGAGCAGAACAGTCCGTCCTTCAGTTCACGGGTAAGAGACACGGTCCCATTGCTGTCAGGTCATACAGCACTGAGCCTGCTCAAATGGAACCATATCTAGGACCCGGAGAAACTTGCGGCAAAATGTCTGAACGCATGACATGTTTTCAGCATGGACTTTGAGATTTCACTTATGAAACTCGTGTTCTGAAATCCTGTTGAATCTTGAAATCGGGCATTTTTTAGCATGTACCAAATCCACACACTGTGTATGAGACGGACATGCTAGCTGTTAGCATTTAATTTAAATGTCAAAAAAGCATAGTTGTTTCATCCTGAACCGTGCCTCCCTTCAAAAGTTAGGAACTGGCACAGTGCACACTGCTGTTTCACATGCTTTGCTAGAACACTCAGGGGACTTGATCAAGCATTTGTGCTGTACATCGAATGAAAAATCAATTTTTATTGAGACATAGTCAGGGTTTAAAATTTAGGAAACTTAAAAATCAGCCACCAGAATCTGCCAACTGAGGAAAAAGAAACTAAACAGCGTAAAAGTTTCTTATTAAATGTATGTTTTTTCTCAATTTAAAATCCAAAAAAGTATCCCTAATTAAACCCAGGGAAAAATTTGCCTGTGTGAACCAGTGCAAAGGTGCTGTAAGCTTTAACTTACCCAATTATAAACCCACAAGATACTTAAATACACGTCAGGCACTTGAGTAGGTACACCTTTTCAACTGCTGTTTAAGGCGGTATCTTATTAGCCAATCACATGTCTTCATGTGGACGAATGCTGTAGAACATGGTAAGACGACCTGCTGAAGTTCCAAAACCGACCACCGGTGATGACTCAAAGGTACTTTGGAACGTGGATTGGTGTTGGTGTTAGATGGGGCGGTCTGAGTATTTTCAGGAAAGGGTGACGTTCAACACACACAGCAGTCTAGGGGCTTCCAGAGAAGGACCAAAAAAGAGAAAATGTTCCAGTGAGGGGGCGTTCTCTAGGGAAAAATGGCGTCTTGTTGATGCCAGAGGTCAGATTTGAATGGCCAGAGTGGTTTGAGCAGTTAGTAACTTAAATACGCCACTCAAACACCCAAGAGCATCGCTGAACACAAAAGTCAAACCTGACGCAGATGGCTACACTAAGCAAAAATACACATAGTACCATTGCTGTCAGCTAACAGAATCCTGAGGGGACAGTTACACAGGCTCACCAAAATTGGACAAACACCAAGATTGGAAAACAATGCTGAATGGTTGGTAAGACTACTTTTGGATGATAGTCAGAATACGTTCGTGAACACAACAATGAAATGAAAATCATGGATTCAGCCTGCCTTGTATCAACGGTTTAGGCTGGTGGTGGTCGGGTTGTAATGGATGTAGGGGATGATTTTCTTAACACACGTCAGCCCCTCTTAACACCAATTGTAGGCATGTTTAATTGCCACAGCCTACCTGAGTAATGGTGCTGATCATGTCCCATCCCTTTTATTACCACCGTGCATCTTCCTGATGACTGCAGTGGGTGCTTGAAAGGTGTGAACTTTAGAATGTTCTATATTCTGCATTAAATCCTAAAGTAGATACAAGACCGCAGTTAAAACAAATGAGACCAAAAAATATACTTGGTCATTTATTTTGGAATTTATTTAAGGGAAAATGATCCAATGTTACACCCCATGTTTTTAAGTGAGTGGCAAAAAGTTGTGAATCTTAGGTTAGCAGTTGATTTGAAGGGGGGAATTAGTCCGGTGTTCTAAATAATGGGAGGATGACAAGGTGCGAGTGGGACCCTGTTTTATTTAAGAAACAGAGATTCTAGAAGCTGCTCTTCGCAACCACACGTTTGTGGAGGTGCATCATGGCAAGAAACAAGGAGATTTTGAGGATCGCAGATAAAGAGTGGTTGATGCTCATTCAGGGATGGAAAAGGTTGCAAAACCATCTCTAACGAGTTGGACTCACCCAATCCACGTCAGACAGAGAATTGTGTACAAATGGAGGAAATTCAGGGACCATGTACCGTCTCAGGAGTGATCGACCAACCAGATCCTCTAAGAGCAAGGCAATGTAATAGGTGGTGAGGTCACAAAGGGGAACCCCAGGGTAACTTCTAAGCAAACGAAGCCTCTCTCACATTGCCGTTAATGTTCATGAGTCCACCATAGAAGAAAAACGAACAACAATGGTGGGCATGGCAGCAGGGTTGCAAGGCGAAAGCCACTGCTCTCCCAAAAGAACACTGAATGCGTTCGGACGGTTTGCTAAGGTACATGGACAAGCCAGAAGGGCTATTGAAGATGTTTTGGGACGGATGAGACCCAAAATAGAAACTTTTTTTGGTTAAAAGGAAAAAGTGTTAGTTGGAGAAAGGAAAACCACTTGGCTTCCAGCATAAGAACCTATCACAACTGTTGAAAACATGATGGTGGAAGTATCATGGTGGGGCCCATGTTTGGTGAATCTGAACCAGGACGGCCTTTGCCATCATTTATGGAAACAATGCATTCTGAATGCTGTCAGAGAATTCTAAAGGAAGATGTCAGGACATCTGTCCTGCAAACTGAAATCTCAAGAGAAGGTGGTAATGCAGCAAGACAACGACCCTAAGCACACAAAGTCGTTCTACAAAGAATGGTAAAGAAGAATAACGTCATGTTTGGATGGCCAGTCAAAGTCCTGAATTTAATCTAATGGAATGTGTGGAAGGACTGAAGCGAGCAGCTAATGTGAGGAGGAAAACCACCAAATCCCAGAGTTGAAGCTGTTATGTCGGAGGAATGGCTAAAAATTTCCGCCAAAGCCGGTGTGCAGGACTGTCAAACGTTACAGGAAACATTTAGTTGCAGTTAATGTGCACAGGGGGGTCCACACCAGCTACTGAAAGCAAAGGTCACATCTTTTGCCCACTCACTAATATGTCATATTGATCATTATCCTCAATTAAATAAATGACCAAGTATAATATTTTTGTCTCATTTGTTGAAAACTGGGTTATCTTTATTACTTTAGACTGTGTGAAAATCTGATGATGTTTAGGGTCATATTTATGCAAGGGAAATATAGGAAAAATTCTAAAGGGTCACAAACTTTTCCAGCACCACTGTACTTCCCAGTAAGATGACAAACCATGTCCCAAAACTATTCATCTAAAACTTTCTTCTGCATGACAGTGAGTTCACTGTACTTAAATGGCCTCCACAATCAACAGATCTCAGTCCAATAGAGCACCTTTGGGATGTGGCGGAACAGGAAATTCGCATCATGGATGTGCAGCCGACAACTTTGTAGCAACTGTGTGATGCTGTTGTGTCAATATGGACCAAAATCTCTGAGGAATGTTTCCAGCCCCTTGTTGAATCTATGCCCAAAGAATTCGCTTATTATCCAGTCATCAAATGCTGGCAGCACAAATGCATTCATGTAAAAGCAGTTTGTTATTGTGCCAACATATTCAGTGTGCTTATAGATTTGTGTATGCGTTTAATTTCACAGCAGTTTAGTACAATGTAATTACCCCAGTTTAGTATTCATGACCAGTTAATAAACTGTTTGTGGGATTCAACTTAGTTGGAGCCTTAAATATGAAAATAGTACATTCAGTGCTTCTCATAACCAAGTAGGCTGTGTGCAGTTAGCTGCATCATTTGCTATGAAGTCTATAAGAGCTGTTATTTCCACATTTAGCAGTTATTTTCTTAATATCTGTTCTCTATAAGATGTCAATCTACCCACATGCCAGACTTTCTTTCATGCATTTGTTGTATTTATCAGACCCCGGGTCACCAGACAGGAGTACTAGATAAGATTGGTAAGATTAAAGATCAGACGTAGATCAGACTGATCCTAGGACTCTAGATACAGACAAGCTGGCTAGCAGATGCAGTGATGGTTGAGTCACGTGTCCCCAAACAGACAGACGGCATGTAGGAGGTCAGACTTTGATTTGGTAAATCCTAATGTAATGTACTGCACATAGTACTGGACCTTTTGATAGAAAGACGCTACATTGCAGTACACATAATTGGGAAATAAACGATACCTAATGCTTACTTCCCAGTAGGACAGATTATGTCGAGGAAGCACCCATGATTTCTTTTGAATGGAGTGCAGAGGCAGTGAGACTATTTTAAGGATTTTTTTTTTTACACATAGTTCTTTTTAAATGTACCAAAGCCATTTTTGTTCAACTGAACCTGAAATCACTTGTGTTCACATTGGGAGCAAACATTAAGAGGACTTTGTTCTCATCTTGTTCTCATTAGCACTGATGATCTCTGTTGTTCACACCACAACTTGGACCCCGTGTGTCTAACACTGAACTATGAGTAGTGTATTCCGGATGGCCACGTTTCGTGTTTCTGTTGTTTAGCTCAAGAAAATGAGAAGAGGGAACAAAAACTGAGGTGAGGTCAAAAGTAGTTTTAAATAGAGAAAACAATGCACAGCTTCGGGTATGTGAGAGATGACTTTTTTTGTCCCTCCTTGAAAGTTACAGCTGGGTACAATAAGCCTCGTGGTCCTTAGCTGCAAAGCAAAACCTAAAGCAGAATGAAAATATTTTCCACAGTGCATGAATCAAGCGGACTAAATAAATTACAAATGTACTCAAACTACCTTGGGAGCCTCCTTAGAAGGGTCTGGGTTTGTTTGATGTTTGCACATTTGCAAAAGAAACAACATCAGTGATCTGAGACCCCTTGAAATGCTGAAACGATCCATAGCCTACCTCTGGTATTAACCTTGGTGTTACATAAATGAAAAATCCAACAAGCACATAGCATGGTTGAACGCTGTGTACGTTTGTATGTACATGCTTATTTTTTTGTTGGTTATTAGCAGTGTTGTATATGATACACTTGTGTGTTTGTGCAGGCATTTCCAGAAGGCCCCCACTTCAGTGAGCATGAAAGCATGTACTCAGGAATCGGAGGTATGGTTATTCATCAAATTTGTATTTGTCAGAAGAAGCCTTATGGCATAAATTTCAGTCGCGTATCTGCAATACAGTTTTCTACCCACGCACTGCAACATGGCTCAGTCTTGGAGCTCTAAATCATCAGGTCACCAGACAGGGGCTCGAGCAGTCCAGTTTTAAGACGAAGGACGAATATGTACAGAGCGTTCGATCTGAACTTGCAATGTTATTCGAGAACTGTTTTTAGCTGTTTAATTACCTCAGGTGAATTTTTTTTAAAATGGTTGAACACTTGATATTGTGACTCAGTAACATTTATGTTTAGTATATAGATTGTATGCTCCCATTGCTCCCCGATCTGGTAATAGGCCCTAGCTGGGCCTTCGTAGAGGCCCTCTCCCTTTCACAGTTGGGGTCCCGTTTATGCCACGATTATAGCCTTTGCTGCTGGCATGGCGGAACTAATAAATCAAACAAACTAATGGCGTTCTACAAAAGTATGTGGAATCTAGGGAGTGGTGAATAGGGCACCATTTCAGATCCAGCCCATAACTATGGGTCCTTCACTGGATCAAGCCAAGATGATGCGATTTAACAGAATTGAAAAGATTCAGTTTTAAAATGGTGTCATGTAAACTTTGACAGCACTAGTAAATTAAAATCCTGGTTCAGGAATCTTTTTGACTGTCAGATTTCATTGCAGCCTGCACTGATCAGACAAAGGAGGTGTTAATCCAAGTGGTTTGTAGTCGTGTGCTTCACCATTTTTCTCAAGTTGGTGGAAGATGAACTACCACAGCAATCCAAGTAGCACGTGTTCCTCTTTGGACCATTTTTATCAATATGTTTCAACAGCAAGTTAAAACAGACTCTGCAAGATACATTATCGAAGTGTTCTTATTTAATTAGATTCCACACACACGCCCACACACTGTGTTCCCCAGACAAGCTCAGCTTTTAATGGCATCCACACTGACGGGGTCACACCGGAATTCCCTCAGTGAAAGCCCATATGGGTGGGGGTGGATGGGGAGATGAATGTTGGGAGTGGGGTTAAGCTCACTGGAGCGCAGCCCCCTCCACTGGGACTTAAACAGTGGGGTGGCTAAAGTCGTGTGAATGCTGGTAGCAAGTGGGGGTAGCTTAATTAGCGCCAGAGCATTTATAATGGGCCAGTTTGTTGTTCGGAACCCAGTCTGAAGCCGTAAACAGTGCACCTCGTCTACTCTGGCAGCCCCACCAAGCTAGATGGACACCAGCCAAATACAGAGTATGGTCCTTCATCATGCACCCTCTCCTAATAAACAACCGACTACTACAATGTACTGTTCCTTTAATGAGAGAAATGAGTGGTTGTGTTTATTATCGACACAGCCCTTTATTGACATAACCTTTCTATGTTAGTGGAAGAGTAAATACGGCATTTATTGTGTGTATTCATTGCCTGAAGTGATTGTGTATGGGTATTTTGAGCCTGTTTGAGTATTAGTAACCATGGCTATACTGCAAACAGGCAAGTGTTCCCCGTCTGTCAGTGATATAAGAACATGTGATGTGTATTACAGGGAAACCGGAAAGAGGACCTTACTCCTACGGCAATCAGGTATCATCTTGTAATGTTTATACCTACAGATTTTAGGACCACTAGACAGTTTTCTCTATGACAGAGCTACTGCAGTTGCTTTTTTTCCCCCTGTGTAAGCAAATGCATTGATTGCCAATATGTGACATGGTGTGAAAATCTATTCTGGAAAATACTTTGAGTGTAAATGAAGGCGTAATCACTGTTTTTCTGTCGTAGGGTTTTATCAGGCTTCTCGTACAAGAAAATAAACAAGCAGTCAGTCTTTCTTAGGGTTAAGTATAGAAAATGATGTGATGTCTATATTGATGGGAAACTTGCAGGCATTTCAAAGCCTGCTCTGTTTTTGTGTTGATGTCTTTGAATAGTGTTATCTGTGTGCATTGCTAAGATGTTCTAAAAGACCTACAGAAATCGTTCATCTAAATAATAGGTTTGGCCTGAAAAAATTGTAAACAAGTAATTATCATCTGAAGATTTACCATGTTAAATGATATGATCTAGGAGCAGATGTGACTATTAGTCTTATTTCTTTGCGAGTTTGAACCTTTTTGTAAATTTTAGTATTTCTGCATAAATATGACCTGAAAAGTCAGATTTTTACACAAGTCCTAAAAGTAGATCAATATAATCTGATTAAACAAGACAAAAAATTATACTTGGACATTGATTTTAAGATAATAATCCAGTATTACTGTAGTGGACTGTGGTAGCCTAGTGGTTAAGATACTGGACTATGGACCAAAAGGTCCAGGGTTTAAATCCCACCGCTGTCACTGTTGGGTCCTTGAGCAAGACCCTTAACCCACAATTGCTTGGATTGTAAGATCGTACCAATTGTAAGTCGCTCTGGATAAGGGTGTCTGCTAAATGCTGTAAATGTAATCCAGTATTACGTATCTGTGATTGGCAAAGTATTTGAAACTTTAGGATTAGCATTTAATTTGAAGATGAAATTACTCACTTTTCAGTCTGTGGGATTTCAGTCATGCGACTGGTTGGCCTGTTGAGTTTAAGGAACAGGAATCGCTCAAAGTCTGATCCCCAAAACACATTTTTGTGGAAATCTTATCATAGCATGAACAAAGGGGATACCAGAGTACCTCAGATATAGTTGTTTGGTGCTCATTATGCCTGAAAACGTTACAAAATCATCTTTAAAGACTTTAAACTCCATCAATCTACAGTCAGACGGATTGTGTAGAAATGGAGGAAACTGGATGACTGTTATCCTCCCAGGAGTGGTCGACCTGCAATGGTCACTCCAAGCGCAAGGCATGTAATGGTCTGCAAGGTCAAAACAGAACCAAGAGTAGACAACTAAAGGCCTATTTTACACTGGCTAATGTTTGAGACCACAATCAGGAGAACACTGAACAACTGTGGTGTGTATGACCGGGTTGTGAGGAGAGAGCCACTGCTGGCCATTATTATTTATCTGAAATCTACTTAAGATAATGTGGTCAAGCCAGAAGGCTACTGAGGAAAAAACGAACGTTTTTTTTTTTTTTTAGAACTTTTTGGTTTTGATGAAGAGTTAAGTCAGGAGAAAGGAAAACTGCCAGTGAAACAGTGACTCTGATAATGGTGGTGTTATTTGGACACGTTTTGCTGCATCTGGGCCAGGACGGAACAATGAATTCTGAATTGCACCAGCAAATTCTAAAGGAAAATGTCAGGACATCTGTCTGTAAACTGAATCTCAAGGAAAGTCGCAAGTCATGCAGAAAGACAAGGACCATACCCTCACAAGATAATGTCTTGGAATTACCTTAATCCAGTGCAAATGTGGAAGGACCTGAAGTGAGGAAACTCCCCAACATCCCATAGCTATACATGGCTGAAGAGTTAAACCTCTTCAAAACTGATGTAATGCATAAGGTGGTCACACCAGATACTAAAAGCAACAGTTCACATACTTTTGCTACTCACAGATCTGTAATATTGGATCATTTTTCTCAGTAGGCCAAATATTTTTGTTTCTCATTTGTTCAGTTGGTTTCACATCATCTGTCTTCATCTGTTCATTTATCTTATGTTGAAGCTCATTTATGCAGAAATATAAAATCATAGTGTTCACAAACTTGTCTGTTTGTTTCAGACAATTCTTTAATTAAATAGCCTAATTATTACCATCTGGGATGGCTTCTAATATAGTTTAATTGTTTCTAATGACAACTATAATTAATTAAACTCAGTAACTGTTTGTGGTTAGATCACAAACATTTCTGCAGTCAGTCCGTCGGCAGAATTGCCTCATGCTGTCCTCAGTGTGAGATGCACTGATTTTTCTGCGAAACTGGAAAGATCAGGCTAATGAGCTAATGCCGTTTTGACAGCATAGATCACTTCTTTGTCAACAAACTGTCATGTAAATAACAAACATCTGGTCTGACCTGCTGCCTGAGGCACTGCTTGCTTTCATTGTAATATGCGTTAATTTATTCTCGTTCATCTTCCAAAATGAATGAGTCCTTTCAAGTTCCAAGTCCATCAGCGTTGAAGATATGGACATCTCGCTTAACTCTTTTATACTGGTCTTCTGTTGACCACTACACTTTACAGGAAAGTGCAGTTAATTAGTTGTTCTGTTTGGATAGTGTATAAAAAGTAAAATCTTGTGTAAAGTAAGAAAAAGCAAAGTGCTATAGAAATGATGAGTGATAAATGTAGCTGAAGCACAAAAGTACTAATGCGAAAAGGAATGACTTTAAAAACAATGAAAGGACAAGAACTTGGGTAATATGTTCTGTTAATTATCATATTTGATTTGATGTCTGTGTGTGTGCGCTCATGTTTATTAGGTACACCAGTTCAGCTGCTTTAATGCAAATATCTAATTGGCCAATCACATGGCAGCAAGTGCATTTAGGAATGTAGACATGGTCAGGACATGGGACAGAAATGTGATTTCAGTGACTTTGAACGTGGCGTGGTTGTTGATGCTAGACTGACTGTTCAGAGTATTTCAGAAACTGCTGATCTGCTGGGATTTTCACACATGGCCATCTCTAGGGTTTACAGAGAATGGTCCGAAAAAGAGAAAATATCCAGTGAGGGCAGTTCTCTAGGCGAAAATGGCTTGCTGATGCCAGAGGTCAGATTAGAATGGCCAGAGTGGTTTGAGCTGATAACAGAAACTCAAATAACCACTCAATACAACCGGGGTATGCAGAAGAGCATCTATGAACACAAAATACCTTAAACCTTGAAGCCGCTGGGCTACAGCAGCAGCAGACCACACTGGGTGTCAGCTAAGAACAAGAAACTGAGTGTACAATTTGCATGGGCTCACCAAATTGGACAACAGAAGATTGGAAAAATGTTGCTTGGGATTAGTCTAGGTTTCTGCTGTGACATTCGGATGGCAGGGTCAGCATTTGTCGTAAACAACATGAAGTCATAATGAGGGTCAATCATGGATCCATGTCAACAGTTCAGGCTGCTGGGGGGTATTTTCTTGGCACACTTTGGGCTCTTAATACCAGTTTAGCATTGTTTAAACACCACAGCCTAGCTGAGTATTGTTGCTGACCATGTTCATCCTTTTGATCACTGTGTACCTTCTTCTGATGGCTACCTCCAGCAGGATAACACACCATGTCACAAAGCTCAGATTGGGTTTCTTAAACATAACAATCAATTCATATATATATATATATATATATATATATAAGGAAAAAACAAAGTCTCAGTAAATGATCATGTTTTATCCAAATAAGCTGAGAGTCTATGGTTGCGTTGTGCACGCTGGAAACTTGGCTTTTGGCCACATACGTCTTAATGCTGTGTTGCACCCCCTTTGTTCTTCTGTTGGAAAATTTACTGACACACCTCCAATCCACAGTTCATGTCAGGCGACATGTCCGTGTCTAGTCCCGACGGCCTGTCCCCCTCCGGCGTGAAGGCGACGTCCCCGTTCTACGGTTCGTACCCGGCCAGTCGTAGGAGGCCTCTGGACCCAGTGATGGGTAAGTTGGCTAGAGGTAGAAATAAGGGACACTAATGTAATGCACATTATGGATTCAGAGCCTCCTGCTGAGCGAGAATGCACTGCTGAAGGCTTGCACTGTTAAAAATGAGTTTGCTCAGTGTCTCAAACATTCATGCGACTGATGTGGTTTTGTGTTTTCCCTCATTTAGATACCCCGCCGAAAAAGATCAGGAAAGTACCACCTGGCCTTCCTTCCTCGGTAAGCACATGCGTTTGTGGTATGTGGGAGTCTGTCTTCATGTCTGTGTTTTGTGACCTCGTTAGTAAATCATGGTGCCTTTGCTAAAACAGGGCTGTAAGTACAGATTTCACTCTTTAAACCCTGTTTCACATTTTCATGTTTCATGAGCAGAAATCCACATTCTGAACTTATTGAGAGGAGTTTTTTTTACTAAACAGCCCGGCGATAATGTAGTGCTTTATTTGAGGTATGCTTGTAATTAGGGCCTGCTTATAATTAAATATTTGTGATTACATATTTGGAGAAGTGGTGCACGAGTGCCCTTTCCTGCTCTGCTTATTGTAGTGAGAGGTTAGGCTGAATAGGAAGGTGAAGTACAGTTGCACCCTTGTTTATCAATAGTGTAATGATTCATTCTGGATGTGTTGTGTGTGTGACGACTTCTGAAGCTTTACAGGAAACTGAAATAATGAAGCTAATAGTCAGATGCGTTTGAATATTGAATTGTTTAAATGAATGAAATGTGAACACAATGTTCAAAGCGTTTAAACAGCTGTTATGTAAACATATTTCAGATATGCCTCTTCTGCTCGCCTCCTACAGGGAAAGCTTTCCTAGAGGGTTTTTTTCCCTAGGTCATTCAAAGGCGTTCAAATTAAGCTGTTTCTGTATTTCTGAGTTTCCTCTGATGTGGAGAATGTTTTTAACCCTAGATTATCACTTATAAAGGTTTTCCTTGAATGGCATGACTAGATTTAGAACCCTAGGGTGTCTTAATTTATGGTTGTATTCGTTTAGTCTTGTTTTTTTTTTGGTGCATTCATAAAGCACTTCAAACTGCTGCTTTTATGAATGGTGCTATAAGATTATTGTTGTTAATAATAATCCAGCATGCACACCGAAATGAGCGTAAACTGTTTTAAGCAGTTACTCCTATTTTTAGGCTTGTGCTTACTCATGCAGTGTGCTGTTAAGCATTCATGCATGGACCTTTTTGTCAAAATAATAGGCTCTCACCTTACCCCCTCCTCTCCCTCTAGAACACACACGCTCAGCGTGCAGGATCTTGGCTTTAGCCTCTCTGAATTCCAGCCCGCTCACAGACCCGTGTTCTAATACCTGGCTTTTTAGTTCTGCTCTGGAGATTTGGGATGGCTGCACTTCCTGTTTAGCTTAGTCTTCACTCGAGTGCGTTTCATTCAGCTGGTCTAACCTTTAATAATTCTGAGCAGATGTCCAGAGTACAGGCAGCACCTCATTTTCAACCACAAAACATGGGTTTCTTTCTGAAGTCCTCTGCTCTCTCTCCCTTCCGTTTTTATTTTTAACCTCTGCTCTGCTCCGCTCCAACCCCCTTTAATTTTTTTTTTCCTCCACTTTTTACTCCTCCTCTTCAGCCCATCTCTTTCCAGCACTCTTTTTTGCCATTTCCCTCCCCCTCCACATCTCTCTTCTCGCTCTCTTCCTCTGCACTCATTCCTCTCCCTCCCTCTCTCCCAGCTGCCTGTGGTGTTGGCTGGCCTCCAGGAATGGGCAGATGGCTCTGTAATTGGGAATGCAGCACTCTCTTTCTTTTTTCTTTCTATTTCTCTTATGCACGCTCTCTATCCCTCTTTTCTACCTACCTTCTTCACATCAGTGTTTTATCAAATTACACAGTAGCCCTTGAGCCCTGGATCTTTACTCTTTTTGGTAGAAGCTTGAGTTCTGTATTTACACCGAACCTGTTATTTCCAACAGGATTTATACCTGTCTGAAATGTAGCTGGTTAAGCCTTTTGTATTACGTTTAAGACACACAGGCTCCTGTCCAGATGTGATTTAACACCATTTTCTTTTTGCACACTCAGATCTTATTCTTGAGCAAATGTGTTTCCCTGTGAAGGAGTGTCTGTGGTAGCCCGCGCAGCTATTTGGGATGTTTCCCTTGGGATGGCATGTGTTCAGTATTCTGTGTTCTGTGGTGAACGTTTTCTGATTCAACACACATGCAGCACTTCAGTGTTGCAATAACAGAGCTGCTCAATGACACACACACTTGTGGCAGGTGTTTTTTTCTCATTATCAAAGTATGCAGATATCCAGATCCGCTTGGGTATTCAGGAGCGAATCATAAAAGCTTGAATCAACTCGGTTTCATTACGTGCCATTATATCCACACAGGTCTATCCTGCAGCACCCAGTGACGACTACAATCAGGAGAATGCGAGTTACCCAGCTTCAAAGACTAGCAGTGCCTACCCTGGGTCGTTCTACATGCAAGGTGTGTAAGATGACGATGGGTCAATTTCAAGCATCTAAAGTATTAGGCTAGACCCGATCAAAAAGGATATAGATGGCTTCAGTTGCTTAATAGTGGGTGTTAACTGCAGGAAATCTGATTTGTTCATCTGGTCAATGTGTTTACATGAACTTGGATATTCAGATAGGGGGAAACCTCCAGGCGAGAATCGGATTTCTACTTTGCAGTAAGCCAGTAATCTCAGAAAATGCGATGTAAACTTAAATTTATTTAATTAAATAATGAAATTCTTTCATTTACTGTGTTTGAGTCTTCACAAAAATATTTGGTAGCCATTTTGCTGCGTTTAATTATAGATCCTGCCTTTAAAATAAGCCGCAGGTCAATGGAAAAAAGCCAGGGGCCATATTCATAAAGATTCTTAGTGCTAAGAGTTGCTCCTAGTGTTGAAATTGTAAAAGAAATCTTCAAATTGTGGGTGTTTCCCTCGTAATGTTAGAAGTAGACAGTTATTCATAAAGCATTTTAAACGCTACAAACGCTGTTGAAACATGGCGAAACACTTAGGAGTAGGGAGGAGGACTTTTAGGACGCTTAGGAGTTCTTTTAAGCAGAGGAGAAAACGGAGGAAAGACAACGAGGCAGAAGAAATGTTCCAGACACTGAATAACAGTGAGGTAATCAGACACTACCAAATAGATTGTGCAGGAATAATGTTTGTGGTTGACCTTATTAGAGATCACATCTCCTACCCAGAGACACAATGGTGTAACACCCAAAATGAATGTTACATGTGAACCAAATTAAATAGACAACGTGATTTAGGAAATAAAGGACAAATGAGAGTAATCGTTTCATGGTGTGAAAATAAAGCCTGGGATGGACTCTAGAACGCTGGAAACAAAGTTGTCAGGCGTAACACTCAAATAAGCCTGCGATCTGTATCCAAGACCTTTTTTTCCCCACAAAAAAGCACATTGTCTTCAGTTGAGGAAGAGAAACATTGGATTATTATTAAAATGGTTTATGCTGTAGGTATGTGCTTAGTTGACTTAACTTGTTCCACTGTTCTTTGTTAATAGATGGTCTGCAGGATCCTTGGGCTCAGTCAGGTTACCCCCCTATGCCCAATCTTGCCCAGTCAGCCCCGTTTCCTGCTATCAAAACCCTCAAACTCAGCTCGTTTGGGGTGAGCCCCAGCCTTTGCACTTTAATATACTTGCCAATAAAGTGTTTGTAAAAATGCATCAGTAGCGACATTCTTAAAAGCTTCTGTTCAAATCTCATACTTAGTAAAGTGATTTATATTCAAAATATGCTGTGCTTCATCCAATTAAACAGAACTAATTATACTGTCTGTAATGGGAGTTGGTAGTTGCAGTTGGTCAGTGTTCTTTAAGCACTGACGATATCCCCGATATGCTCTGAGAACAAAATGTATCACGATACGCTCAAATATCATCATATTTCCCAACCCTAACTTTAAGCATGTATGAGATACTAAGTCAGTATCTGTTTTGGTGTCCTGCAGAAGAGGCAGCCCATGCCGCTGTCCCCTCCGACATATCCTCACCATGGAAGTGACGTAAGCAGCGGCTTCCAGTGTGCATACACGCCACCCATCAGCGCAGAAGGCATCATGGGTAAGAACCACCACCCTGCCCCAGCTGCACATAAAAATCAGTAGCATATGTGCTTCTATTTCCACCCACCGGCCTTTATGTCCTGGTTTGGGTTTGGGAAAAGCCAATAACCCACATGTGCAGAAGTGTTTAAAGGTTGTGTTTTTATTTTTTTCTCTCTCTCCTCTCAGGCGACCGAGCTAGCGCAGCTGTGAGTTCAGGAGATGAGATTGCAAAAGCTCTTGCATCGGTGAGACTGACTTGCTCTTATCTTCTCTCTCTCATCCAGATTCTAAAGATAAGTGTTAAGGCAGATTGAAGCTGCTTCCAAGTGAAAGTGGAAACGTTTTCCTTCATAGGTTTTTTTCCCCTCGTGTCAGTGTCCGGAGTAAAATCGAATTAGTGACATTTTAATTCCACTGTTTCATTTAACATGTTGAAATTACGTTCTGGCAAACTGAAAAGGTTTGGTCGTGGGGCGCTCGAGTTATGCAGCAGTCTTAATTCGATAGCACACCACCACAATGACCAGTCGCAGCAGTGCCTTCTGGCTTGGTCTAGTGTCGCCTCCTGACACGATGCTGTCTGACGGAGGTGACGCCGGTCTGGAAATCACCAAGTGCGAAACCTGTCCTGCTCCGCGATGAACTAGTATCCTGTCCAAGGCACGCATCAACCTGCACTGTGTTCTCTGGGATGAGCTCCATCCCACCCCAAAGACCCTGACCTGTACAAAGTACCTTTCTCCTCCTCATTACCATAACTGCTTTTTTGCTTGGTCATACTTGACACCAAAGAAACTTGGTTTAAAAAGCACTACAGTCATGCGAGTGGACAATATAAGCTTTGTGGTAGCCTAGTGGTTAAGATACTGGACTCTAGACCAGAAGGTCCAGGGTTCAAATCCCACCTCTGCCAAGCTGCCACTGTTGGCTCCTTGAGCAAGACCCTTAACCCACAATTGCTTGGATTGTAAGACTGTACCAATTGTAAGTCGCTCTGGATATCAGGGCGTCCTCGCTGCTAAATGACATAAATGTAAATGGTATTAATTTTCATGACAGTCAGAATGTGCAAGAGCTGTTAAATTGCATGGGGGACTTTTGGGTGTGTGTTTACACAATTTTGGAATATCTGTCTGCCGTCACACAGTAATGAGCAAAGCTGTAGAAAGCAAAGGAAGTGTTTGAAGTCATTTACACTTCTCGTCCCTATAGGCTAATAGTGCTCTGTGTAGTTTGTGAAAGGTAGGGATTAGTGATTGGGATCCATCCTGAGCACATTTTGCCCTCGTTCAAGTAATGAAAATGCATTAAAATGACTCTCAGTTCTTAAGTCCTCAAACTTGTGTAAGATGTAAATAATTCTTTTTGTTCTGGATTGGTTCGGGTATGGTTGTTCAGGACTTTTGGATAAATTTAGCATTAAGAGAAGAGATTAACAATCGTCGTAATAGTCAGAATTGAGATCTTTGCATTGTGATTTGAAGGTTGTTTTCTCCTTTTTTTGATCAGCTTTATCCTTCAGACAACAATGGGAACAACTTCTCTTCAACTCCTCCTACCCCAGGAGGATCTCCACAGAACATGGCAGGTTTGTGTGGATATGCATGTAGAAGTGTGTACTGCACGTTTCTGGAAGCCCTGTGGCGCCATCTGTTGGTGAAGTGCCGTATTTCCAGCATTCCGTTCAATTTGGTTCCTCCAGAAGTTAATGTTTCTGTTAAACTAGAGCAGCAGTCTTGTTTCACAGGTGTTTATAACATGTTTCTTCTGTTCTGCAGTCCCTGGTTCACAGTGGCCCAGAGGATCCTCTCAGTCTACACCGTCACACGGCTTTGAGGGAGGACTGCAGGACTGGTACGATTATTACTATTACTATTATTATTACTATGTTCTAAGTACCAATGCAGATTCGTTTCAAATCCATGGTGCATTTTGAATTTTTGGTCATTGTTTTAACTATTGATTTGAAACACGAAAGTGCAAATGGCTTGGTGGTATTTCTACATAACCTATACGTATCTTTTCTGTATACTTTAAATCAAGCATCTGTTACTATGCTATGTAGATAGATGGTTAAAACTTGTGTTTGTTTAGGGAATGATCAAATCTGTTAATGTGAACCAATGAGATGCGAGACGAGCAATGCTCAAATGGGTGCTGGAAAGAGACAGGATCTGTGACGTGAAGCAGTTCAGGATTCTAGTGCGTTTCGCCTGGTTATAGGAAAAAGCGCAGACTGTAAATACATTCTGTTGATGCTTACACTGTTCACTCGGTTGTGCTATGTCTTTAGAGACACATAACATCAATAAAATTGTGATTAATAGTGATTAATCAGATTAAGTATTTGAGTAATCAGACTGCCCTTGCTGCTGTACGAGTGTTGGCTCCACATGATCTGTAGGCAACTAAATATGCTCTGGTTCCTCCAATGGAAACCCTTCTTGGAGCTTGCTTTTGGTTTATACGTACTTCACATGTCGATTTATGCTGTGCTATCAATATCCTCATTTAACAGCAGAGTAAGATGGATGACTGCCTGGGTGAAGCTCTGAACGTGTTGCGGAACCACGCTGTGGGCTCCGGGTTGGCTGCAGACATGCCCAGCCTGCTGAGTGCAGTTGGAGGAGCCGCAGCTCTGGGATCCCTTAGTCAGAGCTTCTCTCTTCACAGCCGAGCTTCTGGCATGGTGCCCAACCACCATGAGGAGTCCGGGGGCCTGGCCTGGCTCCTACCAGCGCCCTTCGACAGGGACACCAAGTGTCCTCACAGGCTCCTGCCACCTCCCAGCCTGAGGCCTTCACTGGTAAACCACATGATTATGTAGCAAGTCTGATGTCTTGGTCGTCTTATATCTTAAAGCATTTTTGAATGAGAAACCTGTTTACCTGATTTTGAATAACTTTATAGTCAGTATAAGTTCAGTGTTCAGTATTACCATATTACACAGCATGTTCAAAGCTGGTGAAAAGGGTGGCTTGGTGGGTAGCAGAAAGTCCTGGGTTCAATCTATTTACATTACATTTATATTTATGTCATTTAGCAGACGCCCTTATCCAGAGTGACTTACAACTGATTACAATCCAAGCAACTGTAGGTTAAGGGCCTTGCTCAAGGACCCTGGACCTTCTGCTCCATAGTTCAGTAACTTAAACACTAGGCAACCACAGTCCCTTCCCAGAGTGGAGCGTCCTGGCTCTTTTCTGTGTGGAGTCTGCATGTCCTCCCCGTGTCTGTGTGGGATTACTTCGGATACTCCGGTTTCTTCCCATAGTCCAAAGACATGCGTGTTAGGTTAACTAATTACACTAAATTAGCTTACACTTACAGTGGGGCAAAAAACTGGTCGTGTTTGAATGCTGAGTCGCATCCCAAGAACACCATACCTACTGTGAAGCATGGGGGGGGAAACAACATGCTATGGGGCTGTTTTTCTGCAAAGGGGACAGGACGACTGATCCGTGTTATGGAAAGTATGAACGGGGCCATGTATCGTGAGATTTTAAGCCATAACCTCCTTCCATCAGTGAGAGCATTGAAGACGGAACGTGGCTGGGTCTTCCAGCATGACAGTGATCCCAGGTCCTGGAGTGGCCTAGCCAGTCTCCAGACCTCAACCCCATAGAAAATTTGTGGAGAGGGTTGAAAGTCCATGTTTCCCCAAAACATCACTGCTCTAGAGGAGATCTGCATGGAGGAATGGGCCACAATACCAGCTACAGTGTGTGCAAATCTGGTGAAGACTTACAGGAAACGTTTGACCGCTGTCATTGCCAACAAAGGTTATGTTAAAAAGTATTGAGTTGAACTTTTGTTATTGACCAAATACTTATTTCCCACCGTAAATTACAATTAAATTCTTTACAAATCCTACAATGGGATTTACTGGATGTTTTTTTTTCTCATTTCATGTCTCATAGTTGAAGTGTACCTATGATGAAAATTACAGACCTCTCTCATCTTTCTAAGTAGGAGAACTTACATAATCACTGGCTGACTAAATACTTTTTGCCCCACTGTATACAAGACAGATTTATTTATTTCTTAATACTTGGCACGTTAGAGCAAACGCACATTGAGTGCATGGTTAAGTGGCGCGTACCTGTAATTCAACTGTTACCAGATTGGGACTGGATCAACACGGTTGAAGTTGGTGTTAATAATGTAATTCATCAATTAACCCTGTGTTCATTAACATGTATGCTGTGTTTTGTACATTACTGTGTAACATTGGGTAATCTGGAACCTTATTCCCCTTGTTCCATTCTGTGGGGTCTCAGGTCTGGCTGGAAGTCTGCCTCGCTCCGTCAGCGCTGACATAAAGAGAGAGGACAAGGAAGATGACGAGAATTGCTCGGTCATCGACAAGTCCGATGACGAGAAGAAGGACAAAGCGAACCGCACACGGTCAAGGTACCTGCCCTCACACACCAACACACTCTGGTAGGTCATCGAGGGTTTAAGCGCCGTACTGTCTAGATGCTCAGCTGTGCATCTAATGCTACTTTTTACATTAGGAAACAGTGATTCTGTGGTCTGCTTTTGAGTAAGTGGGGACATTAGTGCGGTTAGATCTTATCAAGCCCGTGCAGCGGTTGTTACAGATAATTATCCATCTCAGGTTATTGCTCAGACACACACAGCTGAGATATCTACAGAACAGATCGTCTCCACAATGATGGTTGAATGTTTCATCTTTAGCTTGATTGAACACTCAGACCAAGACGTCTTGTTTAATACTATAATTTATGTATATATTGGTAGCTGTTTTTGTTTAAATTGGTTCTTAAAAAAAATAAAATTGTTTTTGATTAGCATCAGGGATGGACTGGTGTCCTGTTCAGGCGTCATTGTTTAATTAGCAAACTGGGAGATTTTTGTTTTTATCATTTATGTGATTATGATTGAAGAAAGGGAATTTTCAGCTCGAGTTTATCCTTTTATCAGGTTGGAGAAAATGGTTTTCTAAATACAGTTGTTGTTTTTTTTGTTTTTCTTTTAAGTTAACAATGAAGCCAGGCATGCTGGTTTACCTTTCTCACCATTTTCTACATTGTGACTTTGTTCTTCATAATCCTGAGAATGATTTAAGTTTCCCATAATGAATCAGACCAGTTAACGAGTACATTCTGCAAGTGCCAAGTACAGCCATCCATCTGGGACTGTGGTGGCCTAGCGATTAAGGTACTTGGACTATGGACCAGAAGGTCCAAGGCCCAGGCTGCTGCTGCTGGGTTCTTGAGCAAGGTCCTTAACCCACAATTGCTTGGATTGTAAGATTGTATCATTCCTAAGTCGCTCTGGATACACGTCCGCCTCCTGAATTACATAAATGTAAATCCAACAATCATATTAAGGCACATCTGGAGTCCAAACCGTGCACACGCCTCCATACACCCTAACAATCGCATGTCTAGACCGGAAAATGTATACAGCCCCAAAACCTTGCAACGGGTCTGTCTCGCTCTGTGACCAGCCTACATTTTGTTGAGCCTGTAACCCCTTCTCACCCCCTTTTGTCCCCCTTGCTCCCACCGTTTCTCTCTAAAGCCAAGATGATGAGGAGGATGATGAGGACCTGCCAGCGGAGATGAAGGCGGAGCGTGAGAAAGAGCGGCGCGTTGCCAATAATGCACGAGAGCGCCTGCGCGTGCGCGACATCAACGAGGCCTTCAAGGAGCTTGGCCGCATGTGCCAGCTTCATCTGAACAATGAGAAACCCCAGACCAAACTGCTGATCCTGCACCAGGCGGTTAACGTTATTCTCAGCCTGGAGCAGCAAGTGCGAGGTCAGTGGGCCTTGCTCTCGGGAGAACCAGACTCGAGCACACTCGGTGGAGATGTGGCTGTGGGGTGGGCTGCTAGTCCTGCTTAGAGGCACGCATGCCAGCTTATTTCAATGTTTTCCTTTCCTGCCAGTGCAGTACACAGCTGTGAATGTTAGCAAGCTCTGATCTGGATTACGGATTCATTCAAATACATTTTAGAGCTGGGTGATATGGCAGTAGTGTATATGAGTATTAAAAATGTTTATTTGGCTGTAAAGAGCACTGGGGCCTTTCACAGTCCAAGAATAGTTTTGTTAATTGTGCCTCAGGTAAACACAAATTACAGGCTTATGAAGATTGGAGTAACTGCAGTGATATTTGAAAATAGAAATAATAAAGTGATTAGATCCATGCTTGGTCTGTGGCCCGTGTTATTTCCTCACAACAGGTCTCGGTTTGTGGTCGTGCAAATTGCCTCATGTTTTTAAATTTATGAAGCATGCAGCAAAGAGAGCATGTGAATGCAAATCACACCAGACCAGTAAGGCACCAAGCCTGACATTTACTCCCCCCCCCCCCAAAAGGTGTTTTTTTTGTTTGTTTGTTTGTTTTTTTACAAAGATTTCTTATTCAAAAAGATAAATGAGAGATCTGGTGAAAAACGTGCTATTGTAAAATAGAAATTTATGTCTTGCCATATCTCCCAGCCTATAGAAATGTAATCTGATAATGTATGTATGTACACAAGCTGGCTTTACTGTCTCTAGTTAGGATTGGTAGCTCATTAAATTAGCATTGTTCTTCCTGCTTATCTGTTTATATGTACATTTCTGTAAGTGCATGCCACCGTACGCCTCGTGTTCATTTTGCCCTTCACTCTTTTTACGCTTTTTTTTTCCCTGTCACTTGCTTTGTCACTTGGTTTCTGTGTAGGTTTTCAGCTCAGGTTGACTACAAATTTATGCTGAAGTCTATTAGCGTCATTGCCAATTTTTCTTCTATAATAGTTTTACTGTTAGAGATAACGTAATGTGAGACTTTAACAGACACAGATTGACACAAGATATTTTAAAGACTTAGTTTACTACTTTCCCTACAAAATACAGTTCCTAAAGTCTAACACACAGGCTAAGATTTAAGAGGAAAAAGTGATTTGGATCACAAATGTGTGCCCTGGCAGTCAAAAAGAATTGTTCATAGGTCTTTGCCCCAACTGTTCAATTAAAGCTGCAAGTCCCAATAATTAAGACCTTTTGTTTGAGTGTTGTGTGCTTGGTGTGGCTGCCATCATCGTTGTATAGGTCGAATACAAAGTATTCACTGACTACATTTACGTTGGCACATGCGGTTATCATGGTCACCTCACAGCTCCAGAGATCCCTGGTTTGATCCTGACCCTGGATTCCGCCTTTGTGGAGTTTGCATGTCCTCCCCATGTATGTTTGGTTTTACTCTGGGTGCTTCAGTTTCCTTCCACATCCCGAAGACATGTTAGGTTAATAGGTCACTCTGAATTACCCGGTGTGAATGTGACAGACTAGTATTGACGTAACGTTGTTCCTGTCGCGAATAGTCACCGATTCTGAAAGCTACATTAAATAAAATAAACAAACTGGCTATGTTTAGATGCTGAGATTTGTCATTCTGAATGCAGATTCTGATTTGAAAATGTCAGCCTCCTTTTAAAGTTTAAAGCATTAACTCCATTCCCTCCAAAGACTGATTCTTTTCAAGCCCCCATGTTGTCGTGATGCAGTTGCATATGTGCAGAAAGCCCTCCCATAGTCTGTCTGGTAATATAATGTTACAAAATCGTATGTGTTCAATTTCTAAGTGTGTTTAGAGGATTACTGCTTTTCTATCAGTTTCTATTGTGTAGAAACTTAGTTTGGATTGGCCTCAATCAGCATACTCCGTTCCCACTGGGCTGTACACATGCAGTTCGTACCATCTGACTGTGGTGGCCTAGTGGTTAAGGTACTGGACTATGGACCAGAAGGTCCAGGGTTCAAAACCCAGCTCTGTCAGGCTGCCACTGTTGGGTCCTTGAGCAAGGCCCTTAACCCACAATTGCTTGGATTGTAAAAAATGTATCAATTGTTAGTCGCTAAATGACGTAAATGTAAATCTGAGGCGTCCAGAAGAGTATCAGTGAAAAAAATATTTCTGGGAGAGTCTTTTTTTTTTTTTTTTTTTTTTTTTTTTTTATAAAAAATTTTTTTGCGCAAGATGTATTCTTTGTGAGGTCAGTCCAAGAGAAAATGTGCTACAGAAAGCAATATAAAATAGAATGAAAATACAATTCTTTAAACTACTAAAATCAGTGTTTTGCATTTACCAATATAAATGGATAACAGTCTCATTACAAAGTAATGATTTTAGAAAGGTAACAACCTTCCTGCGTTCCCATTACAGCCCATGTTATTTAATCCTGCAACACTAAGCAAAGTGATTCAAACCAGAGGCTCCATCTCTACTAAACTACGTACTAAATATAGCATTAACGTTTATTCCTTTCAGCACGTCAATCAAAACTCCTTCCACAACATTGATTCCCACATCTCTTTACTGTCCAGTCGCCACAGGGCTTGATTTGTAGCAAGGATAAAAACCTGAACCAGACCCAAGTGCTGCACTTCTCTCTATTGCGCTGCTTTTTTTCCTCTGTATCCCAGCAAGCAGTTCAGACTTGCTGCATACAGGTCCATTTGTTAACAGCTGTCCCATTTGTCCTGCTTTTACTCTTCGATGTATTAACATACTTGTTCTGTTTGCAGCTTTTGTTTTTTGCATGTTGTGATCTGCCATGGTTAACCTCCCTCCTCCCTTTTTTGCCAGGTCGTCATTCTTTTTTCCAGCCATCTCTGTTCATGCTTCTCTCCTCCTCCTCATTTCATACAGATTGCAGCAGGGGCCCTCGGGTCTCATCACAAACAATTCATCTCTGTGCAGTGGGATGGGTTTACGATGAGACGTCGAGCAGCTCTCTTCTTCCTCTGTCCTATTAGCTTTCACAGTGGCTGTTTGTCTATGCAGTCCTTGGCAGAAGGTGCATTGCTCCCTCCCTCTGTTATACCTTGTCTCTTTTTTTTTTCTTCTTCACCCCACTTTCACTCTTTGCTCCAAGGCAGCAACCCCACAGGCCCCCCATTCTCCATTGGCACAGACAGCAGGCTCTTTCGGTATGTGACGGGGTTCACGTCTTTGTGTTACTTCCTGTGTAATGAAAAGAAGAACGAAGAACTCTGTCTCAAACACCCATTGCGACGGGTCAGCTGCTCTTTCTTTCCGCTCCGCCATCGAGATGTCTTCCTGACGTCCCCCATCCTCCTGACTCTAGATTTTTAGATGTCTCACATGAGTTCATCGTGTATACACACATTATATAATAAGAATTCAGGGACGTTTTAGATGGTAATACCAGCAAGTGATGCAAGATTTCATTCTAATGCAGTAGAAAAGGAATGTAAGCCAGTGTTAGCAGAAGGTTGTGTAACATGAGTCATGCAGTGGCGGGAAAACTCTGGAAACTGCAGATTAGCCGTGTTATTATAAAACGCACATCAGTGCAGTTTATATTTCGTCTTGGTCCGAGTGGACGCTGGCTTTTATCCTTCAGGTGCACATTGGTATGCAGACAAGTAGTTAAAAGTAAAGTCTAGCAAACTTTACTCAGTTCATTAAGCTCTAATCAGTTAGAAAGTTGATTGCTCCACAAGGTGATTAACGAGCGCCTCGTTGCCCTTGGCAGCAGCGTGTCAGAGGAGTGCTTGACGGTGGAAGAGAAGGAGCAGCGTGACCGGGAGCGGCGCCTAGCCAACAACGCACGCGAGCGGGTGCGAGTCCGCGACATCAACGAGGCCTTCCGGGAACTCGGGCGCATGTGCCAGCTCCACCTGAAAAGCGACAAGGCACAGACCAAACTGATCATCCTGCAGCAGGCTGTGCAGGTCATCCTGAGCCTCGAAAGGCAGGTGCGAGGTAGGGCTCCACCCCCACGATCATCCCTCAATCCGACGCCTCGCGTGGAGAATGGGGACAAAATCGCTTCCCTGCATAAAGACTCCACATTGCTGCCATTGGAAGCTTACCTGTGCTCTCTCAACCTGGCCTTGTTCTTCTTTATTTAGCCACTTTGCCATTTCTCATGCTTTCCTTAACCCAAACCTGTAAACTTCTGTGTCGCTAAGTTGATCTGAACCTCTGTCTTCTCTCCGCGGCTTGTCTCTGCTCAGGCGTTGTACATGATGAAAGCTGTAATGCCGCTGCTGTTTTCTCTGTTAACTCTTGTGTCTCTACTCACTTCAGAGCGTAACCTCAACCCAAAGGCGGCCTGTCTGAAGAGAAGAGAGGAGGAGAAGGTGACGGGCATCGGAGGAGATCCTCAGATGCAGCTGGGTGGTGGACACCCAGGACTGGGCAGTGATGGCCACACTCATATGTAATATTTATGTGAGTCCCTCAGCACTTATGACATTACTGGGGCTGTGAGAGAATGTACGAATACCTTTTGCATACAGTAATCTATATATTCTAACTGTAAGTGTTGCTCATATAAAGAGTAACAGGACTGAGTTTCCAGCACAGAATTAGCAAGTACATAAAATGTAACCACATGGCCATCCATAACTAATTACTACTTCTAGAAAGATGAGAGAGGTCTGTAATTTTCATCCTAGGTACACTTCAACTATGAGAGACGAAATGATGAGAAAAAAAAAGATCAGGAAATGACGTTGTAGAATTTTTAAAAGAATTTAATTGAAAATCCATGGTGGGAAAATAAGTATTTTGGTCACCCCACAAACTAGCAAAGATTTCTGGCTCTCACAGACCTGTAACTTCTTCTTTAAGACGTTCTTCTGTCCTCCACTTGTTACCTGTATTAATGGCCCACCCTGTTTGACCTCGTTATCTGTAATAAAAGACAACCTGTCCACAGCCTCAAAAAAAGTCAGACTCCAAACTCATCCATGGCCAAGACCAAAGAAGCTGTCGACGGACACTAGGGAGAAAAATTGTAGACCTGCACCAGGCTTGGAAGAGTGAATCTACAATAAGCCAAGCAGGTGGTTGGTGTGAATAAATCCAACTGTGGGAGCAATTGTAAGAAAATGGAAAGACATACAAGAACCATTGATAATCTTTCTTGATTCTGGGGCTCCACGCAATGATCTCATCCCATGGATCAAAATGATCATGAGGAAACCATGAGCAAAAATCCCAGAACTACACGGGAGAGAGAGACCTGATAAATGACCTGCAGAGAGCTGGGACCAAAGTAAACAAGGCTATCCATCAGTAACACACTATGCCCGAGAGGGACTCAAGATCCTGCAGTTTGGGAGGAAGAAGAATGCTTGAGTTGCATCCCAAGAACACCATACCTACTGTGAAGCATGGGAGTGAAAAACCTCGTGCTTTGGGGCTGTTTTTCTGCAAAGGGGACAGGATGACTGACGATTTGTGGAGGGGAGTTGAAAGTTCCGTGGTTAATTTACCCCAAAACAATCACTGCTCTAGAGGAGATCTGCATGGAGGAATGGGCCAAAATTACCAGCTACAGTGTGTGCCCAACCTGGTGAAAGACTTACAGGAAAACGTTTGAAAAAAATCTGTCATTGCCAACAAAGGTTTATGGTTACAGTATTGAGTTGAACCAAATTTATTGACCAAATACTTATTTTCCCACCATAATTTTTACAATTAAATTCTTTACAAATCCTACAATGTGATTTCCTGGATTTTTTTCTTCATTCATTTTGTCTCTCATAGTTGAAGTGTACCTATGATGGAAATTACAGACCTCTCATCTTTCTAAGTAGGAGAACTTGCACAATCAGTGGCTGACTAAATAGTTTTTTGCCCTGCTGTAGGTATTTATAGAAAAAGGTGTATGTATGTGTATATACAGACATTTTATTCTTTTATATAATATTACGATACGCGATATGGACGTAGTTCACTGATTATAAAAACAGCTGACATACAATCTGAGTCGTCTTAATACATCACACTGATAGAAATCTCACAACCCTAGTAAGACGTGGATGGATTAAACCATTTAAAGACTACATATGCATCACACACAGCTGGGTTCGTACCGGGTAACAGTTTTAATTACCCAGGTTTTATGTGTAGTTTAACTTTTGTTGCTGGGTGTGGCAGATCTCCAGCTTGTCTTTATGCCAGAGGAAGCTTTAAGTAAAGGCTTTTTCCTTTTTCCCCTCTGTAAACTTTTTTTTTTTTTTAACACACAGACCAAAATAGGATTCCAGTCCACTGTGTGCTCTCTACAACACGGGCTATAACACTGGTATTGTATAGTCCCTACATGTATAGCTTAGTGTAAAGATAAGTGTAAAGTATAACATGCTGTTTTGGTATGACCCTGTTAGATGTGGCTGGCAGCAGCTGTGTAAGAAAAGTTAAATACTCTAATGCTGTTTGTTTTAATGTCCTGTGTTTTTGTTTACATTTTCCCCAACAGATTTATCGTAGAGTACTTTTCAGACGTGGCCCTTATTCTCCTATCTACCGTCTCAGTGTGTATAAACAACATCCAAGACTGTGTGAGGGAATTCTTTTAAACAAACAGACTTGTCCTATCACACTCGTACTTTGCCGAAGAAAGCTGTTACTTTTTGCCACACAAAGTACAGACCCTGACATAAACATGGGACCATTGGAGCAGCAGCCACTGTGAGAGAGAAGCTCTGAGCACAGCGAACAAGTATCAGCGCTCTTTTTTTTTTTTTTCTTTTTTTTTTTTTTATAGTAACATTTATTGCTTATGTACATGGGAGCAATGAAAGTATGGAGTCATGTTTACTCCGGGACTATTTTCCCGTCGGGAAATAAACAAGCATTCCCAACACTCGACAATGGCGTGTTGAGGAAGACAGCATGCGTCCTTCCTTGGTGAGAGAAGGAGAAACTGGTCGTCAGAGTATGAGGGCTATGTCAAGTCTGTATTTCAATTAAGGACAAGTTCAAATCCAGTTCCACAATCCACACCATCCGAGGTCTGACCCTGACCCGTTTGTGTTGTATTTGAAAAGCGGATATCGTGCTGGCACACACAGTAAGCATACAGATGTGGTGTCAAGCACTCAAATAAGGGAACAGAAGTGACCCTTTGACTATCGTTGATTTGAACCATCGCATCACAGCAAGAGCAGAAGTGAACGGGACGATGGCTGCCGTGATGAACACAGCAATTGCATTAATACTGAGGCTGATCTCGTACCTTTTTGACTGGAATCCTTTTGTATCCGATACCCAGCCAAGGCATCAACTCCGACCCTTTTTATTTACTGGATGAGCAACCTGGTTTCTTTTACAAAGAGGAAAAATGTCCTCTTGATCGTTGTCTGTCAGTATTTTCTTATTGTGTAGTTGTTATCCCGGCTCTTTCTCCCTGCTGCTCTAAGGAAATGCCTTGGACGTGTACGTGATCTGTGCTTATTGGCTTTTCGTGATTTGATTTTGAGGGCAGATGTCGTCTGTTCCTTATCATCCAGAAATTCAGACAAATACTTTTGGTCTGATTTGGTTTTGAAATCATACCGAGCGTATTTGTGCGCTTTATGGGTCGTGTCAACCGATAACCTTAACCTGCTGCCAAATTTGGACAAGGTGTTTCTTTGAAATGAAAAAGAGCAAAGTGATTTGAACAATTACGTATGGTCTTCACGAGAAGATCATGTTGACTTTACATTTCATGTGTTTTTAAAGTTTTCGTTATTTTTTTTTTGCGCTTTTTGATGTTTTATAAATTTGAATATGCGCAGGAACCTAGCGCTCGGTGATGCCAGGAACAAACGTAATTGTCTTATTTCTTTGCAACTTTGTATTTTAATAGCATAATAACCAACGTTCTTTATAAAAAAAAAAAAAAAAAAAAAAAAAAAAAAAAAAGATGGGTATGAACGCCTGTTTCGTTTGTTTGGAAGAAATCCCTGTACCTGTTGCTCCATTTGTCTAGAGTGCTGGTAGAGGCCACAACAGTCTCACAGGGTGTAAACATACATTAGTCTACATTTCAGATCTTTTACTTTTGGGCCTGAAGTACACTTTGATGTGTCAGAGGCTGCAGGTGGAGAACCGCTGGGCTAGAGGGTTTGGGTAACCACTGTTACACTCAGAATGAATAGTACTTGTAGTTCTGTGGTTGCACCACCCCTCTGAAATGCTTATAAAAGCTGTTTTAAGTCCACTGAAAGGGAACTGCTGAACTGATTTCAACCATGTTCTCCTTTAATCAGTCCAAACGTGATCGGCATGGGTTTGCATATTGCAAATGGGAGCGAGTGTGTACAGGAGCGAGATTAGGGTGGCCTTCATCGTGCCCCTGAACGACTCCAGCAGGTCGTACTGGGGAAGTGATACCACACTAGTGCCTGCGTATTGGTTTCAGTTCAGTACGGAAGTCAGGTTTTAATTGAACTAGTTTTTTTTCTTTGGCTCTGATGTAAGAGTTTATGAATTGACATGAAGACGGGAGCATAGGAATTTGTTTGTTTTAAATGAGCTGTTGCTCTTTGGAGCAAATCAAGTACTTTCTTTGTAAACATGTTCCCTGTTTTGTTTTTATGTGCTTAGTGGTGCGCAGTCCTGATTTCAATGAGTTTTTGAAAGCCTTTGTATGTTTTTTGCTACGTTTTGCTCAGTGTATGTATTTATCTTGATATCTTGGCTCCGATTCTTTAGAAACGTCGACATGGCGATGACACACTCGCCGTGTGGAAGAGATCAAACTGGCTCTGTAGTAACGTTACTCATTTCCAGGAATACTGCTTCAGCTGTGGCTCATTAAGCATTAAGTATTTCCTCCATTTGACATCGTGTTTATTTCACCATTCTAAATACAGTATTTGAACTAAATTTTCAGTGCACTTTGATGCTTCGTTGGCGTGCAGTGTAAATTTGGTGTCCTAAATTGATGCAGCATACACAACCTGGTGCCTCAAATTGAGGCAGTTTGTTGTGGGCTGTACCAAAAAAACCAACAACTGATATTTGATTTCTGCTGGTCTGCAATGTTCCTCATTTCAATCAGTTCTGCATTTAAGGCCAGTTGACAGGTTAACCTCCAGTCTTGGGCACAAAGTGCACAGATATTTACACTGGTGATGTGTAGACTCAGAGGTCCCTCTCAGTTTCTTTCAGCATATACATCTGCAAAATCTGGTGACTCAAGACGTAGGGGAGGTTTTCTTAATTCCCCAAAGTGCCTCCACTTTCCTATTTTTATATATAAAGTAGCTATTCAGAACTGTTATGTATATAAAGTAGCAATAAATGTGCCATTTTTAATAAGAAGTTATACCTTTTTCAATGTCTTTCTTTTTATTACGTATATACCTGAATAAAGAGAAAACCACTGCCAGGCTTTACTTTGTCACTAAATGATACGTTAGATTTTGACCGGACACAAGTGATTTCTGTTGCTGCAGTCTACAAGAGGATGTTCTATACACACACGCACACTTGTCTTACTATTCTTGTGAGGATTTTATTGATAAGTTGCAAGTTTTTTGGCTTTTCAAATAAAAGATGACGTGTTTGTAAAAAAAAAAAATAAATAAATAAAATGCAGTTAAGATGTGAAAAGTCAAAATCCCTGGTTTTCCTATCAGGTAAGGACATTTTGGTCTTCACAAGTATAGCAAGACAAGGTAGGCACACACATTTTGCGTCTCTGGCGTGCAAGTCGAGTCTTCAGTAGTGCATTTTAGTTTCAGCTTTAAAAACAAGGCTTTAGTTCTAGAAAAACATTCAGTCTGAACAACAGAACTGCAGCTACACACTAAGCAAAACATCTGGATAGCTTGTAGTTTGATTAGCACCTAAGCTAATCCAGCTGAGGCTTTAAAGGATCTGGGCTCGCAGGATTCGTCGCATCCAGTAATTGCTAAACGGCTGAAAAAACAAGTATTTAATATAATTTTCTATTGGGTAATAGGACACTTCAGTGACGAATGAAGGAGCTGACTCGGCAGCCAAACGAGCTCCAGGTTCTGAAATAAGGTGACGTCCGATTCCCCCGCTTGGCCTAATCATCAAAAAGTACATCACTGAAAAATGGCAAAAGCAATGGAACGAAAACATGACCAACAAACCACATTATTATCCCAACAATTTCAACATTATGTCTTTGGCGAGACACCCATATGGCAAACTATAAACAGTATTTGTCGGTTTGGAGGGATGAGGGATGAATATTTGAAATTGGATAACTTTAGATGTGTATAAGAAATAATCCAATCCAATCCAATTCTGCAGAGTGGGGGGGAAAAAAAAACTTTTTCTAATACAAAATTGTTGTACTTGTTGCACTTGTCCACATGTACAGTTTATGCAATGAGATCTTGATTTTTAAATTCAATTTACAAGTTGGTTTTCTTGAAGATGTCATTTTCAAGATCTTAATGTTCAGTATTGGATTGTGTAATCAAATTCTGATTTACACAGCTTTGAGTTGCTTATTCCACTTCAAGTGGAAAATGTTAAAATTATCTGAGGTATGTGCCATTTAACAATCAGTGTCCATTCAATTAATGACTGGGGTCTTAAGAATTATAATAGGAAACCAGAGAGGTGCATTTCTTGAAGCAAATGTGAGTGTGATTGCCACTCTGCAATGGTTGAACCTGAGCGTACTTAAGGGGATAGATCGATATCACCTCACCCGGGAAGAAACCTGCTAGATTCCGTGGGCGTAGGTCATAAACTGACAGCGTTATGGTTAATGACCTATGAGGCCCCAGTGCCCAGCAGGGGACTTCAGGGGCCCCATGGGCATCACATGTCACCTCCGAGTGCACCTGGGAAGAAAGCTGCTAAATTTCGTGGGTGTAGATGGAAAACTGACTGAGTTCCAGTCATTGACATGCCAGGGGTCCCATTGGCATCACATGTCACCTCAGATTGCACCTGGGACCAAGCCTGCTGAATTTTGTGTCCGTAGGTCAGGAACTGACTGAGTTATGGCCATTGAGCTGCCAGGGGCCACAGTGTCCAGTTGGGGCCCTCAGGGGCTAACTGACTGAGTTATGATTCGGTAACTTTTGGCCTATTCATTTTCTATAGGAGAAAGTCCAACCAGAAAACCCTATACAAGCACAGCATGCCCGACCAGACCGGACCCTTTGGCGCTGGAACGGGGTCGATATCTCGAATATTGCGGCCGTGGATAGCCTGACAATAACGTGGAATAATAAGAAGAAAGAAAATAAGACTTTCGGATAACAATAGTGTGATTGCCTCTGTAGGCAATCACACTAATAAACGTTAATGGGTGCACACCTGCAGATGGTTCCACAACAGTGCTGATGAAACCTCTATTCTGATTGGATACAAGATGGTGATTAATGTGCTATGATTAACATTAACAGCCTGATTGGCAAATGTTTATATTAATGTACACATTGTAGTACCTTATTATAGATTCCATATTGGTGCCAGATTCCTAATATCTCAACTGAAACACATCTGGAAATCAGATTCATTTAAAAACAGTAAAGAAACAAACTATAGCCTAATAAAAAAATCACTTTTCTTTTTCAAAGGCAGTTAAGTTAACAGAATGCAGCAAGTCTAATACGCTAGTCCATCTTTGTGTGAGCCATGTTCCAGTCCTGGTGAATCCAGGCCAGGTCAGGCGTCACAGGTATGACACAGGCTCTGCAATGGACTGACATTCAGGGTACACCGAATTCTTAAACTTATTTTTATGAGTTAGCTCTAGCGCCAGACCGTGGTTATTTTAGGTATTGAGCTTAACGTCATTAACTGTTTATTTTGAAGTCTCTGATATTGATACTGTTAGGCTTCGGTTTTCTGTTGTGTGCTTTATGTTACGTTGTCTTTTGATAATTTTACGAACAGCACTTTGGGTCAACGTCTGTCTTTTATAAAGTGCTATATAACTAAATTTTACTTAGTTGCTTTACTAAAAAGGGTTTAAACACGGGAGAAAGGTTACAAATATACCCTAAAAAAATAAAAGGAAGGATAATTATTAAAATGCATAAAATATACAAATAAAAAACTATTTTGATATAAACTCTAAACATTGATACAAAAAGGTGCATAAATGTAGCCCTATATGTAAAATAAAGAGGAAAATATGGATATCAGATCAAAATTTAGAAATGAATCTTCTTGTTAAAGCAAGTAGAACTCACACAAATCTTATTTTTAAACTAATTTTAAAGAGAACACACTTTGTTTTAAACAGAAGGGACAAAACGATTATGGGGTGCTGCAAATTTACATTTACAGCATTTAGCAGACGCCCTTATCCAGAGCAACTTACAATTGATACAGTCTTACAATCCAAGCAATTGTGGGTTAAGGGCCTTGCTCAAGGAAACAACAATGGCAGCTTGGCAGAGTTGGGATTTGAACCCTGATCGTTTGGGGAAATCAAATTATAGAAAAACAGCAGTAGAACTCAGGGATATGTTTAATAGTGAAATTAAGAGCATTTCCAAATGCACAATGCAAAGGGAACTCAAGGGATTGGGATTTAACAGCTGTGTAGCCTTAAAAAAGCCACTTGTCAGTGAGGCTAACTGGCAAAACCAGCTTCAGTTTGATAGGGAGAATAAAGATTGGACTCTGGAGCAAAGGAAGAAGGTCATCTGGTCCGATGAGTCCAGATTTATCCTGTTCCAGAGTGATGAGCGCATCAGGGTAAGAAGAGAGGCGGCTAAGCATGTGGGAGCAGTGCTATGATCTGGGGTTGCTGCAGTTGATCAGGTCTAGGTTCAGCAACTTTGTGTCCAAAAAATGAGGCCAGCTGACTCCTTGAATATACTGAACAACCAGGTTATTCCTTCCCTGATGACAATGCCAGCATTCGTTGGGTTTAAACTGTGAAAGAGTGGTTCAGGGAGCATGAAACATCATTTTCACACATGGATTGGCCACCACAGAGTCCAGACCTGAACCCCATGGAGAATCTCTGGGATGTGCTGGAGAAGACTTTGTGCAGTGGTCCAAATCTCCCATCATCAATACAAGATCTTGGGGAAAAATTTGCAGAAGCTTGTTGAAACGATGCCACGGTGAATGTGGTCCAACGAGTGTGTGACCTTTTTCTTGGCCAGGCAGTCTATTTGAAAGCTATTGGGTATTATGATTTGATGTAATTCCAGTAGGGCAGTAGTGAATATTAGATGAGAATGAGACTTCTAGCAATCGCTTATCGCGCTCCAGCTCAGTGTTTGGCGGTAATGCACTTTAAGATGGGCATTAGTTCGAAGAAGTAGAAGAAGTTCCGTTTGTGTCGCGTGGGTATAGTCGTCACTACTAGACGCCATTTTGGCTCAGTAGTTGCATTTCGTTGGGTGTGTGCATAGAGAAGCTATAAAAATGATCTCTAAATTAATAGGACAGAAATATTACTCTCTCGGAAAAGCGTGGTGAGTTTAATTTCTGTGAGTCAGTTTGTGTTGTTTGTGTGTTCGAGGGGTTTTAGGCGGTTAAACAGATTTGTCCTTGTTGACCTGCCTAACTGTTAGCACCGTGTTTGGGTCATAAGGACAGGACAGATCTGGAGATTCCCACAGACTCCGTATTTATTGCTTTATTCTTATTTACATTACGAAAATGTATGCACGAAAACTAATAACAGGTCTTATTACACTTAACCTGAGCGAGTTAAGGGGCCTTTAATCCTTTCTTAACCGGTTACGAGGCAGAAGCGGTGTATTCATACTACTGTACTGTGTAGTCAAGTCAGATTTATTTATATAGCCGTTTTTCCAGTGGAGCATTGACTCAAATGAGCTTTACAATGTTATATCATCTAATATCTAGGACCAAACCCAAATTGAGCAAGCCTAGGGCTACAGTGACAAGAAAAAAAAACCTACACGTTATAAGGTTGAAACCTTGGGAGGATCAAGACTCAAAAAGAAAGTCAACCTCCTTGGGTGGCTTAGATGATAAATGTAAGAATGAAACTAATTTATCTAGTAAAATAAGTCTATAGTAATAGTACAATACATAAAGTCACTTTAGGATCTTGAATCAAATAGTATGTTACGTTAATATAACACCAGTGGGAATGTTACTGTTCTTGGACGCTTTCAAACAAGAGGCTTAGTCCTAAATCGCATTATGCATCTCATGTCCTCCCTGTGTCTGAGTGGGTTTACTCTGGGCACTGTGGTTTCCCCTCACATTCTAAAGACATGCATTAGGTTAATTGGTTGCTCTAAATTGGCCTGGTATGAATGTGTCTAGTATTGATGAAGTGGTATTTAGAGATTAAACTCGAACCTACAGCTCGATAAAGGTACACCTTGGACAGGGTGCCAGTCTATCATGGGTTTCCGTATCCACATCACTGACCTTCACGTTGCAAACCCAGCCCTGGGTTTGTCCCCAAGAACTGTGACCCCTGCAGGCCATGTCACAGACTTGCGTCCTGTCCAAACCATGCTTACCATTTGCAGTGCGGACAGTTGGTCTAAGGTTTGAGGGGAAATCCCTCTGGTCTGAACGTAGCCTAGTAGATGTGTAGATGGTAAGGGTAGCTGTTTCTCAGTCTCTTATCCACTGTCTCCAGGGTTCCCACACTGACCTTATGGGGAAGCGTTGGAGGTGTTGCGCTTGTCCACTTCACAGACTGGCGATTGATCCTGGATTATGTGCCCTACATCAACGGGAAGTTTAAGAAGGATGATTAGACAACTATTCATATGGTAAGTGACTTTAGCATTGCCATGAATCATGTTTCATTAGAATGAGTCCTTTTTTGCCCTTTTGACTGTTTTTCTTTAGCTTTTTTATTGTTGACTGTTGCCCACTCTTATAATGAAAATACAATTAATGCAATTTCTCTGTGCTCTTAAGACCTAAGCCAAATAAGGATGTGTAATACATGCACAATGTAGCCAAAATTATGTAGATGCCACTTCTAATTAGTGAGTGCCTTAGCTAGGCATTTAATTTACAACTGCTTGAATTGTACATGACAAGATTACTCCTCCTGCTGACACAGCGAATCTATTTATTAGTCCTGCTACAAGTTTTATGTCCTTCCTGCCACAACCTCTCATTAGATCTGGGCTTGGGACTGGCACTGAATGCAGACAGTGGCACTCACAATGGGACAATTTAGAGAGAAAAATACCATAGTGTATGGTTTTGGGACTGTGGGACGAAACCAGGGTACCTGGAGAAAACCCACACAGGCAGGACCTGGGCCAGGAATCAAACCAGAGATCTGGAGGTGTGAGGTGACAGCGGCAACCCCGAGGGGCACTGTGCTACTAGTAAATGCAATGCCCGTGTTTTTTGAATGTGGTATTTGAGTGTCCACAAACTTTTATCTGTATGATGTAAGTGAAAGCTAGTACTGTAACTAGTAATTGGGTTACTTAATGTTTTGTAGGAAAATATAGAGGATATTGCACCATAACAAAAACATGGCTTCTGCATTTGAAAGTGTTGGACTCTATCAACACATTTTCTGTTTTGTCCCCTGTTGGCCGTCAGCAGCATTGGCACCTTTCTTCCTTTGCCTGGCAATATTCCTGATTTGATTTCATATAATGTGTAGAGTAAAACAGCATACTTGGCTTTCAGGCATTACTGTGTTATTTTCTGATGGTACATAATGTACACTGGAACTAATACTTATTTTTGTTTGTATGGTTTTTTTCTGCAGGTTTAACATTTTTCTGAGGTTGGATTGAAACATCTAGATGGCCATCACAATCGGACACCTGAAGACGTGATGCTGCGTGAAGTGGGCTAGTGAATCATCACCTCGGGTTTCTGTTCAGCTGAGCTAATGAATATATATTTATTTTTGGAACAGTCTGTCAACTTATTTGCAAATTGCTTCGGTTGCGACATAAAACAAACGCTGGTTCCCACCATACAAATGAATCTGACCCACCACAAATCACAATGGACATTGAAAACTAAGTTGACACGATAGGTTTACTCTCTATGGTGTAGAGACTTAAATCCAAACCAGTGTAAAACCTGCTGAGCTACTACTTGGTTCGTTTTCTGTACTTTTCACCACATGTCACCTGCTTATGTTTGGGGTTGGCTGAAGGTGCTTGTCAATAAAAAAAGAACAAAACTTAACTACAGTGCTGAGTGAGCTTATTATTACTTTGTCAACTCAATGAAAAAATATTTGCAGCTTTGTGTGAGAGACGATTAAAGAGCGACATGGGTTATACTGTAAAATTTGATGTTTTTGTTTTTTATTCTATTTACTCGAACCAGTTTTTTTGCAACTGGTTCTGTTACATTTTACTATGCTAAATCTACATTGTATTAAATGTCTCAACCTGTGAGTCAGGTAAGTCATAGATCTGATCAGTTCTAATGAACTAACTTTATTTTGATCTATTGAAATACTGTTGTTGTTTTTTTAATTGTAAAGCTTTGACTCAGAATCGACTCTTCTGAGTCATATTAATCATGCAGAGCATGACTAGGCTTTTATAGCATTATAGCACTAGGTTTGTAGCATATTTTACTGTCAGGAGTACATAGGAAATTAAAACAAGTTTTCATCATGTATATAATGAAGGCTTTGATTACTACAGGGTTTATTTTGCCCCACAAAATGACACAATATACGAAGAAATCAGTATACATGAAACCGCTGCGGAATGTAAGCAGTTTTTCTAACTAGCGCTTCTAACGTGGGGACTGTGGTAGCATTGCGGTTAAGGTACTGGATTCTGGACCAGAAGTCCAGGGTTCAAATCCCACCTCTGCTAAGCTGCCGCTGTTGGGTCCTTGAGCAAGACCCTTAACCCACAATTGCTTGGACTGTACCAATTGTAAGTCGCTCTGGATAAGGGTGTCTGCTGAATGCTGTAAATGTAAATGGACCATATTATATAATTTGCTGCTTATTGAAGCGTTACAGCTCTTGTTTAAGCTGTGCCATGGTATGGCAGTATATACAGAATTAATACTGTATGGGAAATTAAAAACTGTATACCACCCAGCACTACTATATCGTGAGGAATCGACTCCTGCATCTCGAAGTTTTATGTGGAGAGAGCAACCCAAGGTATAAAATGTACGAAAATGACTGTGAAACGTTGCTTCATTAGCAGATAACTAACGCAGAGCCTACTCTCATGAATCCCGTCAGTCGCTCCAGCAAATCTTTTCTACTGTAAAGTCTCGAATCAAAGAATAAGGAATCGACTCCGTGTGCGCTTGGAGCTTCGACTGAAAAACCGGTAGCGGGTCAGAAGGTGAGAAGATCGAATAACAACACAACCAACGTTGTATTAAATGTAATGTTTGAAAGTGTGTCATTTTTTATCCTTGCCATTTGATTAATACTCTCTTCGCGTTGCTAAAAAGTCGAACTAACACAGAATCGACTCATTAATCATTTCAAGTGATTCTCCCGAATCTTTTCTACTGTACTGCGTCGAATCAGTGAACAACGAATCGATTCCGTGCGCTCGGATCCGTAAGTCAAATGGTATGGTAGGGGGTCAGGAGGTGAGGAGATCGCAGCAAGATACACAGAAGCTGCAATTAAACCAGCATCTTGCTTTCTTTGCAATTACGGCCCGCTTCTGCCAGCGAAACTTCGCGGAGAATCATGGAGAGGAAAAGGTGGGAGTGCTCGGCTCTCCCAAATGGTTGGAAAAGGGAAGAAGTGACCAGAAAGTCTGGCTGCTCCGCGGGGAAAAGCGATGTCTATTATTTTAGGTACTGTTGCTGGATTAGCCAGTGGAGAGAAAGCGTGCTAGGTTAGTTTAGCGGAGAGATTTATCAGCACTGGGCTAAAATTAACCAGAACCCAGTACTAGTATTGGACAGTGAGAAAAGAAAATATTTCTGAAGACTCGCTTTTACTTAAGACTCGCTTTTTAGACTGGGTTACCTCATGCTGTTACTTTGCTCACATTGTTTAGCTAACTGAGCTAACTAGCGGGTAGCGACTCGGTGTGGTTAGCACTCTTGCTAACACTATCACGGCTAGTAGCAGGAGTTGGATTGTAAAGTTGCTTTTCGGAGCGGCATCCAAACTCTGCGTATTTAGTCGGATATAAAGTTGCATTTGTAATTTCCCTGTGTATTGGTTAGCGTTTGGCGTTTTGTGTGTTTGACAGAGGGTTAGTTCCAGTGCAGCCGCTGACAAGTTCAGAAGATGGACAGAGATGCTCAGTGGTTCAAATTCCGAGTTTGGGGAAAGGGTCTTTAATGCTGCATCAAGTCCGTAATAAGTTATTAGGTGGTGAAAGTGGTTTTATCCAGGGCAGTATTTTCTAGAATAATATTTGTTGTTGTACTGGGGCGCGCGCACAATTTTAGAGGGCAAACAGCTTGTACCCCTCTGCTTGCCAGTCAGTCAAAGGGGCCAAAACTGTACATAAAAACTAGGGTTGTGATTTAAACACTAAAGGCGGTGGTTACTCTGCCATTGCATGAATAAATGAATAAACAACATGAACAGTAAAAGAATTTATTAATTGCATTATTAATTGTGTTTATGCTAATTTAACTGATTGCCCTTTGCTTTGCTGTTTTTCAGTGAATCGCGTTTGTGTTTTAATGGTCTAATATGTTTTGGTAGAGATGTAACGTTTATAAGTGGATAGCCAAAACATATAGCTTTGAAACTAGGGAGGGAGATGTGGTGGTGGTAAAAAAATATCATATCATTTTTTTTTTTTTTTTTTTGTTTTAGAATAAAAGTAAAGTGATGTACACCGTGTGGCAAAAAAAAGTATTTAGTCAGGCCACTGAAATTGTGCAAGTTCTCCTACTTAGAAAGAAGAGAGGAAGGTCTGTCATTTTTCATCATAGCTACACTTCAACTAAATGAGAGACAAAATGAGGAAAAAGAATCCAGGAAATCAAACATTGTCAGATTTTTTATAGAATTTTTATTGTAAAATCATGGTGGAAAATAAGTATTTGGTCACCCACAAACAAGTAATATTTCTGGCCTCTCACAGACCTGTAACAACTCTCTAAGAAGCTCTTCTGTCCTCCACTCATTACCTGTTATAATGGGCACCTGTTTGAACCTCGTTATCTGTATATAAAAGGACACCCCTGTCCACAGCCTCAAACAGTCAGACTCCAAACGGCCCAAGACCAAAATTTGTGGAGGGAGGGTTGAAAAAGTCCGTGTTGCCCCAAATCATTCACTGCTCTAGAGGAGATCTGCATGTGAGGAATGGGCCCAAAATACCCAGCTAATACAGCCAGGGTTGGTGCCAACATTGACCTTTGAAGACTTACAGAAAAACGTTTGATCTCTGTCATTGCCAACGAAAAGGTGGTTTATGTTACAAATAGTATTGAGTTGAACCAAATTTATTGACCCAAATACTTTATTTTCCCCACCAATTAATTTACAAATATAAATACAATTAAATTCTTTAAAAATCCTACAATGCGATTTCCTGGATTTCTTTTTCTCATTTGTCTCTCATAGTTGAAGTGTACCTATGATGAAAATTACAGACCTCTCTCATCTTTCTAAGTAGGAGAATTTGCACAATCATTGGCTGACCAAATACTTTTTTGCCCCACTGTATATTCACGTCATGAAACACGCAGTTGGGCAGTGTGCTTTAAGCACTGACGATATACTCAGAAAAGCATATTTTCTATCACAATAACATAATTCATCATGATACGATGTGATCTCGTCATATTCCCCACCCTTATTTTGAACTAATCATTCCCCTGTACACAGCCTGGCTGATTCCTTTTAAAATATTTCTGGGTGTTCATTAATAGTTATGACTGAAAGCATTTGCTGCTCAAGCTTTTGGAAGGATGCTGAGGCTTTATGGGGAAATGTAGTGCCTATAGTGAGGTCGTGCGACATGTCCTGTGGTTCTGGTCAGCAATCCAGGATAAAATTGGCTGTGATTTTAGGGGGGGCACAGCAAGGCCAATGAAGAACACTGAATTGTCACGTTCTTAAAACCCGTTTCAGGCTACTTTTACTTTGTGACATGGGTCATCACCATACTGGAAGTAGCCAGTAGGTTACGCATGAATTGCGGCCATGACGGGGTGCACATGGTCAGCAACAATACCCAAAAAGGCTGTGGCATTTAATCCATGGTTGTGGCCCAAAGTGTGCCCAGAAAACATTCCTCTCACCATTACACCACCTCCGCCAGTCTGGACTGGCACAATGCAGGTTATGTCCCTGGATTCAAATTCTGACCCAAACATTTGAGTACCTGAACAGAAATCAATGTTCATCAGACCAGGCTAGTGTTACGCTGGTCTGTAATTGTCCAGTTTTGGTGAGCCAGTGCTCACCGTGGCCTCAGAATTTGGTTCTTGGTAGACAAATGGAAATTGACATGGTCTTCTATTGCTGTACCTCCACTCACCTGCAGTATTCTCTCTACTGCACCACTGAGTAAACTACAGAGACTTGTGTGGGACTATCCCAGGAGATCAGCAGTTATGGAAATACTCAAACCAGCCCATCTGCTGTCTAGCAACCTTTAACCCAAAAGTTTAAAATCACTGAGATCCCCCTATTCTGATGGTTGCTATGAACATTCTGACATTTACCTCACCTGTATTGCATTTCCTTAATCGCATCCCCTGCTTTGTAAACCCTTGTCTGAAGGAATCAGGAGGAAGCCACGTATTCAGAGTGTATTTGTGTCAAGCATTTGTTCTCTAAGCTCTATTGTTCATTATCATCATTCGTCTTCGCTTCCTTTCTATCGGTTGGAGAAGGAAAGTGCCGTTTCTGAGCATTTCCGGTGGCCAAATTTTTGGTCCATCACAAATTTTCACCGTATAAAACTTCTCTATTTGTTGATTTTATTGATCAGTGATTTTATCGGTCAGACCCGATTCCACAACTAGTCCACATCTTTTACATTTATCAGTTGTTGCACTTTGATTTGCCTGAGCTGGGATTCAACAAGATGAATTCCTGTTCAGCACTTAATTTCTGTTCCAAACTGTTTAGAAATGTTAAAGTACAAATATTAACAATGTGTTTTTGTGTCTCTCCTAACAGTCGAGCACCAGTTAGTGCAGCTGATTATATATCTTTACATGACCTCTCTTTTTATTCATCCACAGCCCTACAGGGAAGAAATTTCGCAGTAAGCCGCAGCTGGCCCGTTACCTTGGCAAGTCCATGGACCTGAGCTCCTTTGATTTCCGTTCTGGAAAAATGATCATGAGTAAACTGAACAAGACCCGACAGCGTTTACGCTACGAACACAACAGTCAGAACAGGGTAGGTTCCAGAGCTGAAAAACTATACTTTTTTTTTGGAAACAGTGGCCACTTGTGGGGGGAAAGAAAGCAAGAACATTTTGGTAGGAAATATTGGTTTGATTGGTTTGATATTGGTTCAATTACATGGACTTTCAGCAACATGATTTCAGACTGAATTTTGTGTGTGTGTGTGTGTGTGTGTGTTAAACTTTACAATCTGATCAAAATCAACATTTACATGCCTGAAACGTCATTCGATACAACACTACATCTGTGCATGAAACATCATTTATAAATGTTACCATAGCAACAAGAATGATGGGAGTTATCTGTTGTAGTTGTTCTGTAATGAGGACCTAGCGATGTCTGGCATGTTACCCGGGTTGTCAGTCATCATGCTTGTGTTTAAAATTATGGCACATTCAGCAGAACATACTTAAAATACACATATTATACAAATCTGGGAGGAGTTAAAGGTCACGTCCCACAACATACTTAATACTTATTGCGACAGATCATTATTCTGAACGTTTCTGCCTTAATCCTGCAGGCTATTAGAAAGTCTTTTTTAAAGTCTTAAGCATTACATTTTATGTCATTTAGCAGACACCCTTACACAGAGCAACTTACTGCTGGCACATTCTTACGATCCAAGCAATTGTGGGTTAAAAGTGCCAACAGTGGCAGCTTGGGGGAGGTGGGGTTTTAACCCTGGATCTTCTGGTCCATAGCCTATTGCCTTAATTGCTGGGCCACCACTGTTTATAATTTTTTTGTGCATTAATTTGATTATGTTGAATTAGCTAACATGTATGCTGTGATGATCCCCTCCCTCTGACACAGCCAGTCATGCCTGTATGTCATGCTCGACTCGGCTTGACCATACAACCTTGGGCCCCCATGGTGGTGGGCTAGCGTCTTAGACTTTGTGGCACCTCAGCGCTCCTGTAAAACTGGAGCAGGGCTCTGACCCCAGACAATGATAATCTCCGCGTCCTGACTGGGATTTGTTGATAAGACTAGAGATGTATTGAAATTTTAAAAAAAGGCAAAATGTTTTTTGATTAAACGTTAATATTGAGCACACTTCTTGTGAGGTATCAGTAATAAAAAATGTTGTGCGATTTAAGAAACAAAAACAGTTTTTCGGGTTCATCATGCTCAAAATGTACTTTTTTGACCAAGATTTTTTATTCCAATACATCACTGCTTTAGAGCGATAACCGACCTGTACGTGATGAGTCCACAAATGAATGTTTAATTAAGCAGTTAAGTAGTGCAGTTAAAGTACCTGTAGTGGTACCTGTAATGAGTTTAAAAAAACCTCACAGTATGCTTTGTTTATTCACAGCTACCTTTTACAATTATTTGTTCTTAATTCATTTTCTTTCTGTCTGTCAAGGGTAAACCTGATCTGAACACCTCTCTACCGGTACGACAGACGGCGTCCATCTTTAAACAGCCTGTAACAAAAGTCACAAATCATCCAAATAACAAAGTGAAGACCGATCCACAAAAGGCTGTTGAGCAGCCAAGACAGGTAACCAAAAAGCTCAGTTATTTCAGTACTTGAAAGTAAGATGCAGGTGGAAGTTTCTTGATGTAACGGTATTTGATTTAAGATTTGCTGCCGTACGCTAAGGGTGGGAAATTTGACATATATGGTGTACGCTGCTATGAAAATGAGTGAGTGAATGTCGTACACTGGTGAGATCAGTCAGAGGGAGGGCATGTTTTATCTGTGATATGGTATGTATACATGTGCTGTTGGTTTTGTTCCTGATTTTGGATTTGTCTTAAAAGTCTTTAAGACTGTTGTATGAGTGAATGATGTGCTCTGACCTGTTTAATTCCTCTTCACAGCTCTTCTGGGAGAAGAAACTCAGTGGACTGTGTGCATATGATATAGCTGAAGAGTTGATGAAGACTATGGATCTTCCAAAAGGTCTTCAAGGTGAGTATACACACAGTTCACCTTTAATGAGGGCCTGAGCAAACATGTCAGTTACAATACATGATGTTTATTTTCTGTAGAAGCAACCTGTTAACCTTGCCAAAGAATAACAAAGAATAACCTGCTGTCACTTTTTCTTTAAAAGGAGTTTCAGTACTTGCAAATATTTATTTGGTAGCTGCAAGTGGCCTATAATTCTGTCTTTTTCCAAGACTGAGAGGATTTATCTAAATAAGCTTGCTTAGTTTGACCAAGCATATTTCTAAGGGTGCTCTGCTGGTGCAGTGATGTACTAGACCACCAGCGCAGGGACCCAGATTTCAGTACTGGTATTGCCTTGCTGCTGAGTCTGCAGAGCCTGACACTCTCGGCTGCGTTTGATTGAACATATATACAGTCATTGACAAGAAAAAACACTGCACCCAGATAGAAATGGCAGATTGCTGCAAAACTCAGCTTGCAGTTCTGTCTCAGGCAGGTATGTAAGTGATTACAGGTGTGGTCTGATTAAACGTAAGGCGGTGTAAAAGTGCTTACCCCGGTGCCTTACAAAAGGCTCTCAGAGGTTATTTTGGGTAGGCTACCTCTTGGTGAGAGGTCATAGACTATTAGGAATGTCTCTGTGATGCACTCGAAGACATTTTGCCCAGTTCACAAGTTTTGAGAGGGGGCACATCATTGGACTGAGAGGAGCAGGATGGTTTTTTCAGTGAATTGCCTGTCACCTGTGTGTATATAAAATATATATATATAGCTATAGATGTGTACACACACACTTTATTAGGTACACCTTGCCTGTACATCCATGATGCAAATCTCCCGTTCCACCTCATCCAAAAGGTGCTCTACTGGACTGAGATCTGGTGACTGTGGTGGCCATTTGAGTACAGTGACCTCCTTATTATGCACAACAAACAAGTTTTAGATGATGTGAGCTTTGTAAATTGGTGCGCCATCAGTAGATGGTACACTGTGGTCATGAAGGTATTGGAAGCAGCCATCAGTATGGACATGAACATGGACATGATCAGTAGTAATACTGAGGTAGGCTGTGGGGTTTAAACTATGCTCAATTGGTGCTAAGGTGCCCAAAGTGTGCCTCGCATCATTACACCACCAGCAGCCTGAACGGATGGATCCATGTTAATTATGCCAAATTCAGTTCCTACTGAATGTCACAGCAGAAATTGAGTCATCAGACCAGTCAACGTCTTTCCAATCTTCTTTTGTCCAATTTTGGTGAGTCCATGTGAATTGTAGCCTCACTTGCCTCTTCTTAGCTGACAGGAGTCAGCTTGAACCATTCTGGCCATTCTGTTCCGACCTCTGGAATCAACAAGCCATTTTTGCCCAGAGAACTGCCCTCACTGGGTATTTTCTCTCTCGCTAACCATTTTCTGTAAACCATAGAGATGGCTGTCTGTGAAAATCCCAGTTTCCGATCAGACCATCCCATCTAGCACCAACAAACGTGTCATGTTCAAAGTCACTATAATCACATTTCTAATTCAGCAGGTTATCCTGACCATGTCTACATCCCTAAATCCATGGAGTTGCTGCCTTGTGATTGGCTGATTAGATATTTGCATAAACGTACAGGTGTTAGGTGTGCCTAATAGTGTGTGCGCCTGTGTGCACTCTTTTATTCGTTTGAAGAGTGTTTTGTGCTTTATCTTAGCGTGTTAGTGTTTCCACATGAAGTAAATTCACGTTATTTTTAAACGTGTGCCATTTTCTGTGTGATGTCTGAAAGCTTCCTCCACTGTAGGAGTCGGCCCGGGTTACTCAGAAAAAACGCTCATTTCTGCCATCGCCAGTGCCCTGCACACCAGCAGCGCCCCCATCACAGGCCAGCTGTCTGCTGCTGTGGAGAAGAACCCTGGAGTCTGGCTCAACACCACACAGCCCCTCTGCAAGGCTTTCATGGTGACAGATGAGGACATCAGGTACACCAACACTATCTGTTGTCTCATTAGGTTTGATTATGAATTAACAGCAGGGTTACACACATGGTTGTTTGGGTTTTGATAAAAAATGTATAGGCCCTGGCTGAGTTGCTCTTAAAGACTGTTACTTCTGCAGGAAGCAGGAGGATCTGGTGTACAGCGTGAGGAAGAGGCTGGAGGACGCTCTCATGGCAGACATGCTGGCTCAGGTAGAAGAAGCAGCAATGGATTCGAAACCACTGAAGGAGGAAACGAACAGTAATGAAGAGATGGACACCGTATAGCCATGGTACGAGGTGCTCAGAGAGACTGCTTATTTCCTAAATGTCTACTCCACTGTCTTGTTAGAACATAGTGCTCATGTCCACTCATAATGTCGTAAGTCGTCGTTCTGTTATGTATGTTTAAGTCCACTCTACGACTCACTCACCCTCCTACTCAAAGGAGATCCAGCTTCAAACTGTCATTCATGTAGCTCAAAGACTTCTATGAAACGTATTCTCTCATATATATATATATGCGATAATATATCAGAAATGTATGTAATATTTTCCAATTGGAACTGTGGGGTTTACTGTACATATTGATTCATTCACGGTCAATTGGGTTGGGGCCTAACCGATCAAGGAGAAGGCGCCGATCCATTGCTGGGCACACACAAGGACATTTTAGTCACAAGTTGGTCTATAGTGGGGCAAAAAAGTATTTCGTCAGCCACTGATTCACGAGTTCTCCTACTTAGAAAGGTGAGAGAGATCTGTAATTTTCATCATAGGTAAAACAAATAAAATAAATCCGGGAAATCACATTGTAGGATTTTTAAAGAATTTAATTGTAAATCATGGTGGAAAATAAGTATTTGGTCAATAACAGAAGTTCAACTCAATACTTTGTAACATAACCTTTGTTGGCAATGACAGAGGTCAAACGTTTCCTGGAAGTCTTCACTGTAGCTGGTATTGGGCCCATCACCGTTCATCTTCCCTTAACACGGATCAGCCCGTCCTGTCCCCTTTGCAGAAAACTGTCCCAAAACATGATGTTCCACCCCCATGATTCACAGTAGTATGGTTGTTTCTTGGGATGCAAACTCAGCATATTCTTCTTCAAAAACACGACGAGTTGAGTTTTACCAAAACGTATATTTGGTTCATCTGACCACATGATATTCTCCCAATCTTCTTCTGGATCATCCATATGCTCTCTGGCAAACTTCAGACGGGCCTGGACATGTACTGGCTTAAGCAGGGGGGCACGCCTGGCACTGCAGGATCTGAGTCCCTCTCGGCGTAGTGTGTTACTGATGGTAGCTTTGTTACTTTGGTCCCAGCTCTCTGCAGGTCATTCATCAGGTCTCTCCGTGTAGTTCTGGGATTTTTGCTCATTGTTCTCATGATCATTTTGACCCATGGGATGAGATATTGCGTGGGGCCCCAGATCAAGGGAGATTATCAATGTTCTTGTATGTCTTCCATTTTCTTACAATTGCTCCCACAGCTGATTTATTCACACCAACCTGCTTGCCTATTGTAGATTCACTCTTCCCAGCCTGGTGCAGGTCTACAATTTTTGTCCTGGTGTCCTTCGACAGCTATTTGGTCTTGGTCATGGTTGAGTTTGAAGACTGAGGCTGTGGACAGGTGTCTTTTATACAGATAACGAGGTCAAACAGGTGCCATTAATACAGGTAACGAGTGGAGGACAGAAGAGCTTCTTAAAGAAGAAGTTACAGGTCTGTGAGAGCCAGAAATCTTGCTTGTTTGTGGGTGACCAAATACTTTTCCACCATGATTTACAATTAAATTATTTTAAAATCTTACAATGTAATTTCCTAGATTTTTTTTTTCTTCATTTTGTCTCTCATAGTTGACGTGTACCTATGATGGCATTACAGACCTCCCTCATCTTTCTGAGTAGGAGAACTTGCACAATCAGTGGCTGACTAAATACTTTTTGCCCCACTGTAGTTCATGTATTTGGATTGTGAGAATTCCGGAGTACCTGGAGGAAACCCATGCAGACGTGTGGAGAACATACCAAATCCACACAGGGTAGTTTCTGGGTTGGGACCCGAACCCGGGTCTCTGGAGTTTTGAGGCGAGAACGTTAACCACTGCACCACGGTGCCAACCTATGCATATAATATGACAATATATTCCTGCATCTTCTTCCTTTAGCAGACACCAGTTCATTTTAGGAATGAATGAAGATGCTGTTTATGCTAAAGCTCAAATTGTTTACTTAAAAAAGCCCTCGTCTTAGAAAAGGACAGAATTATAGGCATTATATCTGCAGCTGCCAAATAAATATTTGCGAGTACTGCAACGTGGCAGCAGGTTTGAGTTGTTATACACAGTTGTTATTCTTTAGTGGGTTTGTATAATTATAGAGGATTATACCTAATGCATTTAGAAAACATATCCAGTTATTGGGCTTTGATGTTTTTTCAATAACCAGCTTCCTTAAGTGCATGTTAATGTGTTGATTTGAGTTATTGCCAGATCGTTTTTCAGTTGGCAGTGTAGTTTGATTTGCACATCCTGCTCCAGTAATGTTTATTTATTCTTTATCATTTATACAGAGGGTGACAGTAATTTTGGTGCTGATTGTTTATGTCTTCCTTTTTGTTATAGAGTTGAAGGGAGCAGTGTGTGGGTCCCAGTATTTCCCCCTTCTGCACATGTGCACACACCGGCTATTTACCAGGACTTGGTTGTTCGTGCTTGCTCTCCCATGGAAGTAACATTTTATATGTTGCAACTCCTTTTTTTCTGTGCCCTTCTAATTTAACTGAAATGGCGTATTTTACAAAGGCCTTTACTTTTGTAACGTTTTCTACTTTTGTAACTAAACATTGTACTTTTAGGACTGTCTATGAAGTGCTATAGGCCACTCGCACCTTTTTTTAAACTTAGGTAAACGCAGGTTCCAGACTTCTCTTGAATGCTGTTCTAATCCGAGTTAATCTCCTCTCTGCTCCTTGTTAACCTTAGACGTTGACGAAAATAATTAAGAGTCAGACTTAACGGTTAGAATGAAAGGGAACTAAGTGCAGTTATGGACGTTCAAATACTCTCAAGATCTCTGAGATGATCGTTTCAGTCCTAGAGGCTGAGAGTGAAGGACAGTTTGGAGATTTCGAAAACACCTGATTTAATGACGAGGGTTAGGTATGTTGCAGCAGAGGAAATCCCCTAACTGTGCTGGACTCTGGCCTGCCAGGACTTGGATCATGCACTTCTGGTTTATGACCTCCCTGTAATAGCCATTTTAAATGTTTGTGCTTTTTCTTGTTCAGTAGATGATCACTGCATAGCTAAATGTTGATTGTGATGGCAGCTGTCAGACACTCAGGAGATTAGTTTTACACTTATTTAGTTACATTGCAAAATCGATAAGCATCAAGCCCTGTTAAATGTGTTCCCAAACACTAAAGAGTTTGTCCCCCTGTAGTCATGCTAGCTAGTGAGCTGCTGATGTTGATCCCAAGTTATATGTTACTGGTTTGTAGCAAGTCGCAACGTTCTATCATTTGTGCCTGTGCCTAGTCCAGCTTATGCGTTACTAATGATGTGCCGGAATAAACGTTCTTATAAAACCCGTAGAAACATTTTGAACACGCTGAGCTGAAAACCAAATGGTTGGGTTGTGTGTAATTAAAAAATATATATTCCTACCTCAAATGAACAGCTATTTTAGATCTGGAGATCCTAAAAATTGTCACACAGCTGATGTTTTTGCTACGCTGACTGGCATGAAGGATACCACATGTTTAATTGCCTTATTTTTATCACCATTACAATTCTTTTAGTGTCCTTCAGACATTTACTGATGTATCGATCCCTCCCACCTGGCCCAAATTTTGTTAGTCACATCCCCTGCTATTTAAACCCCTTGTTTGAAATAGTCGGGAAGAAGCCAGTTTTCTGGCTTTCCTTGCTTAGCTTTTTCCTGGATTTTCTGTCAGGATTCCCAGTCTGAATACATTTTGCTACTGGGCTTAATTCATAAGAGCATGATACATTTTTACTGTGTAAACTACATTTCTTAAAAGCCTAGAAATGATTTATTGTATTGTAAAGGTGCTACTGTCACTAGGTTTATATGAAATCAAGTGCGATTTTGACTGAGGTCTTTAAATCACAGGTTACAAAACCATACAAGTTAAAAACGTTTGTGTGTTGTTGTTTTTGTTTTTTTTACCATTAATATTTGGTGTTCCTCAGACTTTCTTCTGTACCCAACACCACTTTGGTGATGATCCTATTCACTGGTCTATTGATTTCTTCCACCTGGCCTGCATGTCTTTCCAAACTTTGATTTATTGTATTGTAATGGTGCTACTCTATGACCATGTCACTAGTTTTATATGAAATCAAATGCGATTTTGACCGAGGTCTTTAAATCACAGGTTACAAAACTATGTAAGTGAAGAAAGTTGTATCTGTATTTCTGCTTTATAAAAGCTAGACAGTGCCACTTTTCAGGAAAAAAGAGCTGATGTTTCCACTTCAGTGTGTTCAACTCGGACTGGACTGTGATCAATCATCACATCTAATCAGCACAAGTCCAACTGTGACATCAACTAAGCTATCATTACTGTTTTAGCTTTTTAATCAGACGGACTGTGTGTTTACTTTTGGTCTGTGACTCTGGTTATTTTAGCTATTTGGCATGTAATGTGGCTATTTTGCATTTGGCCAAAGTGCTTTTTTCTGTGTGTATTTTTACATTTGATAAATCTGAAGTTGTACATTTATGCATTTTTTTAGTAGCCCTGAATTGAGGTTGCATTTTGTGCATTGAATAATAAAAATAATTTGATTGAATGGCTTGAGGACCTTTGTGATTGTTTAGACATAGATGTTTATTACTTTTTCTGTTTGAACCTGAAATATCACCTTTAACCAGAGTTAGAATGGATAACAGGTAATTGAAGCTGAAATGAAATTGAGAGTCAGGTGTTTCAATCAATGGGATGACAATCAGGTGTGAGTTTTTTATTTAATAACAGGGATCTATCAAAGTCTGCTAAACACAACACATGTTGTGGAAGTGTATCATGGCACGAACAAAGGAGATTTATGAGGACCTCAGAAAAACAGTTGTTGATGCTTATCAGGCTGGAAAAGGTTACAAAACCATCTCTAAAGAGTTTGGACTACAACAATACACAGTCAGACAGATTGTGTACAAATGGAGGAAATTAAAGACCATTGTTACCCTCCCCAGGAGTGGTCGACCAACAAAGATCACTCAAAGAGCAAGGCGTGTAATAGTTGGCTAGGTCACAAAGGACCCCAGGGTAACTTCTAAGCAACTGAAGGCCTCTCTCACATTCCCTAATGCTAATGTTCATGAGTCCACAATCAAAAGAACACCAAACAACAATGTTGTGGATGGCAGGGTTGGAAAGAGTGCTCTCCAAACAGAACAATGCTGCTCGTGTACAGTTTGCTAAAGATCATGTTAACAAACAATAAGGCTATTGGAAGAAAGTTTTGTGGACGGATGAAACCAAAATAGAACTTTTTGATTTGAAAGGAAAGCGTAATGTTTCGAGAAAGGAAAACACTGCAGCCCAGCATAAGAACCTTATCCCATCTGTGAAACATGGTGGTGGTAGTATCATGGTTTGGGCCTGTTGTGCTGCATCTGGGCCAGGACGGCTTTCCATCACTGATGGAACAATTAATTCTGAATTATATCAGAGAATTCTAAAAAAAAATGTCAAGACATCTGTCCATGAACTGAATCTCAAGAGAAGGTGGGTCATGCAGCAAGACACCGACCCTAAACACACAAGTGACCAAAGAATGGTTAAAGAAGAATAAAGTTAATGTTTTGGAATGGTCAAGTCAAAGTCCTGACCTTAATCCAATCAAAATGTTGTGGAAGGACCTGAAGCGAGTGTGTGAGGAAACCCATCAACATCCCAGAGATGAAGCTGTTCTGTATGGAGGAATGGACTAAAATTCCTCCAAGCCGGTGTGCAGGACTGATCAACAGTTACAGGAAATGTTTAGTTGCAGTTATTGCTGCACAGGGGGGTCACACCAGATACTGAAAGCAAAGGTTCACATACTTTTGCCACTCACTAATATGTAATATTGGATAATTTTCCTCAATAAATGAATGACCAACTATAATATTTTTGTCTCATTTCTTTAACTGGGTGCTCTTTATCTACCTTTAGGACTTGAGGGAAAAGCTGATGATGTTTTAGGTCATATTTATGCAGAAAGAAATATAGAAAATTCTAAAGGGTTCACAAACTTTCAAGCACCACTGTATAAGCATCATTTACTGGTGAACTATTTTTATGGTTTCTGGATTATTTACACAAACTTGACTGCAATTCTGCTCATCACAAAAGTTACTAGAGCATTTCAGAAGTTTGCTGATGGTGGTCATTTCATTCATTAAAAGTTCAAACTGTGGTTGCATTGTGTGGTACAAGTTAATTTACAAGTCATAGTGATTTTGTTTTTTTTCAGAGATTTATGGATATAGACATTGTAACAATAAAGAAAATGATGTCACACAACTGACGTTTTGGCTGCGCTGACTGGCATGAAGGATACCACACCTTTAATTGCCTTATTTTTATCACCATTACAATTATTTTAGTGTCTTTCAGACATTTACTGATTTATTGATCCCTCCCACCTGGCCCAGTTTCATTAATCACATCCCCTGCTATTTAAATCCCTTGTTTGAAACAGTCAGGAAGAAGCCATGTGTATGGCATTTAAATGAGAGTCTCGAGGACGGCCAAAGCTGTACAGATGTATTTTGGCCGTCATTGTGCTCACGGTTATGGTGTAGTTCAAGCCTTATTTATTACCTATCTGTGTAAGGCTCCACTCTCTCACGATGAATCTTGCATTGAACAAAAACAATATGTTTTTAGTGCCTGAAATGTTGGTGTCTCATTTAGTTAAAAAATGTATTGTAATACAGTAATAATTACAATTATAAGTTAATGGCCTTTCAAACATTTCTGCAAGCTAACCATTTAGTTTAATATTAAACAATTCATTGGGCATCTAACAACTCATGCCATAGAACTGATTCGTCTCAGACGGTACTGTGGTAGCCTAGCGGTTAAGGTACTGGACTATGGACCAAAAGGTCCAGGGTTCAAATCCCACCTCTGCCAAGCTGCCACTGTTGGGTCCTTGAGCCCTTAATCCACAATTGCTTGGTTTGTAAGATTGTAAGTCGCTCTGGATAAGGGTGTCTGCTAAATGCTGTAGATGTAAATGTATGACCCGCTGTAATTAATTAAACCACAACGTGCAAAAGTATAGAAACAATAATCAGTCTAACTCTGTGACATAATCAGATTAGTTTCATGTATCACCCAGCAGATGCTCCTCGAATTATGATAGCACAGTTTACAATATTTCGACTTATACGCAGTACAATACTCTAATGCTGGACTTATGAACGGCAGTACCCTTAGTCCCCCAATGGACTAACCATTTTACTTTTGTGTTTCACCTTCAAGCTTTTTTGTTAATGATTTGCCCAACTGTAGGTCAATGTAGATGTTCTAAGCATGTTTAAGGTATGCTATGCCATGATATACAGTGGTGTGAAAAGTGTTTGCCCCCTTCCTGACTTCCTATTTTTTGCATGTTTGTCAGACTTAAGTGTTTCGGAAAACCAAACCAATTTAAATATTAGTCAAAGACTACACAAGTAAACACAAAAATGTAGTTTTTTAAAATAACGGTGTTAATTAATTAAGGGTAAGGGATAACAAAAAAAATCCAAACCAGATGGCCCTGTGTGAAAAGGTGCAAGTCTTTGACTAATATTTAAATTGGTTTGCTGTTCCGAAACACTTAAATGTGACAAACATGCAAGAAAATAGGAAATCAGGAAGGGGGCAAACACTTTTTCACACCACTGTATAGAGTATATATCGGTTTACGATAAATAAAAATGATGACGGAATTATTAGCACGTAATCCCATCATGTATTGGGGGAGCATTCTGTATTACATTAGTGATACAGATTATGATCTGAACAAGTGTAGAAGCAAATGGTTCCTTCTGTTATACAGTAATGAGATGTTTTATGATCTGAACTGGTGAAGATGTACATGGTTAATTATTTATGACAGCAGTGTTGTGTATTATGACTGGGTGTAGATGTGAAGATTAATTACGTAATGGATGAGTGATATGAATTCGAATCGAAACTGGTGTAGAAGTAAATGATTGATTCTGTCGTACACTAGTGATGTCATTTGGTGCTGAACCGGTGTGGACGTGGAGGGCTGATTCGGAGTAATTCTGTAGTGTGATACTGTGTAATGATTGTGTAACTGTGTAGAATTTTGTAATTAATACGGTGGCGATTTGAACAGAACCGGGTGCGTGGCTGGGACACGCACGCGCCCTTCTTCCCGGTGATGCGGCGTTTATTGCGTGGCCTTTGAACTCCATTGTTGTGTCGCGGGTGACGTCAGGGCCTTGTGCGCGAGAGGCTGGCAGGCGTCGCGTGCTGTTGGCGAGACAAAGAGAGCAGACAGACAGCAGAGAGAGAGAGAGAGAGAGAGAGAGAACGAGCGAGAGGAGGAGGAGAGAGAGAGGAGGAGAAGAGAGAAAGGGAGACAGATACACACAGCGCTGCCGCTCCTGCTCTTTACACTTCTATTTATTTATTAGTCTGACTGTTTATGGAGATGTGAAGAATCGCCGGAGCTCGAGTCATGGATGAGTAGAAACCTGTGCAGTTTTAGCGCTGACTGACTCGCGGCTTTGTGTTTTTAAAAGAAATCTTTTTCACCAAACGCCCCCCAAATTAGCCAAGTCTGCTAACCCGTTTAGCCAAACTGGTGGCCAGTACTTCATTATTATTCCTTCAGGATTTCTGGACGGATATTCAAGCCGGAACTGACCTGCAGAGGTAAAGCTGAGCTTCTTTGTGTACATTTGTTATTTGTGAATGTTTTCACGGCTGAACTTTGTTCGGCGGTGCTGGTTAGATTGTTACCCACAAACAAAGGCGGCGGACAACGTGACTTCACTGTGCTAACCGGCTAAGGCTAGAGTGCTAACAACAAAATGCAACGATCTGTACGGTCTGCTGCTCGTTTCTGATTCTGTAATGCTAGTAGAAAGTTAGTGGTGCGTATAAGCAATGTGCATGTGGTCGGTATGAACTGATCGCTTATAAAGAGTAGATTTGTCTTAACATGCAAGTTACCAACTCATGCTTGCTAATGGGAGGCGGTTATAATGGTGATGCTAAGCTAACTTGCTAACAACTGGTGGACTGAAAGAAACAATAAGGAGGACAAAGCGAGTCGTGTTTTTGGAGCCTAAACAGGCTCCGGGAGTCTCTTACACGTAACCTTAACCTCAGTGCTCGCTGTGTGAACGCTTATTAAGGCACCGTTTGCTTTTTGCACGCAGAAAAACTCAAGTTTTCGACTTTGTCTGATGCTGATCCGCGGGGAGGATGCCTAGCCCCCTGTTCCACCCCGAAATCATGGAGCACGACTCGGTAGTGAGCAGCCAGCAGACCGGAGTCGCGTTGCCCGGCGAATCTGAACCGGAGTCCCGCGATGAGGAGCACCAGGAGGTGCTGCGTTACGCCCTGGACCAGCTCTCGTTCATGGCGCTGGAGAAGGTCGACTCTCTGGACGGGACCACACCGGGCACCGTGTCCGAAAACTCCACTGTCGGCTACGTGGATCTGATGCTCGACCATCCGGGTGGATCCCGTGGCTCTCCCACGTCGTGCTCACCGTCTCCGGAGTACTACGGCTCGGCTGGATACCACATGGCCCCTCCGCACTCCCACTCCGTCCTCGCTGACCAGAGCGCTATGTGCAACCGCAAGAGGAGCGTCAACATGACCGAGTGTGTGCCTGTGCCCAGCTCGGAGCATGTGGCCGAGATCGTCGGGAGACAAGGTAGTTTTTATTTCTAATTATCATTGTTTTAGCACTTGGCAAATACACCTTGTGTTATTATGGGGGGATTGTTTACTCTGACTTTGAGGTGGACAGGACCTTGATCAGGATCAATATCATGGATCTTGATCAGGACAAATGTTTTTGTGCCATAAAGCATATTTTCTTTGTGAATACATTGGAAACCGAGTAATCAGCCAAACACTGGCCTATTGACGGGTAAACATTGATACAACATAGTGTGTTATGCAATCAGATTGCCTGACGTGTTAGAGAGTAGTGAATATGTGCAATATTGTAGAAGTGTGTTGTTAATTTCTACCATAATCGTGACAGTTACAGCAGCAGTAGGTTCCCAGATGGTTAGAGAGCCACTAACTTGTGTAAGCATGCTTTGTTTGTGTTTAGCAGCCAACAGTTGTAGACAAAAGAAACCTGTTATTATTGCAGGGAAGCTCCGTGACTCCAACAGAACTAAGTTTTTGTAAGTTTAATATAATGTCAATATTAGATACCTTCGGGACAGCTGTCTGATTGTCTGGGCAGATGGAGGCAGCTCGGGGGGAGGGGTGACTCGCTAGGGTCAGACAAAGCACCATATTGGGGGAGACACCACTAGACGTGGAGACAAACAAAAGAAACGCATCGATCGGCGCTCTTTTTACCACAGGCACAGTCAAGGCCAAGAGTCCCACCCGGGCCAGGTCTCGGTTATAACAAGCGTCGGTGATCAGTTTGTATTTATCGGTGTATTTGTGTAACACGTACAGCTCAACCATGGTGTGCACGGTAAACAGGGCGGACTCGCACCGGGCAGGACTGGGGCGGTTTTCCTGTGTTTGCGCTCCGAGCCGCACTGCATCCGCCCGCTAACGTCGCATTAAATCATTCCACGTGCGTTTTGTTTAAGATATTAATAATCCCAATATCGATCGGGAGCTAAAAAGCTTTGTGGGGACACGTGCATCCGCGCTGCGCTTTGTTCTCTTTGTTTGAAAGTACCATGCTTTCTGGCTCCGCCGCTGACATCACAGCGCGCGCACCTGATTGGCTGCGCGAGCGGAGACAGCCGTTCTTAAAGAGGCAGAGCAGCTTAAACACCGAGACAATGGCAGCAAGACGGACTTCTTAAAGTGCAAAGTCGTACAAATTCTAGTGCAAGTTCAGTTAAAAAAATAAACAAATAAATCAAGGAAAGTCATTTCCCCCTCTATGGGAGATGGATACGTAGTCAAGAGGCAATGCTTGTTTTTGGCTTTTGTTTACTGCATTAAACCTGACTTGCATCTGTGCCAGGATTATGGTTTATACTTTGACTATTGTTGCGATCTTCCAAAAGGTATCCAATACTTATTGAATAATAAGGTATAGTATTTACTGTATTTAAGCTTTAATCTAGATTGTTTTTGTTTATCTAACACTACACACACTTTGTGTAGCATCATCTTTTTTCAACTTCTGCACCTAGTTGTTCATAAACTGAATGACAGCACAGCTTGAGTCCAACCGTTTTGGTTCATTTGAGCTAAAAGTCAGTAAAGAATCAGCTGTATTACATGTAAAAATTACTTGAGGTCTAATTAACTTGAGGTCAGGATCCTTAAAATGTATAAATCAGGAATATTTCTCACTTTAGGCAATGTGAAACTGATTAGACCTCGATTTCAACACTAGTATTTTTTTGTCACATACCTAATGTCAAAGCAGTGGCAGTGAAATGTTACGCTGTGCTCCCATTGTGTGTAAGATATACGTACAAGTGGTAGTAAATCACATTATATACACATGGTGTGCTTCATAATAGTAAAAAAAACAATGTTGTGCAAATAATATAAGTGTATAAAGATGTGAGGTATATACACACTTATATAGAAGTACATCTGCGTACATATTCTAACAGATCTAGGCTTGTATATGGACATGATGCGTCTGTTCTATTCATCATTTATGAGATGAGGTGCTCAGGGGGCACAGTGGTCTAAGCCACTAGTGGGGTCTTTGGTTTGCTTCCAGCTAAGTCTGGCATCGCAAAGGCAAGGTTTGTTGTGCTTGAGGGAGGATTAGGACAAAAAATGAATCTATAGCCCTATCCAAATGGTACTAAAATTACTTGTCATGGAGTAATTTCCTCTTTTGCAGGAGGTACTCAGTTATTTTTTTTGTTTTTCTGTCCGGATTCTCCATGTCTCGTTTTCCTCTCCAATCCCCTAATAAGGTTACAGGCAGATTCATGCACATCTCCATGACTTTACAGACAAATGATGCCTTGTGTTGAAAATGGAGAACAAAAGCCTGTGTTGACAGAATAATGGGGATCCTTTAATGGCATCTACAGGTTTAACACACAACTGTATACATGTTCAATATATACTTTTAGGGTTTTTTTCCCTAATAATGACAAGTTCTATCAGTTATTTGTGACCTGGGTTTGTAGAGAATACAGCCTGACTGAAACTCGTTCGTCCTGCAGAATCTGTAAGGAGACGGGTGAAGATCCAAACACTAACGTCTCCCTGATACACTAATCCAATCTGAATAGGGCTTTTGAGATGAAGTTAAACAGTAGGTGGATTTAAAAAAAATATATTACAGCTGTAACTGGGTTTGCTAAGGAGGAAATGGGACAAAAAGCTTTCTTACTATATAGGTCGTTCATAAAAACAGTTCCATTACATCATTCATGTCGTCTCAAATTGACGCTTGCAATATGCTTAGGATATTCCAGCTTGTTACCGTCTCTGTTTCCTTTAATGGTGTGAATGCCTTTAAAAATACCCATGTAATTTCCTGTACCCATTTGTGCAAACATTGTAATTAGGACACAAGGGTTACTAATAAATCATAAAAGATTTATCTCCATGTTAAGTTTCCCTGACTGGCACTATCTCATCTGTTACATTTCATATGTTTAATTGCAGGCTGTAAGATCAAAGCCCTGCGTGCGAAGACCAACACTTACATCAAGACGCCGGTGCGAGGCGAGGAACCCGTGTTCATAGTGACGGGCCGACGTGAGGATGTAGAGATGGCCAAGCGTGAGATCATCTCAGCGGCTGAACACTTTTCCATGATCCGTGCGTCACGCTGCAAAGCCGGCGGTAGTGGAGGTTCCCTGCCCGGCCCACCGCACCTACCGGGCCAAACTACCATCCAGGTCCGCGTGCCGTACCGTGTGGTAGGTCTTGTAGTGGGGCCTAAAGGCGCCACGATCAAGCGAATTCAACAGCAGACTCATACGTACATAGTGACGCCAAGCCGCGAGAAAGACCCTGTGTTTGAGGTGACGGGAATGCCAGAGAATGTAGACCGGGCACGCGAGGAGATCGAGACGCACATCACGCTGCGCACAGGCGCCTTCGTCGACCTTCAGGGCCACAATGACTTCCACACCAACGGCACCGACGTCAGCCTTGAAGGTCTCAGTTCACTCGGGCTCGGAGGCACGCTCTGGTCACGTGGGGGCAGCGGCGGGCACCACGCGGCACCCCCTCCTCCTCCAGCTCCTCAGATTCCTCTCTCGGTCCACCACTCTGGCCGCAAGCTATCTACGACGTCCTATCACAATGGAGGTCTGGTTTCCGAGACCTACTCAAGTGGCCGGCGCCCCACTGACAGTGCCAGTCCTACAAGCCCTTTCAGCACAGGCAGTGGTGGTGGTGGAGGCGGTGGCAGCAGCGGCGGCGGCGGCACCTTTACGTTTAGCGGTGACTCCGCACCTGGCCTGCCAGCACCTGCCTCTGAGGAGCTCGGCTTTGAATTCGGCAGCAGCAATATCTGGGCGCCGCTGGCTAATGGCACCAAGCAGACCGCGCCTCTCCGGCGCAACAGCAGCGGCCTGAGCGGCGGCACGGTAACACCACGCCTCTCACCAACACTACCAGGCGATGGCTCCGCGCTGGAGCACCCGATGGCGCGGCGGGCACAGAGCGACCCGCTTAGCGCACTCTCCTGGCTGCACACGGGTTCTTCGTTCTCTGGTGGAAGCAGCAGTAGCAGTGGCGGAAGCACCACTGGATACTCGTCCTGCTCAGCGTCCTCACTGCCCGGCGGCTCACCCACCGACTCCGAAGGCGGCGGCAGCGCGGGTGCCGGGTCCGGCATGCTGAGCCGGCTCAAAGCAAGCACGCTCGCCAACATGGTTCCTGGCGGAGGTAACAGGGACTGCTTTGTGTGCTTCGAGAGCGAGGTGACGGCAGCGCTGGTGCCCTGCGGCCACAACCTGTTCTGCATGGACTGCGCCGGGCAAATCTGCCAGTCTCAGGAGCCCGAGTGCCCCGTGTGCCACACCCCTGCCACACAGTGCATCCGCATCTTCTCCTAATGCTGCGCGCCCTTGTTCCTAACTCCAAACATCCACCTAGCCTACTATTTAGAAAGTCTACGAGAGGACATAGGATCGACGATATATAAATATATATATATACCATATTGAATATGACACTATTCTGATGTTGATTTATTGTTATTATTAATAATAATAACTATAATAATGTCTGTTATCGCTGACTCACGTACTTATTGCAGGCTGTGGAATCAGCAGGTCATGTACGTTTCCTTTCTGGTGGACGAGGAGGACGGAAAACAGTGTCTTATCTTTCTTTAGGCATTAATTTGACCTCCTGCCGATGAGTCTGTCTGTTATACATGTATTATACATTCCCCCCTCCCCTGCATTGTCGCTTCTGAGCTCGGCCTGGTTACCCACAGGTGACTCTTTTTTTGCTCGAGACTTTTTTTCTACTTGCAGATATTTTTCGACTTAAGCTGCATAGGTCTGCACTTTTTTCTATGGGTTCATTTCAAGAACTTTTCAGAGGGATGGGAATGCGTCACTTTGTGTTTCCACACTACGAGGGAAAACGCGAGACTGTGGAACCTGCACACTCATCAGACCAAAATATTACAGATTTTTTTTTAGCAATGAAGAATGAAACACTTAATATTTATTCAAGTTAAGAACTGATATCCAGCGTAATGGTTACTATTACATAGGTAGAATAGTTCCCTTAGAAATCATTACGTTGTTTAAGGTCGGTGTTCCGCCTGTTTGTCTCACTTTAATTCTCGTACTACAGTCCTGTAGGGGTCGCTATGCCAACCCCGTAATCAGATATGCGCTGTCTTGTTGGGCCTTTTGTTCGGGACAGGTATGTCACATAGTCTACACTTCACTATCAAACAGCCTTGTGTATTTACTGCTATGGTTTGTTCATTCCACTAATACAGCGGAGTCGCCTTTCACTCCACAGATGACCTTACCTGTTACACTTTTATTGTTCTTCTAGAGATTCTTTTAAGATTAGCACCTGGTTGGTGGTGCGAGAGGGACAGTCGCGTCTTGTTCTCCACCAACCACCTGGATTGTTCTTAATTTGAATTATAGGATAGTTGTAACTACAAGAATGTTTCTTCTTACTCTGGATGGCTGTATGTATGTATGTATGTATGTATGTATGTATGTATGTGTAAGCAGGTGTGTGTGCTTGTTTTGGAGGAGGAAAAGCTAAAGAGTGGGAGGTTTTATTTTTCAATCTAGTGTACTGTTTGATTAGATCCATCCCACTTTGTGCACTGCGACACATTGCAATGTTCTCGCGGCTTCCTGTTCGTTCAGGGCCGTAGCGGCTGTTTCAGGCCAACTTGGAGAAACGTCGGTCTTCCACCCTTCCCACGAGCCCTTGCTGTCTTTAGGACAAATCACCTTTATCCGCAGGATCCCCTTCACTCAAGACTGCCTCTTTATTACATACTGGTCTGGTCAGAAATGCAGAGTCTCATCGGTAGCCCTTTGAAAATGACCGCGACAAGCCATGATACCATACCGTTTACTGTTTAAGGGCTTCCTGTGACTGTGATTCAGGTCTCCTTCAGTTACAATAACCAGGATTGAATATCAATCACAACCTGGCAGCTATGTTCACCCAGGGCTTCCAGTCACTTTGTACGACACGCCGCAGTCCAGGTCAGGCCTAGGGTCGGAGCGGCCGCGATCATCTCCGCAGACGCAGTGAATTTTGAATCTGCATTTATCTTTTAAGGTTGAAAATCACAGGATAGTTCTATTAAGTCCTGGTTTGATGGATTCTGTAGTTTATGTTTCCGTGACGTTTCAAGTGACACCTCAGTTGGTCCATATTTTTCTTGTTTTTGAATGTTGCTCAGTAGTGCCAGTGCAGATGTTGATGGTGCCTTGGTGGTGCAGCTCACTACTGACGTTCAGTTTCACAAGTTGATGCCCTGTTTGTACAACGTATGATTCCCGTATTTCGGTTGATGCCCGTTAGCGAGGTCTTACAGGGACCCATGGCTCTCTTTCTCTTGTTTGAGCCTTTTCATGCTGTTACTTCGAAACGACTCATTAATGCGACTTTGTAAAAGTATTTTGTTCAGCTGAGTATGACTGTCTGAGCCTTTGAGGATTTTTAAAATCCAAAAATCAAGTCTCGGGACAATTGACTGAGTTAGGTCTTAAGGTTTTAAGAATTGTCCTTGTGCCCAAAAGATTTTTCTTCTGGAATTTGTACAGAGTCCGAACTGATTTAAAAGGTACAAGATTTGCTCCTTGTAATTGCGAACTGTGTGTTATTTTCTCAGCGTGTGCCCGTATGTGGCGTTCGAACGTTTCTCAGCTGAAAACTCAGCTGAGTTCTATATATAGTGAGGACCGAAGTCTGTCCTGCACCAGTCCGTCACTCCAAACCGGACCCACTACGGCTCACGCTAGAGGTTCAGATTAGTAGGTGTGTAACCCCGTCCCCACCTTCACCCCTCTAAGGTTTAAAAACAGGGTTTACTGAGGAAAGCTCGGAGAGGAGATCTGATCTCGGGCACAGTCGGGCATCGGACTAGCACCAAGCTGCCAAGCTCCCATGGATCACTTAGCCCTGTAACTGCTCTCCTTTCTAGTGTTTGTTTCTTTTGCTTTAATTCTTTTATATGCAGAACCAAAAGTTGTTTCAATAACAAGGTTTCAGGCCTGACTGTAAATACCCTGAGATACAATCATTGGGATTAGTTTTTTTTCCAGTACTGATAAGGTTAATGTAGTTTTTAAAACATTATCATTATTTGTAAGTTAACTATCTGCATGTCTTGAAGCCATGAGGCGTTAGCTAATAATAATTTTCTAAAGGTTAAGAAAAAAGCGTCAAAAAAACTTTTTACACATTTTATTTTTACAATTTATTTGCTTACCTTGACCGGAATATCCCAGATTATAATGTGACCCTTTTATTACTGCAAATTTTATCTTTATTTTCCATATTTCTGTTTCCTGTGTACAACATATAGGCAATTTATAACGAAATGAGAATTATTGAAGAAATTTAAAATTGAAATATATTTTATTTGAAAGTTTATGGACCTTTTAGCCGCCAGTCGGAACAATTGTATAACGTTATAATTTGAACTGACTTGTCGGTTATAAGAAATGTATCAAGAGTTTTATTTTTTATGCTTCTTTAATAAAATCTTGTTTTTTGTTTTCATTTTTTACTGTAAAACAATAAACACCGTGTCTCGGCCTTTCATTTTTGCTGTCGCACAACAGGCCACATCTCTAGACAGTTAAGATTAGGGGGGGGCTAAGGGTTTGCTTCCCTCTCATGGATAAAAAATTTAGCTCAGAATGTATGTCATTTATTTTTAGAAAAAAGAGCATGAAGTCCTACAGTAGTGTTTTTTATATATATATATATATATATATACACACATTTATTTCTTTTTTTTTTTTTTTTTAGCAATTTAAATGTTCTGTATCAGCTTATAACAGTTACAGAGCAAATGTTCGGTGACCAAGATTATCTTATACGCGTTAAACAGACAAGTTACATACCTGTTTAATAAAATAACTTAACAATCTCAGTGTCGCATTGCTGTAGTACTAATCTTTTGCCGAGGTTGTATTTGAACACTCGTAGTGACTTAAAAAAAATCACCCTGAATTTCAGAATAAACCAGAAGTCCTTTCCTGTGTTATGCTGTGTTTTGGACGTGGGTTTGCTGGTCAGCAAGAAAATCACCAGACCTACAACATAAACCAACTAAGACCAATATGGAACTTGTATTGTCTTAATACCAAGCATTACCAACTTCCTAAACAGCATATGCCGTCTTTGCTGTTACATTTATCCGGGAAAAGACCCAGTAAAAAATGTACTGTGGAATTTCATAGTAAAACTGAATTGCTTGACAGTTTTAATGTGAATTTTCACAGTTCAGATATGAATTTTTGATGGTAATTTGGCCACTTCATGGTTCTACTCTGAAATTTCATAGTACAACTGTAAACTTGGACGATGAACGAACCATGAATTGCTTCACAGTTGTACTATGAGTTTTGGTGGTAATTTGGCCACTTCATGGTTCTACTGTCAAATTTCACAGTACATTTTTTCCTGGGGAGAAGTAACTTATGAACACAACCCTTATAAAACTATTTTGTCAAAAACCTATTCTGTTAAAAAACCCTTTCACTCGTTACCTAGCAAGGTAATGTCTTTAGCTGCAGCAGTCAAACGCAAACGCGAGTCAGAACTAGTTTGCAATATTTGTTAGGTTATATTTTACTACAAATTAATGTTTAAATACTTACTACGAAGCGTATCCATATTACACATGAACTGTGGTAGAAGGGAAAAATCCATACTTTATTAAAATGAATAATGTAGCCTAACTAAGTGTACTAATGCTAATGCATTAGCATTTCCGTTCACGATAGCTACCCATGGGTGTATCTGGTAATCAGTGTTGTTTGTGGTGATTGTTGTTATTGTTAAAGAAATATTTCTAACACACTAAGGACCTTTCACAGACTCAACCGCACAATCACGATTATATGTTTGAATAACAAAGCGTAGCAAATATTCATTAGGCGACACTATAATGAGGTGCTTTTGTTTTATTGTGGGGGAGCTGGAGACCTCCACAATTTGGGCTACTTAACGACGTCCCAGAGCACAAGACAAGACAAAGTTAAAGTAAGATTGCTTCGAGGTGTAGAAGCGGATGGACCACTCCGGTAATAAATTCTAAGTGGTCTGTAGGGGGACAAGAGGTCCTGCAGTGCTGTAATTCTGTAAAACTCGACTACATTCCCACATACAGTCTGTAGGGGGCACTGCAGGACCAACGATCACTACATAATTCAGAATACAGTGTACAGTCATGGCCAAAAGTTTTGAGAATGACACAAACATTAATGTCCACAAAGTCTACTGCTTCAGTTTTTATAATGGCAATATGCATATACTCCAGAATGTTATAAAGAGTGATCAGCTTAACAGCAATGAATTGCAAAGTCAATATTTGCCTAGAAAATGAACTTTATCCCCCAAAACACATTTCAACTTCATTGCAGCCCTGCCTTAAAAGGATAGCTAACATCGTTTCAGTGATTGCTCCATTAACACAGGTGTGGGTGTTGATGAGGACAGGGCTGGAGATCAATCTGTCATGATTAAGTAAGAATGACACCACTGGACACTTTAAAAGGAGGCTGGTGCTCGGCATCATTGTTTCTCTTCTGTTAACCATGGTTATCTCTAAAGAAACACGTGCAGTCATCATTGCACTGCACAAAAATGGCCCAACAGGGAAGAGTATCGCAGCTAGAAATACTGCACCTCAGTCAACAATCTATCGCATCATCAAGAACTCCAAGGAGAGAGGTTCCAAAAAGGCTCCAGGGCGCCCAAGAAAGACCAGCAAGCGCCAGGACCGTCTCTTAAAAGTGTTTCAGCTGCGGGATCAGGCTACCAGCAGTGCAGAGCTTGCTCAGGAATGGCAGCAGGCAGGTGTGAGTGCATCTGCACGCACTGTGAGGCGGAGACTCTTGGAGCAAGGCCTGGTTTCAAGGAGGGCAGCAAAGAAGCCACTTCTCTCCAGAAAAAACATCAGGGACAGACTGATATTCTGCAAAAGGTACAGGGAGTGGACTGCTGAGGACTGGGGTAAAGTCATTTTCTCTGATGAATCCCCTTTCCGATCGTTTGGGACAACTGGAAGACAGCTTGTTCGGAGAAGACGAGGTGAGCGCTACCACCAGTCTTGTCTCATGCCAACTGTAAAGCATCCTGAAACCATTCATGTGTGGGGTTGCTTCTCAGCCAAGGGAATCGGCTCTCTCACAGTCTTGCCTAAAAACACAGCCATGAATAAAGAATGGTACCAGAATGTCCTCCAAGAGCAACTTCTCCCAACCATCCAAGAGCAGTTTGGTGATCAACAATGCCTTTTCCAGCATGATGGAGCACCATGCCATAAAGCAAAGGTGATAACTAAATGGCTCAGGGAACAAAACATAGAGATTTTGGGTCCATGGCCTGGAAACTCCCCAGATCTTAATCCCATTGAGAACTTGTGGTCAATCATCAAGAGACGGGTGGACAAACAAAAACCTACAAATTCTGACAAAATGCAAACATTGATTGTGCAAGAATGGACTGGTATCAGTCAGGATTTGGTCCAGAAGTTGATTGAGAGCATGCCAGGGAGAATTGCAGAGGTCCTGAAGAAGAAGGGTCAACACTGCAAATATTGACTTGCTGCATTAACTCATTCTGACTGTCAATGAAAGCTTTTGTTACTCATAATATGATTGCAATTATATTTCTGTATGTGATAAAAACATCTGACAAACACACATAAAAACCAGAGGGCAGCAGATCATGTGAAAATATAATATTTGTGTCATTCTCAAAACTTCTGGCCATGACTGTACACGACAGCAGGCTGATCTCAGTCAGGCTACAGGCTATAGACAATGACATTCGTATTTCTATAAATTTATATTTTCATCTCTTTTGTCATAATCCATTTTCTTCATTTCATTTGAACAATCAATTTAATGTTCTGGAACTTTCTCTGGAATTTTTTGATGGAAAAATCTTATACAGCCACTCAATCTTCTCTCGCCTCAAAAGGTTTGCCATTTTCTCTTATTTCTTGTCTTTCCTTTCTGCCTTTTTTCTTTTATCGTTTCCAGGTTCTCCACCTTTGTTTCACCCTCTGTTTAGTTTATTTTGTTTCATTTCAGTTTTTCTTGCTCTTCACTCATTCTTTTCAAATTTCTTACGCGTTCTTCCGTTTTTCTTTATCACTTGCTTTTTTTGTTTTAGTTTTTTTTTCTTACATTACTCCAACAGCCATTATTTCTCAGCTTACTGTTTTCTTTGTCATGTTTCTCTCCTCTTCTGTCTCTTCTCTTTTGTATTTCTCTTTTTGTTTTTTTACTTCTCTCTTATTCATTTATTTCCATATCCTTACATTTTGTTCTCTTTCTCTGTTTATCCTTTTTCCTTTAGTTCTTTGCTTCATTTGATTTTACTTAATTTTTTATGTATTTGAATGGCTTAATTAATTTATTTTCTGTCCACACCTTGTATTCAAAGGCACCCAGCGGTGCCATCTGCTCATGCTATAGGTGTCATGTAGGCTGGGCTTTAGTCTTGCCCCAGCCCACTTGCTGTGTGAAGTTTGTATGTTCTCCATATGTCTGCACACGTTTCCTCCCACATTCCAAAGATGTGTTAGCTCAACTGGTGTGTCTACAGTGTCTCTGGAGTACACAGAGTAAACCCATGCACACATGGGGAGGACATGCAAACTCCACACAGATGGAGTCTAAAGTCTAGATTGAACAGGGGCTCTCTGGAACTGGGAGATAACCGCTTGTACCACTGTGGCACACGTCACTTAAAGCAATAACCTATTCTAAATACACTGATCATTACAGGATGATTTGGTTTATTTCCCAAATGTATTTAAGAGAAGAAGTCCACATCCTGTGATTAAGTGGTTGTATTTTAATAGGAAGCAATGCTGCAGTAATCCACCACCATCTTCATTAAGAAACCAGTAGAATGATTATAAATAAAACTTAAAAACATCCCCAGTATAAAAACATCCTCTCATGCTTATACACGCTACATTCATTTTTTCAGACACATTTGACATACTGACAGGCTTTTGTTTTGAAAAATAAATACATTTGGAAATACCCAGACGATAAGTAAAGCAAATATACAGACACATTGTTTGATAGTTGGCAGGTTAACATAAAAAAGAAGACACGTGCTGGCACAAATAACGTTCGGTTCTCCTTCATGCACTTGGTTTCTATTCACAGAGTGGGCACCACGTGGACCGCACGGCAGTGGGCATGCACACATGCATATGGGATTATTTTCATGCCCATTTGTGCTTGAGTGGGTCTGTGAGTGTGCAAGTTTGTGTGTGAGTGTGTAGCGAGGCTTCTTTGAAGAGAAAGCATTTGCGTTATTGCTAAACGAGCAGTTTAACCAATAACAAGATTAAGGTCTGGTTTCCTGGACACAAATGAACTCTTAATTTCCAATATCAATAGTTTTTTTAAAGTTTTATACAAAAGTCTGGGCATCCCTTACCATAAGTGGTAGATGTTCTACGTGAAAAAGTTACCACAACCTCTGCAGGTAATTCTACGCATTTTAATGCCAGCATTTCAAGTCATGTTGTAAAATATAATCCTGGTCAGGGTCTTGGAGACTCTGCTGCTAATCCCCAGAGTCTGGATGGGATGTCAACGCATTGTTGGGTAGGTGTTGCCAGTACAGTGCTGGCCTCCCCTCCCTCAGTCATGATGTAAGGTGCTCGAACCCGGTAATACCTGTTATGTGCAAAAGCCTGGGCAAATGATCCACTGTTGTGTTTTTGTAAGGTCACAGAACTTCATTAACAGTAACTTCAAGTGTTTCATATTAAGGGTTGTTGTGTGTAGAGGTTGCAAAAAGATGCCCAAACCTTTGTATAAGATTGTAGTCTAGGACTAATCTTGGTCTAGGTGACAGGAAATTGTTCTCAAAACCACTCACTGGGTGTCTGTTTGATTCTCTAGTTGATCCACAACTTCTTTGCTAATAGGCTAATGTTGCACTAGCAGCTTATGGCCTCCAAATAAAGGCCAGTATGGATGAGCATTCAACGCTGCGTTCATTTGGTTTGGACTGTAGTGCAGTCTAAGCTTGATCGGTTGCAGCTAAAGCTCATGTTTGCTTTTCAACAACAAGGACGTATATATGTGAGAGATTTGTGCTAAAACTCCCCACCTTGTAAACATTTTTAATTCCAACCCAAGCAAACCATTATGATCGTGTTTAATTGCACTGTGGTTTGGCTGCGAAACAAACATGAATGGCTGTCTATCCGTGACTGGCTCTTATCTCTCATACAGTCATACGTAGCCCTCAAAGAAGATTGTACAGACTCTACATGGACAAACATAAGCGGACACTCTTATTTATTTATTTATTTATTACACATTTTATCCGTTTCCTGGTCAGAATTGTGTGCATCAGCCTGTCCTTGATGGTCCATCACAGAGAAGCTGTTGCAGCATTAGGGGTGATCCCCTGATCAATACACTTCCCTCAGACACAATCAATCGTTCCTGTATGATGGAAGGCATCCACCCAGGACAAACCCTGGTAAGTGTTGTGGTGGGTTAACGCCTTAAAATTCTCACTTTGACCCACTTAACCTGGTCAGAGGAGCTCTGGAGCCTATCCCTGAATTCAATGGGCACAATCAAACTTAATCTCTGGATAGGACACCAGTCCATCGCAGGCACCCATAGCAGCACCATCACACTGCAAGCCCTTGCGGTCAAGCAACAAATGCCATCAGTGCTGATTTTCTCCGCTAAGATTTCAGGAGCACGTATATTATAAAAACACACCTATCCTTTATTGCAACAGTCAATACTAAGTTCCAAACTGCCTCTGGAAGCAACATCACCACAGGTCTTGTACATCAGGAGCATCATATATTGGGTATCAATGGCTGAGCAGCTGCTCACAAGCCTTAAATTGTGATGTATAATGCCAAGCATTGATTTGAGTGGTGTAAAGCACACTGCTGTTGGACTAGTAATCTAATTGATGGTTCAGAGTACCACCTCCAGCCACTAAGGGGCAATGTAGTTACAAGTCTTGGTTTTCAAACAATGGAAAGTAAGAATGAAAACAGCATGGAACTGAAGTGTTTAAGATATTTTTGTTCCCTTGTCCTTGTTTTTGTTTGGATTACTGTCTGTCTTCACCTGTGGTGGAGCTTTCACAAAGAACTGAAGGCCAAGCTGCTGTTATGAACATTGTGAGTATATGTTAACATACTTAGTTGAGAACTCAAACTCCTGTCCTGTTTATGTTTGGGTTGTGGACTTCTACATTTGGGACTCTACTGAGAACTGTATTTTTGGGTTGTGTCATGTTGATTATATGTCATTAAGCAAATGAATACTCAGCTGTTGTCATGTACAATATTGCAAAGTATGCTAAGTGTTACAGTTCCTTCTCAGCTTTTGACAGGACAGTTCCAACTATAAAGTCTGGTGAAGGAGTATGGGTCTGTTTTTATGTATTGGACATTTTATGTAATTCTAGTGAAGGGAAAATTTAATAATCCTGGATTGTAAACTTCTCAGACTGTGGCAACAGTTTGTACAAAACCCTTTCCTGTTTCAGTGTGATGGTGCTCATGTGTACAAAGTAAGCTTAATATAGAAATGGTTTGTGAAGTTTGGTGTGGCTTGAACTTAAGCCCATTCAACATCTTTGTGAATTAGACCAACCTCAATAATGGGTGTTCCAAAATCTAGTGGAAAGCCTTTCCAGCAGCTATAGAAGCTGAGAGGGACCAAACTCCATATGAAGGGCTTTGAATGTGTAGTTCAGGTGTCCACAAATTTTGTCCATGTATAGTACCTGAAGCTGAAGTGTTCTGTGCTTTATACCGTTCCTGAAAACTAAACACACTGCACATTTTATGACTGTGAATATGGCCTAAATGCCATTGTTGCTTGTACAGGTTGTGCATCTCCCTGGATGGGCCTCTGATCAAGAGTTATTTGGTATGTGTTGGAATCAGGTTTACTCTCCATTCTCATACTTTAGTATTGCTGTAGAATTAAGACAAACACTAGATTACATTACGACATGAGCAAAGCACAGCTGGGACGCTGGCCACGGACATGCACTCTGTAACAGGCCTATCTGTACACTCACAAGACCATGACCTAAGGTGATCTTATATGGTAGAATCCTATTTTTGAGAGATCCAGCCAAGCTTAACACTTTTGGGTAACACTTAGAAAGCTGCACTGTAAATGTCTTTCACTCCACGTTTCATATCAGGTAATGTTGAATTAACTTTCATGAACTATTGTAAAGTCTCAAAGGGTCAGTCCAGCCTCATTATGTACGCTTGATTTAATTAAGGACTCTGTGGATTTTTGGATGAGAGAATAGAATTGACTGCCTGTTCTATATTTTGAACACCTTCAGTTAATATAGTGTGTTTGAAGAGTCTTATTTCCAATGGCAAGGCTTAAAGAAATACTCAATTTTCAATCGCATCTTTGTCCAGAGAATCTGCAGCATATGAGTCATACAAATAATTCTTTAGACTCATTTCTCCAAACTAAGGAAATAACAGAATATGACACAACTGACCTATAATGTGCTTTGTTGAGTCCCATCAAAAAAGGCGTACAGTATTGGGACTAACATGAATTTCAGCTACTAACTTCAAGTGTCAGGATGAGACAGAGATGGAAAATATCTTATTAGAGCCCTTTTTGAAATGGGTTTATCACTTTATAAGTGTGAGTTTCAAATAAAAAGGTCTGTATTTTTCCTCGGTACAAGCAAATAAATCAAAATGATTGATCAGCTATACATATGTAGAGACAGATTTAGTATAAAGTGCCCCTGAACTCACTTTTTAATATTTCTTTAAACCCTTTTGGGAAGCTTGTTCTGCTTATGGAGTGTGTGATTCTACCTTTAACCATAGCAAGCTAATAGGGGTGCAATGATACAGAAATTTCATGATACGATACGTATTGCTGTTTCTGCTTCACGATATGATATATTTTCGATACAATAATTCCCTTTTTAGTGTAGAGATCAAGGAGGTAAATACAACTTCCTGCTCTGCAAGCTTGGAACATGGCTTACTTTGCTGGGGTTAAAAAAAAATCACCAAAGAGCTCTGCCATTGCTGATTTCTTTTTTGAAGGGCATGGTCCAGGCACCTCTGGGTCCACTCTCTCTTCTGATGGATTTGTCTCTATATTCTCTCTAGCTTTGCACTATAGAGATAAATTATGAAAACTTATTTACTATATATGAGTTTCTGTTTCCTCACATTAACAAAAATCAGCATCAAGCTGACCTGTTTCTGATGCTGCAAAATGCTTAAAATCTCTGTGGTGAGAAGCTCTTTCCTTACGGTATCTAGACGGAGCACAGAAACTATTTACACAATCTGCCGCCAGATGTCGCATGTGTACAACAATAGCATGCCTGTACCGCTGGTCTAGAACTGCGGCTGCCTCTGTGCAGATAACTGCATCTCAGTAGCGCCGGTTGACGAACGGCTCAGTGAAGTTTTTTGTCAAATAAAATCTTAATGTATTCGATTCACAGCTCGTATCGTATCGAAACCCCGTATTGAATAAAATGAATATTACTAGGTATATCGTGACACCCCAACAAGCTAGGCAAACTAGCTCAAACCACTGGGAATAAAGTAACGTTAATAAACTCTAATAGCGATGTAAGTTGTTTGTATCCAAGAACAGTGGGAGATTATTAGCAAATAGCTTACTGGATGTCACTGGCACAGCTGCAATAGCCACACAGAAACTCCAGAAACTTATAAACTTATGCTCAAAATATAACGATTGAGACTCTCTTACTCTCTCACAAGAGCTCTCTAACGATTGAGCTCTTATGCTAGCTGCGGGTCTGTTAGCTTCGTACTAAGGTAAATTACATTATTATGGAATATGTTTAGATACTATTAAATAACCTACTCATAATACTTTGAGAGACTGATATTTACAATGTACTTGCTTACACCTGAGAGTAAATATGATCAGGTGCTAGCTGCCATATAATCAATGTTCTGTTGTATATTTTGACTTATTTTTTTAATGTTAAAACATTTCACAACAGTTGAAGTTAGATAGGATGGGCTCATTTCAAATACCATGTTGTGTACTACATATTGTGTCCGATTAACAATGATCTTATGGGTAGTGTGCACATGCATCAGGGTGTAACGATGCATCATAACAAGATGCATAGCGATCTTGATGTAATCGTAGAGATATCATAAGCCTTCTCATTATGGACATCTAATACTGTTGTTGCATTTTTTGAACACCAGAGGGCGAAATCATACATCATATACGGCATATCTTCTTTCAGAACGTCTCCAGTGGAAACTGAAAGGATTTGGGATGTTTAAAGATATTTGTATAGTGCTTTTAACACGCATGCAAGTTGTTTGACAAACTGGGCATGGTAACAGCATCTCTGGTTCTATTTAAGTTAGCACTTAGTTATTTATATTTCTACTTACTAAAATTATTTCAGTTGCAAGAGACTAAAGTTTTTGTTTAAACATTGTATACAAGAAATGTGAATTGTTTTGCATTGTTTACACTTTTAATTAAAAATGTATTATTAAAGTGTGACATTAAAAAGGAATGCCTTTTACTGAATGTAAAAGTCAATAATTGTGAGAAAATCAAATTGAAATATGACCAGAGTGCATCGCTACTCCCCTACTTTTAAGTACAGATATATGCAGTTGGATGAGAGTCGATAAAATCAATACAAACACATGTGTTTGGCAGGATTGCTGTTATTCAGTTAGTTTCAGATAATATTTAGACTGTTTCTATGCCATTTTAATAGTTTATTTGGGGTAAAGATACATAAACTACTTTTCTACATGGATTATATTTATTTTTGGTATGACAGTTCAGAGGCACTTTAAATAAATGCTGGAATTTACGTTAAGAACTTCTCATCTTTTGGGATGCTTTGTTGTGAAAACTGTGGGACTGTGGTAGCCTAGTGGTTAAGGTACTGGACTATGGACCAGAAGGTCAAGGGTTCAAATCCCACCTCTGTCAAGCTGCCACTGTTGGGTCCTTGAGCAAGACCCTTAACCCACAATTGCTTGGATTGTAAGACTGTACCAACTGTAAGTCGCTCTGGATAAGGGCGTCTGCCAAATGCTGTAAATGTAAATGTCAAAAGCCTATATGAAGAAAAACGAATCATAAAACCTCTAAAGCCAATTTGTACATCGTCACTCCCAGCAATAAACATAGTGCTTCTTTGTTCAGATGATATTCTGATCACAAAGTCTGTACCATTAAATTCCAGTGTTTAAGCTTTCACGTTACCCCACGTACCCTAATGAACATAAACAATCAAGCAAACCAGTAGCCCATAAAGCACAGCAGCTGAGATGGGCACATGGGGAGAGTCACAGTGTTAAAGAGGCCTGACTTTCTCATGCATGACGTGACTGGACGGCAGAGATACAGAGATTAGACTGAATCAGACAGACAGACCGATTGGACAGATTCTCAGACTCCAAAACATGCAACGAAGGCAAAGTTTTCCATTAAACACAAATCAAGCCCTATTATGAACTGGCAATTGTGTCACCTGATTATAAAATATTAGGAAAGGAGAAAGATTCAGGTGTTTGTGTAGCTGTCGATGGCGATGAGTTGTGGGTTAGAACGCAGAAAAACATGCTGGTCCACGAGAGTACAGATTAGTCTCCTGACTCAAGCCATGCGTGGATTGGATCGATACATTCACATTGCAGCAAAGGACCTTCTTTGCTGACAGTTGCCCACTTTTGGGGCTTCGTTCCTACCAGTAACAGCTCCATGCTGCACATGGAGGACTTGGAGCCTACCAGTGTGCAAGGTGGGGAACACATGCTGGATAGTCCATCACAGGGCATCACACATGCACTCTTTAGTTGTCATTCACAACTATGGGCAATTTCGAGTAGCCACTCCACCTTCCAGAATTAAACCAAGGATCCCAAGTTTTAGTTGTCGTGTCACTGTGCTGTCCAGATATCTTGGTGTTTCTGAATACTGTGTTTGGTGTTTCATGCTGAAACATTCGCCGAAACACTCTTGACCTGTTTTTTTCACCAATGCCTTTATCATCTGAATGATTACATTTCTAAAGCTGATGTAGTTATTTCGAGCTTATTGAAGTTTTGGGGGCAATTTGAAGGGATCCATTTTGGTTTACTTACAAACAGTGTGATCAATTAGTACACTGTTACAAGTTTGACCTGCTTTGGTATGTGGTTTGAGACAGAGCCTGTGTCTGCCGTGACATATCTTGAAGTTTGAACATGAGTGTGATGGTGTAAACCGGTCTGCCTGATGTTCACATGTCATTGCATACATTATGTGTGTTCTTAGGGCCTGCTTTAACATCGTTCTCATTCCCACAGTCCTCGCTCTAAAGGAAAGCAATGGGTGGAGGGACGTAAAATGCTGCAGTGTGAATGCACTTCACATGTCTTACTTCCAAGTCTATGGATTTAGCATGGTTTTGAAGAAAATAATGAAAGAATAAAAAATAGTATATATGGCATTAAGTCTGTGATGGCTTTCTGGCATGCTGAAGTGTTGGAAGGGCAAAAGGAGGCTTGCAGTGGACGTGAAGGTGTCTTTACGCTTGCATTTTTGCATGTCACAGCTGAATTCACATTTACAAAAAAAGGCAAAGATGAAAGAGAGACACCTCTGACATCATTATTTGCTTGAATCAATTTTGATTGCTTTAGAGCTTATGGAGATTACTGTTGCACCAGTGGGGATGCACACATTGTGGTGCAACAGTATTCCTCAATACAAGTCTGGTTGTACCGGACTGACCTCCACTGTGTGCCTGTTTGTGTGTGTGCGCATCCTGCCCTTTCGTGTTTGCTTCATTTCCTATATACAGTGTGTACGTGCGTCCCCTAGCTCCCACGGCCCTCCTCGGCCGAGCGCTGGTCCGATTTGAGCTTGACAAACTCTTTGGCCACGTCGTCGTTGTTGCGTTGCGAGAGAATGCGCAGCACCGTCAGGCCCGTCTCGTCCATGTGCACCCGTTTGCCCAGGGGTAGCCAGAATACCCCGCCGCCCCGTGACACTATATCCTGCAGCTGCAGCACGGCCATGCCCACTGTGCGGTCTTCCCGCGCAAAGCAGTAGTCCTTTACGCACACCTGCAGTTCGTAGCCCTCGGGTCCCAACTCACTGCCCAGGATGCTGCAGAGAGAACATCAGAGGGGATCAGGGTGAGAGTGGGGATGAGAATTAAGAGAGGAGACGTGGTGAGGGTAATGGCGAGAGTGGATAAGGGGGAGGAGGGTGTGGGTGAGAGTGAGTACAAGGGTGAGAGTGGGGAAGAGGGCAAGAAAGAAGAGAGGAGATGAGGTGAGGGTGATGGCGAGAGTGGATAAGGAGGATAAGGGAAAGAGTGAGAGTAGATGGCAGTGGGGACGAGGGCAAGAAGAGACAAGGTGACGGTGTGGGCAAGAGTGAGAGGGGATAAGCGGGGATGAGGGTGAGAGTGAGGACAAGGGTGAGTGAGAGTGGACGAGGGTGAAGATGAGGGCCAGAATGCAAAGGGAGAGAGGGGTTGAGAGTGGTGGCAAGGAACAAAGGGGACGAGGGGGAGGGGACGAGAGCGAGAGGGAATAAGAGAGAGGGGGAGCAAGACAGTAGTGAGGCATAAGAGGAAGAGGGAAAGGGGATGGAGGAGTGAGGGCAAGGGAGAGAGGTGAGGAGAGGGGGCAGTGGCCATGTATTATTGATTTAGTTACAAATAGAATATCTATCAACTATTTTATTACATACAGTGGTGCTTAAGTTTGTGAACCCTTTAGAATTTTATATATTTCTGCATAAATATGACCTAAAACATCAATAAATTTTCACACAGGTCCTAAAAGTAGATCCCAGTTAAACAAATGAGACAAAAATATTATACTTGGCCATTTCATTATTACATATTAGTGAGTGGCAAAAATATGTGAATCTTTGCTTTCCGTATCTGGTGTGACCCCCCTGTGCAGCAATAACTGCAACTAAACGTTTTCTGTAGCTGTTGATCAGTCCTGCACACCGGCTTGGAGGAATTTTAGCCCATTCCTCCGTACAGAACAGCTTCAGCTCTGGGATGTTGGTGGGTTTCCTCACATTAGCTGCTCACTTCAGGTCCTTCCACAACATTTTGATTGGATTAAGGTCAGGACTTTGACTTGGCCATTCCAAAACATGAACTTTATTCTTCTTTAACCATTCTTTGGTAGAACGACTTGTGTGCTTAGGGTCGTTTGTCCTTGCTGCATGACCCACCTTTTCTTGAGATTCAGTTCATGGACAGGGGGATGTCCTGACATTTTCCTTTAGAATCTCTGATATAATTCAGAATTCATTGTTTCCATCAATGATGGCAAGCCGTCCTGGCTCAGATGCAGCAAACGGGCCCAAACCATGATACTACCACCACCATGTTTCACAGATAGGATAAGGTTCTTATGCTGGAATGCAGTGTTTTCCTTTCTCCAAACATAACACTTTTCTTTTAAACCAAAACGTTCTATTTTGGTCTCATCCGTCCACAAAACATTCTTCCAATAGCCTTCTGGCTTGATCTTTGTTGGTCGACCACTCCTGGGGAGGGTAACCATGTACTTAAATTTCCTCCATTTGTACACAATTTGTCTGACTGTGGATTGGTTGAGTCCAAATTCTTTAGAGATGGCTTTGTAACCTTTTCCAGCCTGATGAGCATCAACAACTCTTTTTCTGAGGTTCTCAGAAATCTCCTTTGTTTGTGCCATGATACACTTCCACAAACGTGTTGTGAAGAGCAGACTTTGATAGATCCCTGTTCTTTTAATAAAACAGGCTGCCCACTCACACCTGATTGTCATCCCATTGATTGAAAACACCTGACTCTAATTTCACCAGAGGTTCACATACTTTTGGCACTCACTAATATGTAATCTTGGATAATTTTCTTCAATAAATAAATGACCAAGTATAATATTTTTGTCTAATTTTTTTAACTGGGTTCTCTTTATCTACTTTTAGGACTTGTGTGAAAATCTGATGATGTTTTAGGTCACATTTATGCAGAAATATAGAAAATTCTAAAGGGGTCACAAACTTTCAAGCACCACTTTAGTTTAATGAGAACAGACGTACAACTGGAAGGACTCTGCGAATTTCGGGGACCAGCTGTTGTTCTTGGACTTGGTGGCAAACTTCCTCTTCTTGTCACTCAGGTGAGGCCCGATGATGAAGACCTCCACGAAGGGTCTGAATATACCCTGGGTCTGCCAGCGCAAGTCATTGGCAGCCACCACTGTGAATCACATCATGGACCATTGTGAGAGGAGAGACAGTATTACAGATGAGTCTCGTTAGTGACAGTATAAAATCAGACAGAGAAAGCCACAAGGGTGCAAATGTAACCTTTAATGTTAATTTTGTGTCCTCCGGTGTTGGGGTCGCTCAGGATCTCCACGGTCATGGATACCTCACCCACAGCATCATCCACACCTGAGGCTGAAAGTCCAAAACTCGAGATTAATCACTGTTTTGCAAAGCTACTAAATTAAAGGTCCCATAGCTTAGCACATAGTGTTACCATGTCTTGTACCTCCATGCAGCTCATGCACAAGCACTCAACTGTACATTCGCTCACTGCTCAGGGATAAATCAAACCAGACAGATAATCCTCTGAGGTCAATATATCTGAGGTTTGAACCTACAGATGGCGCCACAGCCCTGCTTAAAAGCTGAATACAACGTCACGCTCTTTAGTACAAATATACTCGAGGTTAATGCAGACATTTTGGGATTGCTACCTAGTTTTTAGCGAGACTGAGACTTCGTTTCGTACCATGTGGTCCATCTGCTGATTAAACTGCATAAATGGCCCACACAATTACAACCAGTCATTCACAAAGTGAAAGTTCAGCACTAAAACAAAAACGCTAAGCATGTACACTTGCTATAAAGACATTAGCGTTAGCTGTTACATTAATGGAATTGGGAAATTGAGCAGGCTGAGAGAGTAACAGGATTAAAGGGAACATCAGTGATGTTGAAGAAGCTTTAAAAATCCTTTTCCTTCAAAGCCATGCTGTAATCACATGCATTTTTTTGCATTCAGACACAATTGCCATGGGAATAAGGGGCCTTCTGACTGGAGGATTTGTGCTGATTGTGTTGTGTTGAAGTTTATGTGATTTGGACTGTGGGAGTGGGCTACAAATTGCTGCAGTCAATTTAATTATTATATACCTATGTTTATGGTAAAAAAATAATGTTTGTATATGGGTGATTCCTCAATTGGTGGTGCTTTTTCCTCATGTTAAATTGTGATGGTTTAATTATTTTAAGATAATGTTTATACTGTATGTCTTAAAATAAAGACTTGATGATGCTACAGCTAAGCGTATATCGCCTAAATATGTAATTCTATATTAATAATTTATAAATAATTAATAATTTATATGTTGGAATAACATGGTAATTACAATTTTAACTTATTTTTTTAGAGATAAAGATGGTAGGTGTTGGATTTGCTATTGCCAGTCAACAGCTAGGATAATATGAACTTTAAATAAATATAAATATTGTGACCATTTCAGTGTTTGTGTGAAATACTGTTGTAACAGCATAAATGGTAATGTTATTGAATAACCATACTTATAATTAAATGATTCACATTTCCAGACACCAAAATGTCACAAGTTCTCCTAATTGAAGAATCCCCCTTAAGAGTTTTTTAACAAATATTTTGAAAATCTTATGTTACAGGTAAGATCTGATCTCCTTACTGCTCAACAATAATTTTTCAAAGCCCCATGTTAGCATTTTAGTAAATATTATTAAGTAGGTTAAGTTGAACTGGTATTAAAACAGTGAAGTGGTATTAACGTTCTTGTCGTCAGTTGTTTTAATGCTGAAACTGAACTGGTTTTAAACACTTCCACTCGGTGGCAAAGGCACTGGTTCCAGATGATTCATGTGCTTGTGCCCTGATGCCCTCACCATTCACACTTTAAATGATTCCGAATAGCATAACGACCTAATGGGCACAGGCAAATATGCAAACTGTTTCTTTGCATATGTACTGAAAATGTCAGTGTGCTGTTTTTATTAATATTCTCATGCCCATGCAAAGAGGGGCCCTGTGTCCCCAGAGGCCTGTAGACACATACCCTTCTCTGGGCATACATCCTCATTAGGGGTGCACCTGACCCCTTTACCTCCGTGGACTAGTAAGGCAATGAAGAGAGGTTGAGAGAGATTTTGAGAACAAGTACTGATTGATAGATTAGCAGCTGAATAAGAACATTTGGTCGTCTTTTTTAAAGCAGGAGGAGAGAGAGAAAGAAGAGAGACGTAGAGACACAGCAAGGAAGACAAAGATATACACTGTGTGCAGCAGTGTGTGTACCCTGATTGTGTTGTGTTTGGATGAATTTCCTGATGAGTTTGTCCGTGGCCTGTGTGTAGAGTGAAAGAGCGTAGCGCAGAGACTGTAGGTCTGGACTTTTCTCCAAAAATGTCTTCTTTAGACCCACACCACCAGCGTGGAAGTATTGCTGTCACACACACAAAACACACATGTATATGAAATATTTAGTACACATCCTCAGAATGAATACATGAGTGATCTGAATTAGGGTGGGGTGGTATTAAATCTTTATATGAAATTGCAGTATAGGATATTACAAAAAAACTAAATCAGAAGGTCAAACATCTTTCACAGACCACTTTCCAGACAAAACAGGCAAAAATAGCAGGGCTTAATAAGCAATAACACAATATGCCACATGTGGTATGATTTAAGTTTCGGGTAAACCATTCAAATGCACAAAAGTAACGATAGTCTATTGGACGGGTTTGGGGTATGCATTATTGGAATGATGTTCAATATAATATTTCAGGGCAATTGGCAGGTGATAAAGTTATGTGAAAGCATAGATGGGGCTGTTATGATCAATGTATTCACAATAACATTTATGGGACATTGAGAGCTATAAATTATACGTAATATATTAATCTTATGTGAAAACATAATGGTTAAGAGATGAAACAAGTCATGGAATAGCCTATTTAAACTATTTAAAAACGGTCTCATTTTCAATATCGGTAACATTCGACCTATCCCCAGTCTTTGAAAGATAAAATGTCCGCTTTTCAAATAGATCATACAGTAATAATTTCACATAGGCAGATGAATTTGGAACTAAAACAGCCTACTTTTCCAGCACCAAGCACTCGTCTGGTTTGTAGTGTGTTCATAATCTATGCCTTTGAAACATGGTTGTCACAAAAATCAATAATCAGAACAGGGTTGAAAGGTGGAAGAGACAAAAGGCGTTCTAATCTAATAGTCTCACAACACTACTATAAACAGATGGAAAACGGATGAACACTGGACGAATACAAGTTGATCTCGTAACCAATCTATGTGGCGCCATCTAGCAACCATTACGCGCCAATAACAGCACCCTTGTCTGAGGACATGGCTCTCTTTTGACTGCTCTAACAGTGCTTTAAGTAGGTAAATCCACCATCTAAAACGGAAATTTGGTGTCACATTTTTAAAATACCATCACCATTTTCCGTCATCATTTAAATACCTCACCATACCACCCAACTCTCATCTAAATGTAGGTCTAGGTAGCTCTGATAAGGATGGAAGGACAGCGGTTACTCAGTAATTAAGATTCTGGACTATTGAGGTTGAGGGTTCAAGTCTCAGCACTGCCAAGCTTCCAATGTTTGGTCCTTGAGCAAGATCTTTAACTCTCAATTTCTTAGACTGTGTGACTGTCAGCTATCAGTAAATGAATAAATGTGAACTAAATGTGCATTTACCTTTATGGTGTCCAGTGCCAGCTCAATTACTGCACACTGTTTGGGGGTGAGTGCCTTGGCTTCCTCTCGCACCATGTGCTCCTTAAAGTCAAAGGTTGAACAGATTACATATGGATGGTCAAAAGGCTTGATAGGTTTCAATTTATGAGCCAGTTATCACTTTTACTAGCCAAGCCTACCACGGAAGTATAATTGTTGAAAGACAGCATGCAAAGCCACTCATGACAACCTTTCATTTTTATTAAATAATGAAAAAGTGCCACACTGAGTGTCGTTTGTGTTTCTGCTGCCATGTGGCAAATGATCAGATGAAACCAAGATCAAAGTTTTTGGACTGAATTACAAGAACTATGTTTGGTGAAAACCAAACACAAGACATCACCTAAAATACACCATACCTACCATGAAGGATGCCACGGGAAGGATTGTGTCTTGAGGTGCTTTCCTCACTGAGGACTAGGCAAGTGACACATAGACACTAGAGAGTATATAGAGAGGATTTTATGTTTGTGGCAGTGTAGCACATTTACCTTTAGCTTGGACAGCTGGCCTAATTCTTTAGCAGCATTGAATATGAGCTGCGTTCCCTGAAAATATAGAAAACTATGTTACTTACAAACCTCTACTCAAGAATTACTACTAAATTAGTACTAATAATTTGGTCAGAATGCTCTCTCTCATGCACTCACACAGTCCACACTCCCATTTTCACCCACTGAGTCAGCTCCATCATTGATTCTAGATAGCATTAGACCAGTAACCAATCTCCTTCTTAAATAGAGGAGGCAGCAGCAGCCTTTTTCCAGCCTGTTCCCACTAGATTCCATCTGTTACTCATCTTGCAATAGTGCAATAACCTAAGCTATAAAACACATTTCTAACTAATCGTAAAGTAATATATAAATAGCACATAAACAACACAAATCAAAACCTTGTCATTTATAAACCTACATGTGACTGTGCACTAAGATAAAAATGAGCCTAAATAAAATAAACTTAAAATATATCTGTCATCTTTACAAGTGCAAGAATTGAGTGAACTACATATAAATAAAATAAAACACCTAGATTAGGTGGTTCATATAATGAATATTCAGATAATGGGAACTCTATTTCCATTATTTCTCTGGGTAAATCACTACTTGATTACTACTAAATACTTTCATTGATGTCAGTGTAGTATAATGGCACAAGAGACTTTCTGATTTGCCTTTCATCTGCAGATTGGGCTTCGCTTCTAATGAGCAGGGTCTCATTCATTCATGTTCTCTAATGTCTCCAATATTAAATAACCGGCCATTACTACATAACTACATGACTACTTATTCAAATAAAAATGGAGGGTGTAGGTAGGGGTAAGAAGCCATTTATAACATCTACTTCTGTTGTCATCTCAAATGGACTCCTTTCGCAGGTTATTATTATTATTAATTCCAATTCCTGATGACATTTGGATAAGATTTCTCGAGAAAACTGTGTCTTCTGTTTGGGTCTTCAGGCTCTTAATGGCTCATTCATTATTCCTCTGATTGTATCCATCCATCTTGTTGCAGGCTGTCCTCTTCCTCCTTTACCTTCAACTCTTCCAAGCATAAGGTTTTTTTCATAATACATACAAAATAAGAGGGCTTCACTTTCTTTATCTGGGCTTTTGAATAAGAGTTTAGGTGGACTATTTTGATTCCAGCAGTAACACTGAGATGTTTAAAAACCTCAGCAGCACTGCTGTGTCTAATCCACTGATACCAGGACAACACACACTAACACACCACCACCAACACGTTGGTGTCACTGCAGTGCTGAGAATGATCCACCACCCAAACAGTACCTGATCTGTGGTGGTCATGTGGGGTCCTGACCATTAGAGAACAGAGTAAAGAGTATGAACAAAGCATGGAGAGAAACAGACTACAGTCTGTAATTGTAGAACTACAAAGTGCAGTGACCACTAAAACTGAAACAAAGTATAAACTGAATATAAACTGAATAAAATAGAATGCCTAAGACAATACTGTATATAAAATGAAACCTAAAATTTCAGATGATCCACTTGTGTTTTCGTTAGGCCTCAGAACTTAACTGACTTAACCATTATATACTGACCCACAAACACAACGTAATTTGACCAGGTTGCCCAAAATTTGACATATGACTGGTAGTTCAGGTCCAGGGTCTGCACACATGAACTTTACTATGAGTAGCTACTAAACACTGACCGTTTGGTCTGTAAGTGGAGGAAGAACAATGGTTTTCTCCATGGTGTTCATGACCAGCTTCCACAGCTCCTTCAGAACCCGCTTGAGTACAGTTTTCTCACAGATCTTGGCAAACAATGTCAGACTGAAAGAGGGAGAAAAAGAGACTGAGATGCAGAGAAAGATGGAATAAATATTTATCACATCCCCATTCACCCCATCCGATTTCAAAGCTTGTAGATCAGGTTAATAATGTGTACAGTACGTGTCCTTGTCTCTCACTTGCTGTCAAGGAAGTCCATGATGGGCTGCAGCACGTTGTCGGCATCCTGTGCGAGGCTGCCGTTGCCATTTGCAGGAACGTTGGCCCCTTTCACCTGGCTCAGGATGTCACCCATCTGCTTCACACTCTCTACAATGTGAGGCTGAAAACTGCAAAACATGGAGAACTATTCAGAACTTCATGGTCAGGCTGCCTAGTTCGCTGTAGTGTAATGTCTCTCAGCTAACTGAAGTGCATACTTGATTTACAGTGGAACCTTGGAATTCGATGGCAATCGGTGGTGAAAATGCACCAATATGCCATAAAACCCAAAAGAAGAAGACGACCTAGAGCGTGATCACCAGCATATTATGTATATGTATAAATATATTAGCGTATGGGTGCGATTAATCCTATTTACTTTACTTCTTATGGGAAAATTTGATTCCAACTTCGAACAACTTCGAAAATCAGAGTTAGAATGGCCTTCTGGAACCAATTAAGTTTGAATTCCGAAGTTCCACTGTATATGGATGAGGATACAAGCCTATAGTGATCGGCCTAAATCATGTATTACTGCAAAGACTGGATGAATTATTTTTAAATTGTTTAACGTTACCAATCCTTAAACTTAAGCATTAATACAACATAGGCAATAAAGTAATTAATAAAGGGATCATAAGCAGATAATAAAAATAAGAATTAAACAGTGTATTTTCCGTCTGTGACACTCAAATACAACATTAATTGAGGTATTAATTCATATAAACCTTTAGAAGTA
>JAJAGP010000340.1:40709-106752 GCA_025084515.1 Ancistrus triradiatus | reverse complement strand
TCCATGGACTCTTGGTCAGCTTGAGACCTAGGGAATTTGGAGGCCAAGTCAACACCTGGAACTCCTTGTAATGTTCCAGAAACCATACTTTTTGTGGCAACGTGTATTGTCCTTCTGACAGGCCACTGCCATTAGGCAATACTGCTGCCATGAAGGAATCTTCTTGGTCTGCAACAATGTTTAGTGACATTGTTGACGTAACATCCACTTGAACGCCAAGACCCACGGTTTCCCAGTGGAATATAACCCAGAGCATCACACTGTCAATGTTTTTCACTTCACCTGTCATTGGTATTCATTATGACTTGATCAGTGGTAACCAGTGTTGGCTGGTGTTTTTGTTTAACAGCCAAGCATGTTCACATCAATTCATTTTACTGGCCAGCCATAGTCTCTTTACAAAATGGCACGTCTTTGCTTGTTAATCTTTGTATTGTAGGACTGTCTTGTGCTGATTTATTGATATTTGAGAATTCAGTCATGTTCCTGATCTAATTTAAGGGTCTAACAATGACGTGAGAAGTTGTGCTTCAGGGCAGGACAAATAAAACGCACACAGTCCAATGACCGTCAAGTTTCTTTTTAGTTATTGCTTATTTGTTGACCAAAATGCACCCCCAACATGCTGTCCAGTGCCAGAGAAGCCTGTGCTTGGCTGTACATGGTCCTTTTATGGTCTTGTATGCATGTTTGCTCCCTGAACACTTGGAGACACACAGGCTATAGCATGTCTCTGTTGGGTCGGTGTCTGGGAGTTGAAGCCGTTTTGCCGTCTGCGCAGGACACCGGGTGGAGTTTATTTTAATGAATGAACCACTTGTGGATGTACCTGATTCATTTTTCAGTCATTATCTCCCTCGTGTCATCAGTCATGCTACTGTGTCACCAAACAAACCCTGTTCTACTGTTGGCTCCATGTTCCCTTATTCCAGTGTTTCTCAATCCTGGTCCTGGCGCCCCACCGCTCTGCACAATGTAGTGCTTCTCCTGTTTAAACACACCCACTTTAACTCAGTAACGCACTTGTTAATGATCTGAGTATTTGGATGAGTAGTTGGATCAGGTGTGTTGGGAGCAGGAAAACACTAAAACATGCAGAGCAATGGGGCGCCAGGACCAGGATTGAGAATCACTGCCATATACACTAAAGCTTTGTGGTGTAAGTAGTGACGTTTGTAGCACTGAACTAATTTCACTGTACTGTTCTCATCAATCCCTTAGCTCCGGGTGCTGTTCAGTTTGTTTTCCTTCTATCTACAAGAGCCGGTGGCTTGGGTATCAACCTGGCCACAGCTGACACAGTTATCATCTATGACTCAGACTGGAACCCTCATAATGACATCCAGGTGAGCCAGTGACAGCCACAGCCTAGTAAATATTTATTCCCTAAACAAATTAGCATTTTAAACAGTCACCTTTTGTAATGGATGTATTGTCCATTTTGTGTTTTAGGCCTTTAGCAGAGCGCACAGAATTGGTCAGAACAAAAAAGTGATGATTTACCGCTTCGTTACCAAAGCCTCTGTGGAGGAAAGAATTACTCAGGTACAGTGTGTTTACAGACAAATGTTAGCATGTGTCTTAGAAGCATTTTGCCTGTTCTTTGTTTAACTATTCTGGCACTCTTCTTTATAGGTGGCCAAGAAGAAAATGATGCTTACCCACTTGGTGGTACGACCTGGCTTGGGCTCCAAAACAGGATCCATGTCTAAGCAAGAGCTCGACGATATTCTCAAATTTGGCACAGAGGAGTTATTCAAGGATGAAGGCGAGGGTACGTTCATTAGGGACAGTGATTGTTTGATTTGACTGCGTAAACAGGAATTGCATTAAAAACAGAAACTAAGTGGTTCTCTGTTTTAAAACCCCATTCCATTAGGGGAGAACAAGGAGGATGACAGCAGTGTGATTCATTATGACGACAAGGCCATAGACCGGCTGTTGGATCGTAACCAGGATGCTACGGATGATACTGAGCTTCAGAGCATGAACGAATACCTCAGCTCCTTTAAAGTGGCTCAGTATGTGGTGAAGGACGAAGATGATGAGGTAAGTGTGTAGCGGACGTTTGCGCGACAAAGGTCTCCGTGTTGGGAGCGCTCTGGTTGTAGCGTATGGGTGTTGAATGTTTTCTCATGTGTCAGGAGGAGGAGGTGCAGCGTGAGATCATTAAGCAGGAGGAGAGTGTGGATCCAGATTACTGGGAGAAACTGCTCCGGCACCACTACGAGCAGCAGCAGGAGGATCTGGCTCGGAACCTGGGCAAGGGCAAGCGCATCCGGAAGCAAGTCAACTACAATGACGGATCGCAAGAGGACAGAGGTTCATTCTTTGTTTTATATATAGTAGTGTTTATATTGAGGCAGTATGAAGGTGTAGCAAGCAATGACATGCACTTAATAATCCGATCACAGTCTTTATGCAAGTAGTCATGTAAACAGCATACTCTGATCTTGAAATCAGACTGTCAGCCGAAAGAGAGCTGGATTTTGTATCAGTAATCTGATTTCTTATAGCATGCATACCAGTTATCGGATTTGGCAGTGTGTGCATGAGCAAAACATGGTTGACAGGTCCTCTTGTTCTTAGATTTCCCTTCTTTTGTGCTTATATACACAGACCTTGTGGGGTATTCTATCGGATCAGGCAACCTTTGAATTAAATTCAGCACCCTCTGAGACTGAAATTCAATATATACACAAGAAAATGAAGAATTAGATTATTTAATATTAAAAATAGCAGTTTTGCGTCATTTTTCTGTGAGATTATTGGCTGGTTGCAAAATAGAAAATCTGATTATTGCCTGGGTCGTGTAAACCCAGAGGTTTCCCATTCGAGTGCATTTATACTCCTGATCTGATTTCTGCAGTTGTCGGCTTAAGCACATGTAAACACACACAATCTGGAATGTAGATCTGGTTGTTTGGTGGTGCCACCATGTAAAATGTTAACATGCTCCTTTTTCCACTATAGACTGGCAGGATGACCAGTCAGATGGGCAGTCAGATTACTCCGTCGCCTCAGAAGAAGGAGATGAAGACTTTGATGAACGTGCCGAAGGTAAACTGTTAGTTAGGCTTTGAAAACTGTCTATTTGACCTGAAGGGCTAGTGTTTGGAAGTGCACTAATGTGTGGTATTTCACTATGCAAATCCAGCAAACTCTCGCAGACCTAACAGGAAAGGGCTCAGAAATGACAAGGACAAACCTTTGCCCCCCCTGCTGGCCAGAGTGGGAGGCAACATTGAGGTGAGCTGAATGTGCATTAGTTTGTTCTGAGTCTGTGTAGGGTGGGTGTAAGTGCTCCCAATCAGACCACCAAATCCCCTCCTTTTGCATGTGCAATAACCTAGACTTCTGCTGCAGCTACACATTTTCTGCACTTTAATGTTGTACGTTTTACCTATTACTTTTGTATGTTAGTATTTTTGTAATCCAGTACAAGGAACTGCTGCTGAACTAAGTTTTTGTATTTTTATGTGCAATGATAAAGTATCTAGCCATGAGTGGTGGTGTGGTATATAGCATAATAATTCAATACATGGGTGTGACGTTTAGGGGGTTTTTTAGGTATCGGGTGTTTGGGTCCCCATCCCTGCCCAATGATTCCTGGTCACAGCATTCTTGTGACTTTTTTTTTATTTATTTATTTTTTTAATTAAATGCAGCACGATTTGGCTTGCTATCACCATATTTTAATTAAATTAATTATTGTTATGTGATGTGTGGGAGGAAGGCGAGTACTTTTTTACACGCAGGTAAAAATGGACATGGTTTATTTGGTTTATCCTGTACAGAGAGTAAAAGAGAAGCAACATGATGTAAAGGGCTGATACCATCTGATATTAGGCAGCATGTAAATATGACGTGATGACATCACAAATATGCATCTTATGCCATAATTTGCACTTGTGATGTCATCACGTCATATCAGTCCTTTGATATCTAGCCCAGAGTGCCCCCCCCCCCCCCCAAAATTGAGATAACCTGCGCCACTGATTCACAACAGAGATGTAACATATCGTTCCGTACAGGATGTTATTAACAGGACGTAAAATCGTACTAAGTTGACAGCCTTATTGTTGTTTAGGTGTTGGGTTTCAACGCACGTCAACGGAAGGCCTTCTTGAATGCTGTTATGCGCTATGGAATGCCACCCCAGGACGCTTTCACCACCCAGTGGCTTGTCAGAGACCTGCGAGGGAAATCTGAAAAGGAGTTCAAGTGAGCAATGAGATTGTTGTTCTGTTCAGAGTGCAGCAAAGATGTTTGATTGGTCAGGGCATTGTGGCCTCGTTTTTGACCCTGTCCCCACCTTTGTTCCAGGGCATATGTTTCACTGTTTATGCGGCACTTGTGTGAGCCTGGAGCTGATGGGGCTGAAACATTTGCCGACGGCGTGCCGCGAGAAGGCCTGTCACGGCAACATGTTCTCACTCGGATCGGGGTGATGTCGCTGATTCGTAAAAAGGTAAGAAATGTTAAAGAACACCGATCCTGCTAGGCGTAGCAGCCTAAGGGCCGATCTACTAAGGGTTTGTACACGGTTCACTTGGTGTCTGTATGACTCTAATTCTGTATGCTGGCCCTCCGTCCAGGTGCAGGAGTTTGAACATGTGAACGGTCAGTGGTCCATGCCCTGGATGATGGAGCTGGAGGAAAATAAGAGAGCTGCTGCTGGTGGTCAACCCGACTCGCCAGGGAAGACTCCTTCCACTGGAACTCCGGCTGACACGCAGCCCAACACGCCTGCTCCGGGTGCGTCTTCGCTCGTACGCTATTCTGTAGCTTTCTAATGAAGCCTGCAAGTGAAGATGGGCAGAATGAGTTTCCACACAAGTGTTATAGATATGAAAAATGTTTCTAAATGTTCTTATTCCAGATTCTGAGTTAATCATCACTTTTCACTGAATTAATCCTGCTATTTTTCTTCACTTGTACAGAGGATTCATCCAAGACGGAAGACGCCAGCAAGGACACAGAAAAAGAGAAAGATGGCGAGGCTGAGCAGCAAAGCAAAAAGCCCGAATCGGAGGTGAGTCGTGTGTCAGATCTGTTCAGCACAAAGGCGACCAGGATTAAAAGTCCTCTTAACTAAGCACACACTTCCATCAGGTCATCGCCATTCCTGACGACGATGACAAGACGCCCTCTCCTGCCGAACAGAAAGACAAAGAAGAGAAGAGCAGTGCTGCGACTACTGATGTAGGGAGTGCAGAAGAGGAGAAGGAGAAGAAAACTGGTGAAGCTGCAGAGCAGAGCAAGGCTCCGGATGAAGCCAAGACTGAAGTGTCCGAGTCAAAGAGCGATGACAAAGGTGATGCATCTCTCACTCAAATAACCCTATGGTAAAACCTACATGCAACATTTATATGTTCTCGACCACCTTGGAACTCGTCGAATTCGGTTCTCGATGCATTTTGACTAGAATAATTTGTCTCGGTTCTTGTTTGCTCGGTACTTGCTTGAACTTGTTCAAGTCGAGATGCGCGACTCATTTCAGCTGAAACTCAATTCACAACACATGATTCACGATTCGGTACACAGTGATTCAGATTGACAATAGCTCTCGCTCGGAGGAGATCTGCGCTGTGTTTTATCGCATTTTTTTCTTTATTTTTACACCTACAATACTACATTCTTAGTGAAAAAGGTCTCCATGGATCCTAAAAAGGTTAGTTTAGAAGAGGCAACCGAAAGCAAAACAGGAATTGAATGCTCTAGAACACAGGCTGCAGGTAGTTAATCAATAGTGTTTTGTTTTTACTTTTCACTTTGTCATTACACACTAAATTACATGATATTTCAGCACTTTGTTATAAAATAAGCTGTATGTTAATGATTTTGGCCATCTGTAGGTGAATAAGTGGTTTAACCATTAACTTATTTAAGTATCAGTGGTGGAATCTCCATCTACAGGTGGCATAATGTAACTGCAGTCATTTAAGGTGGATCATAAAATGCCAATAAGAAGCTAACTTCAGCCTGCTATGATGCACCAAACACTCATTAAACTCCTCAGTTCGTGTTACTTGTGATGGATTTGTCGGAACATATCTAATTCTTAAATCAGAGAGCACCTGTACAATACTTAAAATATCTGTCAATGCATATTAAGCCTAATACAATGTGACCTTCTGGAATGAACTAATGACAAGACCTGAGATACCTCTGTATTACAATATGAAAAATATTTTGTAGCCAGTGTTACTAGTTGGAATGTCATTAGGGCAGTCAGTTGGAAATCGCTCAAAGATCAAATCAGATTTATTTCTATAGCGCTTTTTACAATGGAGCATTGTCTCAAAGCAACTTTACAATTTTAGATTATCTCCTAATATCTACGTCCAATCTAAAATTGAGCAAACCTAGGGCGATAGTGGCTAAGGAAGAAACCTTGGGAGGAAAAGGGACCCAACCTCCTTGGGTGTCGTAGATGATAAATGTAAGAAAACTAATTTATCTAAACTAATAAGTCATGGAGTCATAGTTCAAATAAAATGTAAAATATGCACATCGGCATTAAGTAGTCCGATACACAGTCACTCTAGGATCTTGAGTCTGAGTAGGAAAGTCCTTGGTGGCACTTCGTCCCCAGATAACCGGAGGATAGAGAGATTTACTGCCCTCTGGTGTGGCCCAGGTATGGTGGGGCTGGAGCTGATGACAGAAACCGCTTGAGTGAAGCTGAAGCGGATAAAGGCTGTTAATATGGCTGATGTTTCCTGCTTAAATAAGCATAAAGAGCAATCAGTTTCCATATATACCCCTATAACCCCACTTTTTTTTATCATCAGATGATAAGAAAGAGGATAAAACGGAGAAGATGGACACCAGCCCTGCTCCAGATGAAAAGAAAGGTAGAAACTTGTACACAGCCATTTGTGCGTCTCTGCAATACAATAAAATCAATTGACTACATTAAATAAAATATCCTGTTGTAGATCCAAAGGAAGAAAAGGAAGCTAAAGCTGAGGAATCAACCAAATTGCAAAACGGCGACAGTGGCAAAGATGGAGCTTCGGCGGGAGTAAGTGAGGAAAAGAAGAAAACAAAGACCCGATTCATGTTCAATATTGCAGATGGAGGATTCACTGGTAAGAGGAATTGCGAGTTGAACCTTCTCTTACTGTGCGTTTTCCGATTTTCTTATTAAGTCGTAACTTATGTCTTGCAGAATTGCACTCTCTGTGGCAGAACGAGGAGCGAGCAGCCACTGTTACCAAGAAAACAAATGAGATATGGCATCGTCGCCATGACTACTGGCTTCTTGCTGGCATTATACAGTATCCTTTACATTGTGTAATTCTACTACCCCGGAAAAAAATGATGGAATTACCACACTGAGGATGTACACCCAGCTTTTTTCCTTTGTAGCAAATAATAAACAAATGATCCTAAATCCCACACCAAATAATGTAATCGTATAATAGAATAATTTAATTATTGTAATGAATGACCCATTTTCTTTCAGAACAAGTATGTTAAAATGATGGAAGATGGACTTGCGTTTTCTAAAGCAGTGCTTCTCAGCCCCGGCACTGCACGTTTTAGTGTTCTCTTTGCTCCCAACACACCTGATCCAATTACTAAGCACGTTAACAAGCCCATGACTGAGTTAACATGGTTGCATTTAAACAGGTGAAGCACTAAAAAGTGCAGAAGTCTAAAACTGCAGATTAGTGGTAGTGCTTCTAGACCTTGGCTAATCATTAGAACATGTGGCTCCAACAGGGGAGTTGTCAGTTGGAACAATGTAAAGGATTATGAAACACTCATGAAGAGAATCCAACACCGTGTGGTGTAAGATGTTGGTTGTCAGCAGTCAGCTGTGTCTGAAATTTGCTGCAAGTATGAACAAAGTGGCAAGTTTGAAAGGAAAACCTATGGTTGGACCAACTAGGACGTCAAAGCACCAGGATCGAAAACTCAACGCGGTGTGATTTGAAAATGGATGCAGTGGAGCAAAAAAGTATTTAGTCAGCCACTGATTGTGCAAGTTTTCCTACTTAGAAAGATGAGAGAGGTCTGTAATTTTCATCATAGGTACACTTCAACTATGAGAGACAACATGAGAAAAAACATCCAGGAAATAACATTGTAGGATTTTTAAATAATTTAAGTGTAAATCATGGTGGAAAATAAGTATTTGGTCAATACCAAAAGTTCAACTCGGTACTTTGTAACATAACCTTTGTTCTCAATGATGGTATTCTGTTGTTATTGTATAGATAGTGGAAAATATCATATGAATTTTAGCTCATAACACCCACCCCGGCCTTGTTTCATTTAAATTGCTACATTAAAATAGTTCGTTTGCTGTGAATGGAAAAAAAAACTGGGTGAATGCATAATTTGAGAGATTTTGCAGAGATGATCATTTTAAAACTAGTCCAGTGTTTACGTCCTCAACTCGCTCTTCTCAGACATGGCTACGCTCGGTGGCAGGATATTCAAAACGACGTTAAGTTTGCGATACTCAACGAGCCGTTCAAGGGCGAGATGAACAGAGGGAACTTTTTGGAGATCAAAAACAAGTTCCTGGCTCGGAGATTCAAGGTATAGGAGGCTTTATACCTTATCGTTACCAGTTATAGTTGGTAGCGCTTAAATGGATTGTAATTTGTAATGAGTCTTTTAACACTGATTCGGTTGGCCATTAGCTACTGGAGCAGGCGCTGGTGATCGAGGAGCAGCTGCGAAGGGCAGCGTACTTGAATATGACTGAGGATCCTTCTCACCCCTCCATGGCCCTGAACACACGCTTCAGTGAGGTGGAGTGCCTGGCTGAGTCGCACCAGCACCTCAGCAAGGAGTCCATGTCCGGAAACAAACCTGCCAATGCCGTCCTGCACAAAGGTGATCTGTCTCTTTGAGCTAAACGCCAATGGACCAATATTTCCCAAGTGGGATTCCGGTTGAAATGATAGGCCTGAAGGTTACTGCACGAAAGCCTAGGTGAATTGCGTGTCCCTTTAATATCCGTTGTGCTTTTATGACCAACAGTGCTGAAACAGCTAGAGGAGCTGCTGAGTGACATGAAGGCGGATGTCACCCGTCTCCCAGCAACCATTGCCAGGATACCACCTGTTGCTGTGAGGCTGCAAATGTCAGAGAGAAACATTTTGAGCCGTTTAGCCAGCAGAGGCCCAGAGACACAGTCCCAGCAGGTACCGGATTAACAGACCTAAGCATAAGAAATTCTAACCACTACAGTCTTGCGTTTTATAATTTTATACCAGAGCTACACGGGTAGAGAATACATTCGCCCATCAAGTGTTTCACTCTGTTTTGGCCATTTGCCGAAATATAACTTCTTCCCCAAAATGTAACACACCAAGCCGAGATCCGGAATTGAAAAGTGTGTACAAATGTTTTGGAATGCACAGAAGTGTTTTTGAATAGTGCACAATTTTTATTTTATTTATTATTATTATTATTTTTTTTACCTTTTTGATTTATCCTTGATACCTCAAATGAACAGTGATTACAGATCACATGTCTGATGTCTCTGGAGATTGTGACACCATTCCACATGTCTGACATTCTCCTGCCGCTCAATACTAGTGTGTTGACCTGTGGATTGGTAGCCTAGTGGTTAAGGCTATTCTCCTCTGGAGCAGAAGGTCCAGGGTTCAAATCCCACCTTTGCCAACTGCCACTGTTTGGTCGTTGAGCAAGGCCCTTAACCAACAATTGCTTGGATTGTAAGACTCTATCAGTTGTAAGTCGCTCTGGATAAGGGCGTCTGCTAAATGTAAATGTTGACCGGCCTTGTGCGAATGAATTTAATTACTTTCTTTTACCACGATTAAAATTCATTAAGCAATGTTCTCAGAACCTCAAGCCACCCAACCCTGTGCCTCACTCGTGACTCAAGCTGGTTTGAGTTTAGACGCTTTCGCACCAAACAGTTCTAGGGGCTAATTTGGGAGGAACTATCTCCTGTGGAGCTGTGGAACTCCGTTTGTTCCAGGGCTTTTTTTTGGTGGTCTGCATGTGCACCACAAACACCGTGTGACGCTGAAGTGATGGAAGCCGTAGTGGCTGTTGACTGGACCCGTTCAGATGGAACCGCTGACCAGCGTACACTACTAGATTACTCCGTGAGGTCAAACCTCACACTCTGCTCCATTCTTTTCCCACTGTAGACTAGGGTAAATCAGCCCAGACTCTGCCAGACTGAGAATCGTGGTCAAAATCGCGTAGTGTAACCCCGGCTCCTTTATCTTCCCTTCCCCATTTGTAGCGCGCCGCTCTGTTTACATGGCTACTGATGTACAGGTATATTTAAACATGGCGGATGAGCTCAGCCAATCATTGTACTCTTACATCAGGAACAATCATCACTAGGGGGTTCCTGTGCGCTGAGAAACGACCCTGCCTTGATGTAGGACCTACAGATTTCCCTATACACGGGGTTCTGAGAACTAAAATAGTTCCCAGTTCCTGCCGTGTGAACACACAAGAAAGGGGGGACAGTTCTAAGAACTATGAAAATGTTCCTCCAGTGTGAAAGCGGTTTTTGTTTCAGGCATATGCCAGAGACACTGGAATGTATTGATAGAGGCCCCGGCACATTTAATTAGGCCACAGGAGTATGTTCTGTTATGATTCTATTCCGTTTGGGTGATAAATTACATGATAAAAAGGCCTCAATCTTTTGAGTCACGAGTGAGATGCAGGGAGTGGCGATCGCGAGAGAAAGGAGCCTCTCCACATGCTGTGTTCAGTGGGCAGAGTTCAGGCTTTTGTTCCCTAAGCTCCATTTGGATTGTTCTCTGCTCTCAGGCCCAGCCTGACGGGAGCCAAATTTTTGCTGCATTCAACATGAACTGTATGCTCTGTAGTTCAGACCTGGCCAGCACAAGGTGGTTTTTCTTTAGGGGGTCGTCACGATGGTGCAGTGGTTAGCACTGCCTACTTACAGCTTCAGAGAACCGGGTTCAAGTCCCAAAGATGCTTCTGTTCTCCCTGTGCTTGTCAGTTTCCTCCCATATTCCAAAGACCTTGTTAGGTCAACTGGCATTTCTAAAGTGTCCCCGTGTGTTATCACATGGTTGGACGGTTATGCCCTGACCACCCTGTGACCCTGAACTGTATTGGGTAGTTATGGAAACTGAGTGTGTGTTTTATGGCTAATGTATGACCAAACAGCCGTGGGTGGGTGGGTGTGGGTTCGTCCAGTCACTTTTGGTGTAAAGTCTATTTTATTTTGGTCTTGTACTGTTAATTTAGTTGTTAACTTATTGTTTCCATCTCTTTCACTGTTTAGGTATCTCAGCAATAGCCTGGACAGGGCTTATCTTTTTAAAGCCCCACCATTCAAGCACCACCCAACACCTGTACATTCCTGACTGACACCTCAGACGACATCTCGCCTTAGCTTGAAACCACGCCCTTTTACCTACAAATGGACAAGAAGTCTGTAGGATAAAATGTGGAGTTTGTGGAAACTGAAGCGATATTGTTTTTGTTTTTTTATTTCTCCTTTAATATTATTATTATTGATATAATGTTATTATGATGGTTTTTGGGACCGAAATGAAATGTAATAAACTTGTCTCTTTTCACAGTTGTTAAGTTTCCTTTACACAGTTCTTGGTTGCTTGATTTTTGTTATAAAGGTTGGCACTGCAATGAAAAGAAACCAGTCCTTTTATTTTTATATATATAGAATTTTTTTTGTTTGTTTTGTTTTAATGTTTTTGAGAGTAGGGCCATTGAAATGCACCATGTTCACTACGGTAATTGAAGGTTTAGGAATTACTAGACATGCACTAATTACTGGAGATGGCCAGTATGAGACACTGATAGGATTTCTAGCAGTGATCCAGTCATAACAGCACAGCTACACCAAACACTGCTGGTCACTGGATATTAGTGTCAGGAATCCTTATTTTTGTGACATTACACCCTGAAATTAAAAAAAATACATGTTACATTTTGCAGCTGTAGTTCCACATTATAACCCTCAACCTTAAAGTCTAAACAATTCTGCTCAATTAGTATAATTTAATTAGTAGAATACCTGATTTGGGCAAGTCATCAGCCCCTTTAAGTTCTAAACTTCCAGATCTCACAGCAGGCTACTTGATGTGTCCGTCTGACATTAGTTGTGGTTCTGATTGCTGTACTTCAGAATACACCCAGCTGTTGTTTGAGGATCCTACTACTAGTAACACAAATTTGGAAAGGTACTTTCAAAATGTTCTAGCATAAAGTTGTAGAAAAGCTCAGGTTAGGAAAAGAATACAAAGTTTGTCTCAAGTAGGATATTGGACTGTGGTAGCCTAACGGTTAAGGTACTGGACTCTGGACCAGAAGGTCCAAGGTTCAAATCCCATCTCTGCCAAGCTGCCACTGTTGGGTCCTTGAGCAAGACCCATAACCCACAATTGCTTTGATTGTAAGGTTGTATCAATTGTAAGTCGCTCTGGATAAGGGCGTCTGCTAAATGCTGTAAATGTAAATATTGGTCAGGCTCTTTATGGGTGAGGTGGGCCAGGTCTACGCATGTGCCAATGATCTCAAAAGCTTTACACAAAGGTGTTTGTATGGTAGAATGGCAAACAAACCAGCCTGCTCTGAAAGTGCCACACTGGATCCCATTTCGACTTCTGATTGGCAACATGTTTTATGCTCAGAGAAGACCAAGACTGAACTTTGGGAACTGAAATCCAGACCCTGGTGAAAATCAAATGCAGCGCACTGCTGAAAATCGCCCATATGTTACTGGTAGCCTGGTCATGCCAACACTAGGGTCAGAACTGAAGGGGAAATTGATGTTAAGGACACCCAATTTGTTGAGGCGAACCTGTGGTCCTCTGCTAGGCAAGTGGTAAAGAAAAATTGGCCAAGTAAGGGCTCTGACATTAGTGTGCCAAAGAAAATCTGTGGATGGACTTGGAGAGCAATCTATTTCTGCTTGTGAAATCAGTTTGTTCGACTTCAGCGATTCTGGATGGAAAAACGGAACAATATTCCCCAGTCTAGGGTGTGAAGCTGGTAGAGCCATATCCAAACAGGCTGTGATTGAAAGGTGGCTCTAGGAAGTATTACACAAGGGGGCTTATGTAATTCCAAGTCTGTTATTTTAGTTATTAATTTTCCAAACTGTTGCCTTTTTGTCTTTGTTACGTAAGTGTTATAAGGCAAAATGTGCTGATAAAACTGTAAAGAGAAAAATAAATATTCTTAAAATTGATTTCAGGCTGTAAGACAGTGAATATTACAAGGGGCATTATGATTTTCTATAAGCATTTTATACTAGTCAGCACAGTGAAGAACCTGAATCCAGTGGCATTTGTATTTAGTTGTTACGCAGATGCTCATATTGAGAACACGTGTTGCAACTTGTGCATGATGGTTGTTGACTTTAATATTAAGTAATCTACAGGACAAGCAGTCTCAGTGGGGCATTGCTTAGCTAAAGCTCATTGTAACTGTAGTGCTAATGCTGCTAAAACAGAAATCAGCTCTGTCACATACCAAACGTTTCAGGAGGTTATGTTCTAACAGAGAGGCCTCCTAATGGAATGAATGGCATGTGTGGTGTTGTAAGGAAGCAGTAATGAGGGAAGGGTATTTGAATATGTAGTCATTGCTTTGATAGTCGCCCACCGTGCAAATTAGCAGTGATTGCTTCAGATTGTTTCATGCTGCTACCCATTTCTACGGTCTGGTGAACAGCATAGTGAACTCTGCTTGCACCCACTAACGTGTGGTGCTAAAAAAGGTGCCAAAACTCTGTAGAAAGAATCGATTGCTAAACTGAGTTGCTTGCCAAGTAAGGCTGTGTCCCTTGCTCCAGAGCTTCAGAAATGACTTATATGATTTTGAAATGCTTCAACGTAATACTTCAGGATGGTTTTGTTTAACAGGGATTGGTCTTCTGCAAAGTTTAATCTGGGGTCCAGATGTTTCCACTGCTGCTCCAGTTATTACAGTCTCAGGCTCCAGTCGAAGATAAATTTACACTGTTAAACTATTTTACTGCCTTTAAAGTAACAATGACACAGTAACCGTACAGCTGCTTATTAAGATTTGCATTTACATTTAGTGCTCGTAACAAAATCGTGAGTAGGCAAACGTAAACTAAATGCAACCAAGGGTGAATAGGGATGCAAGAACTTTGCTAGCAAATATGTGATGTATAACCAAAGCTATATTGTATAATGGAGACTATGAGTCCCAGATATGAATCTAACCTGGGGTGGGGGGACTGCAGCACATCCATGAAGTAAATAAACGGACGATTATGAACCCTTGATAGCAATGTTACTGATTCGAACAGTGGGCTCAAATCCCTGGTGGGGCTTGCAACATAAAGGTTTAATGGTGCGTTTATGGGACCCTGTAATGGACTGGGCCATGTCCAGGGTGAACTTCTGTCTGCACAAAGTGAAATTCAGGTTAGGCTCCAGATTCTCCCCTATGACCCTGAACAGGATGCTTTGTTTTGCTTTCATCAGAATTCAGACATGGTCTTCTAGCCCATTATGGTCTAGCCTCCGACTCCTGTTGGTCTTGGTCTGGACTTGCTTAAGAACTTCTCGAGCACAGCTGTAATACTGCGCGTGAAGCACTAAATGATCCAGCAGTATCATCACTATATACACTGCTCAAAAAAATAAAGGGAACACTTAAACAATACAATATAACTCCAAGTAAATCAAACTTCTGTGAAATCAACCTGTCCACTTAGGAAGCAGCACTGATTGACAATCAATTTCACATGCTGTTGTGCAAATAGACAACAGGTGGAAATTATTGGCAATTAGCAAGACACACTCAATAAAGGAGTGGTTCTGCAGGTGGGGACCACAGACCACTTCTCAGTACCTTGCTTTCTGGCTGATGTTTTGGTCACTTTTGAATGTTGGTGGTGCTTTCACACTCGTGGTAGCATGAGACGGACTCTACAACCCACACAAGTGGCTCAGGTAGTGCAGCTCATCCATGATGGCACATCAATGGGAACTGTGGCAAGAAGGTTTGTTGTGACTGTCAGTGTAGTGTCCAGAGGCTGGAGGCGCTACCAGGAGACAAGCCAGTACACCAGGAGACATGGAGGAGGCCATAGGAGGGCAACAACCCAGCAGCAGGACCGCTACCTCCGCCTTTGTGCAAGGAGGAACAGGAGGAGCACTGCCAGAGCACTGCAAAATGACCTCCAGCAGGACACAAATGTGGATGTGTCTGCACAAACGGTTAGAAACCAACTCCATGAGAATGTTATGAGGGCCCGACGTCCACAGATGGGGGCTGTGCTGACAGCCCAACACTGTGCAGGACACTTGGCATTTGGCAGAGAACACCAGGATTGGCAAATTCACCACTGGCACCCTGTGCTCTTCACAGATGAAAGCAGGTTCACACTAAGTACATGTAACAGACGTGACTGGAGATGCCGTGGAGAGCGATCTGCTGCCTGCAACATCCTTCAGCATGACCGGTTTGGCAGTGGGTCAGTAATGGTGTGGGGTGGCATTTCTTTGGAGGCCCGTATAGCCCTCCATGTGCTCGCCAGAGGTAGCCTGACTGTCATTAGGTACCGAGATGAGATCCTCAGACCCTTTGTGAGACCATATGCTGGTGCGGTTCCTCCTAATGCAGGACAATGCTAGACCTCATGTGGCTGGAGTGTGTCAGCAGTTCCTGCAAGATGAAGGCATTGAAGCTATGGACTGGCCCGCCCGTTCCCCAGACCTGAATCCGATTGAGCACATCTGGGACATCATGTCTCGCTCCATCCACCAAAGTCACGTTGCACCACAGACTGTCAAGGAGTTGGTGGATGCTTTAGTCCAGTTCTGGGAGGAGATCCCTCAGGAGACCATCTGCCACCTCAGGAGCATGCCCAGGCATTGTAGGGAGGTCATACAGGCACATGGAGGCCACACACAATACTGAGACTCATTTTGACTTGTTTTAAGGACATTACATCAAAGTTGGATCAAATTGATGTTCATTGATGATTTTTGTTGATTTGTTGTCAGCTCATTCAACTTTGTACAGAACAAAGTATTCAATGAAGAATATTTCATTTCATTCAGATTAGGATGTGTTATTTTGAGTGTTCCTTTATTCCTTTTTGAGAGTGTATATAGCGCACAAACACTAAATGAACAGGGTGCTTTGTTTTGCTTTCATCAGAATTCAGACATGGTCTTCTAGCCCGTTATGGCTAGCCTCCGACTCTGTTGGTTTGGTTGGACTTGCTAAGAACTTTCTCGAAACAGTGCTGTATACTGCGCGTGAAGCACTAGATGATTTACAGCAGCCCAACCCACTCAGACCTCTCGTTCCTCTCAATCTTTCTTTTATTAAACATTTAGAGTAAAATCCTTGCAATGGCGTTGCAGTGATGGAGGAAAGCAGCCGTGGTCAGTTAGTTATGCAATAGCCTATCGGTCGTATGATGCAATATGAGGACAATGTTATTTAGATGGGAATCCCCAACAAATATAGGACTTGCTGTGTAAACGTGTCAGTACGGCGCTGGAGAAGACGGTCTCGCCAGACCCTATATATAGGACACGCACACATGTATATCGCTGTAGTTCCTGACACGAGCTGCACAGATTGTCAGATTCACCTGCGCCTATCAATCCGGTGCGCGCGACCTGCTGGTCAAGGATTTGTTGGATTGGCTGTTTAGTGTAGAAGCCCCGTTCCCATTGGACAGCACGCATCTCGAGGCGGGACGAAAGTAGGAATTCCCGAAGTTCCCAAATTGAGGTGCACGAAGCCGTTTAAAATCTACAGAGAGCCAAACGAAGAGGATTATTACGCGTTATAAACACGGTATGATTGCACGAGCCGGGGAATGGGACTTATTCTTTGCTGGGTTCGTCCATATTCAGAGCGCGGACGCGTTATGTTGTGCGTCGTGCGTCGAGATTCGTAACCGTCACAAGTTTATTCGAGCCGTTAACGGTTTAAAAGCCACAGGTACAACAGGTATGCCATTACTGTCCGTTAGCTAGCCTTGCACGTTAAGCTAACCTGCTGCTGGATAGAATGGAGGCTTTGGGGAGCGTTTTCAAATCGTGAAATGTGCTCAGTCATTTTGGAGTCGACTCTTGATTCTGTTAGGCAGAGCGTGACATGGCGCTTTCTGATAGCGTTAAATAAAACCAGCGAGACAACGCCGTTCTTTTCAGTTGGGGTTCTAAAGGTTGTGTTTTCTCTCCTCAGGCTTTCCCCTAGATTATTCATTTTATGCAATTTGCTCGTCCACGTCATTCTGTATCCCAGAATGCTAGACGCTCGAGCCATCCGCGCACGTTTCCAGTGGTGACGTCACTGCGCGACCAGTCCTTTTAACACATCCCCAGGGAGAGCTGCTGGGAAATAATAACGCAAATAACCTCTCTCTCTTAATTGTTAGGTATTTTGCAGGTACCGAGCCACAAGGTGGTGATGTCTGATAACAGCACAGGCAGCAGTGGCTCCTCCACGAACAGCTGGACTCTCCTCTCACCTGAGGTAAACAACAGAACACGCACCCCTGAAACCTCATACACACACCTGTCATTGTGGCGTAGCCTTAAAAGACCATGAAATGTAAAGCGGCAACGTGGCAGCTGTTCGTTTCCTATGTAGAAGTATGACACAGAGCCACGAGGCCCTCAAGCACCAATGAGACAGAGGGCTGTGTAAATTAGCCTGACTGAGCAACGTCACTAATCTCCTTTATTGGCATAGCTTAATCATAAATGAGTGGACAGTGGTGCCTGAAGTTTTGTGAGCCCTATAGAATTGGACCTAAAACGTCACCTGATTTTCACACAAGTCCTAAAAGTAGATACAGATACTCTGTCATTTATTTATTGAGGGGAAATGATCTGATCTTGCTGATATCTGTGAGTGGCAAAAGCATGTGAACGTTTGCCAGTTTTAGATTTAAAGATTTTAGGCAATTCTTCCATACAGAACCACTTCAACTCTGGGATGTTGGTGGGTTTCTGCACGTGAAATGCTTCCACATCATTTCTGTTGGATTAAGGTCCAACTGACTTGGCCATTCCAGAGCATTAATTTTAATCTTCTGTAGTCATCCTTTGGTTGAGTGACTTGTGTGCTTAGGGTCGTTGTCTTGCTGCATGACCCATATTCTATTGAGATTCAATTGACAGACAGATGTCCTGACATTTTCCTAGAATTTGTTGGTATATTTCAGAGTTCATTGGTCCATCAGTGATGGAAAGCCTTCCTGGTCCAGATGCAGCAGCACCATGTGATAAGGTTCGATTGCTGGAGTGCAGTGGTTTTGTTTCTCCAGATGTAACGCTTCTCTTGAACTGAAAAGCTATATGTTGGTCTCGTCCCTCCACAAAATGTTTTTCCAATAGTTTTCTGGATTGAACTTGTGCCACAAAATGGGGCAGCAATGTTATTTTCAGAGAGCAGTGGCTTTCTCCTTGTAACCCTGCCATGTACATGTCATGTTCAGTGTTCTCCTGATGGTATACTCGTAAACATTAGCATTAGTCAGTGGGAGAGGGGTTTAGTTGCCCTGGCTTCCTTTCTGACTTTGTAGTCTACTACATACCTTGATCTTGGAGTGTTTTTGTTGGTTAACCAAGTACCAGTGGCCTTGATATTCCTCAACTTGAGTCAACAACGCGCTTTCTGAGGTTTTTAGAAATCTCCTTTTGTTCATGCCATTATACACTTTTACAAACATGTTCATCATACTTCGATAGATCACCTTAAAATTAACTGCTAATCCTAGAGGTTCACAAACTTTTGCCACTTGGTATGTAATATTGGGCCATTTCCTCAGTTGAAAAATGACCAGGTATAATACTTTACTTGCATCTCATTTGTTAAATAGATTTTTTTTAATCTACCTTTAGGACTTGTGTGAAAATCCGGCAGTGTTTTAGTTCATGTTTATGCAGAGATGCAGAAGATTCTACAGAGTTCACAAAATTTCAGTCACCACTGTATGATGTGTCATTCTCCCAGCTGCACTGACTTTAGCAGTGTTTGGTGCACTTAACCAAAGCTTTTCACAATTTTTAAGGGCATTAATCTACATCTTAAACAAAAAGAACGTGTTTTATCGCTTGTTCTGGACAGGGTCTTAGTAGTCCAGCATTTATTCCAGTGAACATGGAGCACAGACTTAGTCTTCAGGACTAAGGACACAGGATGACTTAGGACATCAGTCCACCTCACAGCCAGGGGGTCCCTGTTGAATCGCCGGGGAATAATCCGCTGACTGGTGCCCCCTCACTCAGACACAGCCAAACATTCCTGTATGTGACACCAGTCCTGGCTTTATTGGCACCGCCAGGCCTCGAATCTAGTCTAGTGTATTAGACTGCAGTGCCATCCGCTTGCCTAATAATTATACAGTAGACCATAAAAACGTTTGCCACTTCTTACCAAAGCTCTACGGTGTCGCATAGTCAAGCAGTGTGTTGAAATGAGTTAGTGATATCAGTCTCTCATTACAACAGCAGACTGAATGGCAAAGAAAATAACACTAGTTTAAATGTTTGGATGTGTGGTTATCCTCGCCTTTTCCTGGGCAGGGTCATGGCAGGATGCAGGGCCACACCTCACAGGCACAGGGACAAGCACACCCTGGATGGGTTTCCAGTCCATCACAGGGTTGGCAGGGGTCACTGTTGCAGTGATGATCCCCTGTCCGGCCTACAGTCCCTTAATCCTGGCCAGTCACACCTGTACAATTCCAGACCTGGTCAAAAGGCAATGCAGGGACTCGAACCCAGGTGATAACAGTGATGGCCTAGCGTATTAGACCTCTGTGAGTCTGTAATCACAGTCAGAAATAAAATCAGTCAACATAATAAGGTGTGATCAAAGTAATATTGTCCACATGTATGGCTGTGCAGTGCAATTTTAAAGTAAAGGCTATTCCTTTAGGCTCAAGCAACAATAAATTGTGCTCTTAATGTGGTTAAATATTTAATAAATAATATAACATTATTATGATATAATGATTGTTGTCAGTTGTTGGTCTGCTGAAACAGAGCTTGCATTTGTACGAGTGTTCCACTCTGCTCCATTACTGGTACATTAAAAACATGGTGATGGCTTTATTTGATTTGCAGGTGGAAGTTACTCAACTGCAGTTGAATATTAATTAACGGAGTTAAAATGTTGTGTATACCACTATACAGTGGGGCAAAAAGTATTTAGTCAGCCACTGATCGTGCAAGTTCTCCTACTTAGAAAGATGAGAGAGGTCTGTAATTTTCATCATAGGTACACTTCAACTATGAGAGACAAAATGAGAAAGAAAATCCAGGAAATCACATTGAATTTAATTGTAAATCATGGTGGAAAATAAGTATTTGGTCACCCACTAACAAGCAAGATTTCTGGCTTTCACAGACCTGTAACTTCTTCATTAAGAAGCTCTTCTGTTCTCCACTTGTTACCTGTATTATTGGCACCTGTTTGACCTCGTTATCTGTATAACAGACATCTGTCCTCAGCCTCAAACAGTCAGACTCCAAACTCAACCATGGCCAAGACCTAAGAACTGTTGAAGGACACCAGGACGAAAATTGTAGACCTGCACCAGGCTGGGAAGAGTGAATCTACAATAGGCAAGCAGGTTGGTGTGAATAAATCAACTGGAGCAATTGTAAGAAAATGGAAGCATACAAGACCACTGATAATCTCCCCTCGATCTGGGGCCCCACGCAAGATCTCATCCCATGTTTCAAAATGATCATGAGAATGGTGAAGCAAAAAAACCCCAGAAACTACACGGAGGGACCTGATGAATGACCTGCGAGAAGCTGGGGACCAAAGTAACACAGGCTACCATCAGTAACACACTACCGGCGAGAGGGACTGAGATCCTGCAGTGCCAGGCGTGTCCCCCTGCTTAAGCCAGTACATGTTCCAGGCCCGTCTGAAGGTTTGCCAGAGAGCATATGGATGCTCCAGAAGACGGTATTGGGAGGAATCATCATGTGGTCAAAGATGAAACCAAAATAGAAACTTTTTGGTAAAAAACTCAACTCCGCGTGTTTGGAGGAAGAAGAGATGCTGAGTTGCATCCCAAAAACACCATTACCTACTGTGAAGTCATGGGGGTGGTAAACATTATGCTTTGGGGCTGTTTTTTTCTGCAAGGGGACAGGACGACTGTCCATATTAAGAAAGGAACGGGGCCATGTATCTTGAGATTTTAAAGTCACAACCTCCTTCCATCAGTGAGGAGCATTGAAGATGGGAACGTGGCTGGGTCTTCCAGGTCATGACACAATGATCCCAAACACACCGCTCGGGCAACGAAGGAGTGCCTCCGTAAAAAAGCATTTCAAGCTCCTGGAGGGCCTATAGCCAGTCTCCAGACCTCAACCCCCACTGAAAATGTGTGGAGAGGAGAGAGTGAAAGTCTGTGTTGCCCCAAAACATCACTGCTCTAGAGGAGATCTGCATGGAGGAATGGGCCTAAATACCAGATACAGTGTGTGCAAACCCTGGTGAAGAAGACTTACAGGAAACGTTTGGTACAAAAAAAAAAGGTTATGTTACAAAGTATTTGAGTTGAAACTTTTGTTATAGACCAAATACTTATTTTCCACCACCAATAATTTACAATTAAATTATTTACAAATCCTACAATGTGATTTCCTGGATTTTCCTCATTTTATCTCTCATAGTTGAAGTGTACCTATGATGAAAATTTACAGACCTCTCTCATCTTTCTAAGTAGGGAGAACTTGTCACAATCAGTGACTGTGTGGTGTATTTAAATTGTTTAAGTTAGTAATGAGATTTGGTGGATGATTAAATGTCTGAATGATAAAATGACATTCAGTTTTGCATCTTATCTAAAAAAGTGTCAGTGTAGAATTATGTGTTGTCCATATTGCACTCACTGTTTTCGTGCCATGGAAAGAGTTTTGCTGGAACAGTTTGTCTTTTTTGAATATATTGTTGTTCTGAAAATTTGTAATGCCATTTAAATTACATTGGACACAAGGCGTAGGAAAGTAGCAACAGTATTGTTTGACACAAAACTCCAACAAAATAAAATAAGTTTGTTTATTCACTTATTTTAGACAGTGTTATTAGAAAACAGTTTTTGTTCTGTTTTAGAAGCTGCCATTGACACGGTTGGACCCGTCGATTGATGGAACTGAGAGTGTTGATGATGACACCCAGCCTTTCAGAGGTAAGTTTGCAGGTTACCTGTTAATTCTAACATGGTCTGCATGGCTTTATAAAGTTGTGTTGAAATGGCCCTGAAATCTACATCATTGAAGTTTTTTGTTTTGTTTCACACAGGAAGCTCTTTGGAGGTTAGATCAAGTGAGAGTGAAGCTCCACAGGGACCATCTTGTCAGAAGAGGGCCACCAGGTGAAGAATAATTTCAGTAATGTCAATTCTCACAAATTATTACATCTTACATATTATGTTAAAAAACTGATCTAAAGTTTAATAATTTAAGCCTCTAATAATAAATTAAACTCTATGATCTGAATATCTGACAGTAACTTTAAAGCAAACTGAAAAAGATTATAGGTACAGGTGGATAAATACATTGCTCAAATCATATTTCTACAAGGTGTTTGTTCACCCTAATCATAAGCGTGTTGAGGAATAGACCAAATTAAATGCAATTAGGGATTGGTCCCGAATATCACAATAAATATGATTGTGTTTTATTTGAATAAGTTGAGTATTTTTTAAAAAGTAATGTCCTTTATTTTACTATAACAATGCCATATTTTTTTGTTTTTTAAATTTTTGTGTGTATTTTTTAATTTCTTTTTTGGTTTATTTAATGCCCTTTCAAGAATCAGTGGCTATTTAACAGCAGACCTAAGGTTGCATCAAAACTAGTAATACATACTCAGACTCAGGGTCAATTTAGCACAAACAATTAACGTAGTGCATGTCTTTGGACATGTGGGAGGAGCCCGGAGTACACGGAGTAAACCCACATAGACACAGGGAGGACATGTTAAATTCCATACAGGCACAGAGTCCTAGGTTAGGATCAAACCAGGGGACCGCTGGAGCGGCGAGGCAAATACACTAACCACTACGCCACCGCCCCTGCCCCAGCTTTCGCACTTACACCTCATTTAGCAGACGCCCTTATCCGAGCGACTTAGAATTGGTTACAGTCTTACAATCCAAGCAATTGTGGGTTAAGGGTCTTGCTTCAAGGACCCAACAGTAAGCAGCTTGGCAGAGTGGGATGGGATTTTAAACCTGGACTTTTTGGTCCCATAGTCCAGTACCTTACCCGCTAGGCTACCACAGTCCCTATCTAGTCATTGCTTGGGGAACAACTGAGGATAAAAGAAACACACGTTACGTGACAGTTTGTTAACAGAAAGCAACAGTCTATGCTGAAACTAACAATAGGCTTGTTAGCATGTCGACTGGAGTTTCACATGAAAAATAAGTTGCAGCCTCTCACACTAATGACACACGTACGTCCGTTCCATAAGTCCCGTTTTTTCTAAATAATTCCAACTTTAATGAGAAGCCATCCCACCTATGTGGTAATTATGTACAGGGCTCGTTACTTGCTAGTGTAAAGTTGTGAAAGTTGTTGTCTTAATGTCTTAGTACATCAGTTTGTGTTTTTCTTTCATCAGTTTTGTGTTTTGGTTTATTTAATGTCGCCCATTACCATCAATGACCATTTTAGCAACAGACACGCAACGTAACATCCAGAACTAGTCCCTATATATATGTACACACACAGTGGTGCTTGGAAGTTTGTGAACCCTTTATGAATGTTGTCTATTACTTCTGCATAAATATGACCTAAAAACATCATCAGATTTTCACACAAGTCCTAAAAGTAGATAAAGAGAACCCAGTTAAACAAAATGAGACCAAAGTATTATTCTTGGCCATTTATTTTATTGAGGAAAATGATCCACTATTACATATTAGTGAGTGGCAATAAGTATGTGAACCTCTAGGATTAGCAGTTAATTTGAAGGTGAAATTAGAGTCAAGTGTTTTTAATGCAATGGGATGCCAATCAGGTGTGAGTGGGCCCCCTGTTTTTATTTATGAGTCCACAATCAGAAGAACAACTGCACAACAATGGTGTGCATGGCAGGGTTGCAAGGAGAAAGCCGCTGCTCTACAAAACAACATTGCTGCTGGTCTGTAGTTGCTAAAAGATCACGTGGACGAGCCAGAAGGCTATTGGAAAGAATGTTTTTGTGGACGGATGGGACCAAAAGAGAACTTTTTGGTTAAAGAAAAAGTGTTACACTGCATTCCAGCATAAGAACCTTATCCCATCGTGAAACATGGTGGTGGTAGTATCATGGTTTGGGCCTGTTTTGCTGCATCTGGGCCAGGACGGCTTGCCATCATTGATGGAACAATGAATTCTGAATTATATCAGAGAATTCTAAAGGAAAATGTCAGGACATCTGTCCATGAACTGAATCTCAAGAGAAGGTGGGTCATGCAGCAAGACAACGACTCTAAGCACACAAATCATTCTACCAAAGAATGGTTAAAGAAGAATAAAGGTAATGTTTTGGAATGGCCAAATCAAATAATGTTTACACATTACCCTAAAAATGTCAGTTTTGTTGTTAAACATGCAAGTGAAGTTAAGCTCCTTCTGATTGTGAAAGCATAGAGCTTATAAAATAAACACTGGGGAAAACAAAATGCTCATCTTTGATTATAAGAATGGAATTACCTTTTACAATTTATTATCTAAAGGTTAATGTAGTCACCTGACAACTCCAGAGATCCCTGGTTAGACCTTGACCTCGGACTCTGCCCATGTGGAGTTTATGTTCTTCCCATGTCTGTGTGGGTTTACTTCGTTTACCTCGGGTTCCTCTCACATTCCAAAGACATGCAGGTTAATTGTGTTAAAAGGTTAATGTGTCTGACGAGTATTGATGTAAACTTGCTCCTGTCATGAATAGCATGAATAGCTCCTGTCATGATGAATAAACAAACTAATAAATAACCACTATCTAAAATAATCATACCAAGGTCAAATGTCTGATGTGCCATACATTAGAGTTCATAAAACATGTCAAACATCTGTTTTACAGATTTGCCAGGAAACAGCCCCAGAATTCTTTGAGGGCGGAGCGGCATCTGGCCTTGTAACCATTGAGGATGATCCTGAGATTTGTGCACCTGTGATCCATGATACTATAACTAGTTCTCCTCCAGATAATGATCTGCTTGGTGCAGTTCCCTTTAGCTTAGCTACAGAGGCAGGCCTCTTTCTTTCAGAGGAGGCTTCCCTTGAAAAACCATATGCAGAGGCCTTTACAGATGAACTTTCTCCCAAAGAAATAACTGTCCCCTATAAACCTACAGCTGAAGTGCCCCCTCAACCTGAATGTATAGCTGAAAGCAGCCCTTTCACTGACCCAGCGAAAATGAGCGTCAGTGCAGAACCTAAAGCTGAAATAAGCCTCCCCCCAGAACATACCGCTGAAGTATGTCCAACTGCTGAACTTGAAGCAGAAGTAAGTGCGACTCCTGCGCATTTAGCTGAAATAAGCCCTTCCCCTCTCGCTCCAGAGCCCACTTTTTCTGATGTTACACCAGATCTAAGCTGTGTCTCTGACGTTAGTCGTACCTCAGCAATCCCAGTGGTAGATACTCAGGCTGAGGTTAGCTCTAGCCCTGAAACCCCATCTTCCAGTCTGTCCACCAATATCAGTTTTACTCCCGTAACCACATTGCCTTACCCCGAAACAACTGCTTCCCCTGTCTTGGAGGAACTGGCGCCCACAGCAGTGAGAGAAGAACATGAGCTACCAGACAAATGTGAAGCTGTGGTGAGGGAGGAAGGTACACTAACTAAAGTAACTAAACTCAAAAAAACATAGTTTATGAGCATCCATTGCTCTTCTCCCTAATCCCATTTTCACTCCATCGCATTTCTTTTGTGTCCAGAATATTTTGGCCTAGATGTGGACGTTGAACACCCAGAAGGGGGCAGTGGTCTGAGGCTTCGGCACGTACAGAACGCTGAGGAACAGAGACAGAGCTCAGATGAGGAAGACCGTGAGGAAGAGGAGTTTAAGCTGCAAGAACGGAAAGAAGAGAAATCTGGCTTCTCGCTGAATCACCTCATCATAGGGTCTCTGGTGCTGTTGTGTCTTGGCTCTCTTTTCTTTTCAGGTAAGTTTTGCAGTAGGAATGTCAGTCCTTGGACTTTACTGCCTGGAATCTGAGTGGAATTCCTTTTTCTACAAATGCTCTTCAGGTGTGCTACTCTTTAACATTGTGTTGTGTCTCCAGGTGCCATGTTTGACCAAGCCGTTGGTACGTACAGCTAGATGGCAGTATAAGCTTGTGTGTTATGTTTGGGTCGAAGTTTCCCTTTAGTTCTGATTAAGGACCATATTCAGTTACAGACATATCATGAACTATTTTGAAGATACATTTCAGGATTATTTTACTGTTTTGAACGATCAAGATGTCTGAATTAATTTCTAATTTATACTATGATTCTGCTGAATCCTCAAGTCTGTTGGGAGGTTGCTGGAATGTTCCTAAGTCGTGTCGGCTGCTGGTGAAATCACAGGTTTTGGTATAAAGCTAAGTGAGGTAGAATCTGTTTATCTGTCGTTGTGACTCTGATGAAGATACATAAGTAATTAAGGCAAAATTCCTGTCAATCCACAGGGTTCATACATTTTTCTTCTACAATTCTACAAATCGGGACTTTGGTAGCCTAGTGGGTAAGGTACTGGACTTTGGACCAGAAGGTCCAGGGTTCAAATCCCACCTCTGCCGAGCTGCCAATGTTGGGTCCTTGAGCAAGGCCCTTAACCCACAGTTGCTTGGATTGTAAGACTGTATCAATTGTAAGTCGCTCTGGATAAGGGCGTCTGCTAAATGCTGTAAATGTACATGTACAATTGTAAAATTGGTCCGATTTCACAGGCTGAGGGTCACTTCTATCAACACCTGTAACCTCTACTAAACAGCAAAAGTACTAAACTGAAGTGGCTACAGTGTTTTTTCTCCTAACTCCTAATTTACATTTATGGTAGAGATTAACATTAGACAGGGAGGAACCGGTGGCTCGGTGGGTAGCACCGTCGCCTCACAGCAAGAAAGTCTTGGGTTCGATCCCAGGTGGAGCGACCTGGGTCCTTTCTGTGTGGAGTTTACAGTGGTGCTTGAGAACCCTTTAGAATGTTCTATATTTCTGCATAAATATGACCTAAAACATCATCAGATTTATTGAGGATCATTTTCCTCAATAAATAAATGACCAAGTATGATATTTTTGTCTCATTTGTTTAACTGGGTTCTCTTTATCTACTTTTAGGACTTGTGTGAAAATCTGACGATGTTTTAGGAAATATAGAAAATTGTAAAGAGTTCACAAACTTTCAAGCACCGTTGTACATGTCTTCCCCATGGCTGTGTGAGTTTACTCCAGTTACCGGTGACCCGGACCAAGTGGCGCTTGGCATCCCTTATGAGCACTCGTAATCATTAAGCCACTCCAATGTGACTGAAACACATTGTTCAGATGAAGGCCACGGGGATTGGCCTTTCAGCCACTGCAGGTCGTTCCAAGAGTGTGATTTCATCGAAGCTCTACAAATGCACAAATTCAGTCAGGTTCCCCACAAATGCTGTCTCACCACTGTATGAGAATTCAGATTTAATTCCCACTCTGCAGTAACCAAGCCTCTCATCAGTAGAAAGAATCGAAAGGCTAGACTCAATTTTGCTGAGGAGCATGTTGTGTGGATGGAAGACAACTGGTCAAAAGCTCACTTCTGTGATGAGAGCAGTTTTAATTTAGTTGTGTCAGATTGGAAACATTATGTTCGGCGTTGAACTGGGGAAAGTCTGGGAACCCAAGTGTGTGAAGCGCGGAGCTAAGTTTGTAGGAGGAAGCGTCGTATATGCGGGGATGTTTCCTGGATATCAGAAAAATGTCCTGTGGGCGCAGATGTGCTGAAGTTGTTCAAAACAGAGGCCTTTAGTTGCTTAGAAGTTACCCCGGGTTCCTTTGTGACCATGCCTTGTCCTTTGAGTGAACTTTTGTGTCAACTGAGTAACAATGGTCTTCATTCCTCAATTTGTACACATTCTATCTGACATGTGGTATCTGTCTATATATATATATATATATATATATATATATATATATATATATATATATATATATATAAATAAATAAATAAAATGAGATTCCACAAGGATCTATGACCCTGGAGATCTTGAGATTCCCTCTCTACTCTCCAATTTCATTATGTATTACATGACACTGCATCACATGCAGCATGGAATGTTTGGTAATGCAATGTACGTTTGTTTAAACTTCTAGTTGGTGCTTGAAAGTTTGTGAACCCTTTAGAATTTTCTACATTCCTGCATAAATATGACCTAAAACATCATCAGATTTTCACACAAGTCCGAAAAAGTAGATCAAAGAGAACCCAGTTAAACAAATGAGACAAAAATATATACTTGTCATTTATTTATTTGAGGAAAATGATCCAATATTACATATTAGCAAGTGGCAAAAAGTATGTGAACCTTTGCTTTTCAGTATCTGGTGTGACCCCCCTGCAGCAATAACTGCAACTGAACGTTTCCTGTCACTGTTGATCAGTCCCAGTGGACTGTGGGTAGCCTAGCAAAAGTATGCTATGAGTTTCTCTTATTTCAGTATGTGATTAAGGGCTATTTAACCACACATCTTCCACAAATCTTCTTACTTTATTACTAATGGTGCAAATCATTCTGTTGCTGCCTGTGTCTTATTTCTACTGATTTCTGTCTCTTTCTGTCTTTTTCTCGTCAGATGACTTTGATGGCTCAGAGCTAAGTGACCAGGTTGACTGCTTTCTAAATACACTGTCCTTGTTGGCACGTTAGCATTACTTAAAACCACAAGCAATCTTTTGCAAATCTGTCCTAATCAGTACCCCAATCTGTCCCACCCTAGGAACTTCTTGAAAAACTGGCTCAAGGAAAGAAAACAAGCAGATATCCATCCTAGAGGCTCAGATACAGGTTGGCATAATGGCTCCTTTTCTCAGTTCTTGATCCTTATCTGACGCATTTATCATTTTTTCTTTCTTGTACCTCTTTTAGATAAACACTTCATTTTTTTCTCTATCAAAGATTGATTATTATTTTCCCATTTCACAGATGCTCTGTTAGACAATTTTGGATTTTACTCCCCAGTCTGTTGCCTGTCTCACACCGAATAGTACAGTAGAAGTGGAATGTTACCGAGAATTGCTACTAACATCAATTGTTCATTCAACAGTCTCAAAAGGAAGAGTTGGACAAGGCACTGCAGACGGCTGCAGAGAAGGGGATCACGGACAAAGAAAATGCTAGGATGAAAGAAGAACTGTCTGCATTGCCTGGTCTGAAATCAGAACTAGAGGCACTCAAAGCTAGAGTTGCTGAGCTCACCCAACTCGCAGGTACGCAGGAGGAGCTAGCGTAATTATAACTCACTCCGGTGTGTTAGAAGAAGTTATTAGTGCCTTTGTGTGCTGCCTGTCCTGAAAAATGGCTGGAACTGAGGAAGCCAGCTAAATGTCTTTTAGGGTCATCAGTCTGGTTTGCAGTGTAAAAAAGTCTTGGTCTTTGTTTAGTAATTTATCACAGCTGTTTTCTTGTCCATTGACAAAATTCAGACTTTCCTTCTGTTGTGGGGAGTTTGCTTAAAGTAACTTTTAGACATGCAAATAAAATCAATATTTATGTCTGAATAAAACTAGTGCGGCACGATATATCAGCCGATATATTATTTGCCAATATATGGATCTTTTTCAGTTATCGGCATCGGTCCGATATTGGAATTGTAGCCAATATTATGACCAGTATTTATTATACATTTACATTTAGTTTTTTCTTTTGACTGTTCTTCATGAAGCAAAATATCTTATTTTCCTGACTGTATAGTTCCGTATAGAGATTTATTCTTACTCTGTATAGAGTTCTAGCATTCTTACACACTTAATTGTTCCTGTCGCTGCCTGTACCAATTCAAAACAAAAAAAAAATTCTCACCTTTTAAAGGGGAGGTTAGAAAATAAAATGTAATGAAAGCTTTTTACCTTTGAATGAACTGCAGCTTGTGTGTACAGTAATCACCATGGCTGATTTAACTGTTTTATTGCTTATTATTATTATTATTGCTAAAATGAATTACTGATCTTTTTAACAACAGTTCATACATGGATTATGTGAATGCATTTTAAATGCAGAAAGGTTAAATTATTGAGTTCTAACATCGGTATCGGCCACAATAATGTGCTAAACATTGTATCGTATCGGCCCAAGAAATTCAATATCGGTGCATCCCTAATAAAACATTAATGTTAGGCGGGGGCAGGGAGTGGAGGACGAATGCAGGTAATTAGTGCACTGGGGCACGGACATTAGAGTGCGCAGAACTTTCTCAGCTACTACAGCCTTGGCTGAGAGTCACCAGTCCTACAAGTGAAGCTGTTCCTCTTGCCCACAAACAAAAGTCTCAAAGCATGAGTCACGAGTGAGATGCAGGCATTGGTGAGCGACGGAGAGGGAACACATGCACATGTCAGTGCTCTCCGGAAGTGCAGGGTAAGGGTGTGAGGAAGTGAGACAGCCTGAAGAACAATTTAAAAAGAATTATACGAAGTAATCAAATTCACTGTTTCCTTTGCTGTCCTGCACCAGTCAGCACAGACGCCTTTGTTTGAACAGTAGCAGATTAACAGTGAAAATTTTGGCCATTTGGTCTAACTTCATGATCTCCAAAGACATTAGACAAACAATCTGTAATAGCTGATCATGTGAGGTAATAGTTTTTCTATTCATGTTTTTATTCAAACACACATTCACACACATATTTAAAAAAAACACAGACCTCAGTTGGATTACTGACAAAATCTGATTTTCTGCCATCTCTGCATCGGATTATTAAGTGCATGTAAATGCACTCATTATTAACTTGTGTAGAATGAATACAAAATGAGTTTTTACATCTGAAAGTTACAACACGCAGGTATAAAACGCTGGGAATTCTCAAAGGAATGTCCATGAAGCAAACAGGATTGTCCGATTTCCTTTACACTGTGTAACATTAGATAAATGCTGATTTGTGATTACCGTGGATCTACCAATGATAGGGAAGTATGATGAGGATATCATGAAGGAAAAGTGCAGTCATGTGTGGTTGTGTTGGCTTAAACCTCTCTGCACTTAAAACCTTGGTAATTACTGGGTTTCCATAACGGGTAATGTCCCGGTTTATGCATCATTCGCATAAGCAGCCTTATCACTGTAATTTACCTGGTTGCATCCTTTCCCACATGATGAGAGCCTGGTTAGACATGTAGGACCTGTACAGGCAATGTGACACAAAACAAGTCCCACCTACCGTGGATTTGGTGAAATTTATGTTTTAAGCACTTCAGCCTGTTTATCAGCTGCATCCTTTCTCTGCTTAACACTTGTTTGTCTGGGTGACTCACAGTTGAATCAGTTGATTTCCCATCACGGGACTGTGGCATTCAAGAAGAATGTTCAGCTTCTTCTTTTCTGAGTCATTCCTATTTTCTGACACTTCTTCTTTTTATTTTTCCATAAGACACAAGTCAGTTCCGTTCTGCGTGTGGGTTTGCATTCCAAAAGTTTGAGTCCAACATAGTTGGCCCAAGATTCCAGCTCGTGAGCCGACAACCTCTGATCTCGGCTGTGTCCCAATTCAGGGTCTGCATCCTTTGAAGGACGCGGTCTACGCAGCCTATGAAGTCGTATCCTTTGAGGGATGCAGCCCCTGAATTGAGACACAGCTTTCGCTTACTTTTATGTATGTATGATTTTATGTATAATGCCATACATGCTGGGTTTAAAATGGCAGATGACTGTGGTGGCCTAGCGGTTTAGGTACTGGACTATGGACCAGAAGGTCCAGGGTTCAAATCCCACCTGTGCCAAGCTGCCACTGTTGGGTCCTTGAGCAAGACCCTTAACCCACAATTGCTGGATTGTAAGACTGTACCAGTTGTAAGTCACTCTGGACAAGGGCGTCTGCTAAATGCTGTAAATGTGTCTGTGACCGAGTGAACAACGTTCTGCTCACGTGGATTGGACTTGTTTGAGGAGAATTTGGAATTTGGAAGCCGAGTCAACACCTTGTTCCTCAAACCGTTCCTGAGCATTTTTTCAATTTGGCAGGTTAAACAATCTTGTTGAAAGAGGCCAGTACCATTAGGAAATACAGTTATTATGAAGGGGTGTGCTTGGTCTGCAGTAATGTTTAGGTAGGTGGTATGTTTCAAAGTAACACCCAAAATAATTCCAGCACCCAAGGTTTTCCAGGCGTTTCCAGCTTTGCACAGAACTCTGTCAGTGTTATTCACTTCACCTGTCAGTAGTGTTAATGTTATGGCTTTTGGTGTAGGATGTAGAATGCACAGAAGGTCCATACGTACAGGTGGGTCACATGGTCAAATGGTAAAACTGCGATCAACAGCTTTAAAATACTATTGTTCATATAAACCCTAATTATTATGTTTAATGTGTCCCTTTTAGCTGAGGATCCCTCTGAATCTTCTCCCAGCCCTACCCAATCTTCTGCTGGTACACCTAAAGATGAACAAGGTCCAGCAAAGTCTGACACATACTTAACCAAAAAAGATGAACTCAAGAGACAAAAGACTCTGTTAGAACAGAGCAAAGAGAGATTGGAAGGAATGAAAAAACAAGGGTGGCACAAGAAAGGCTTGAGAGAAAGCTTAGTTGAGCTGCAGCAGAGGCTCTCAAATCAGGTGGACCACCTTGGTCTGAGAGATGAGTGGAAGAGGAAGAACAAGGAGTACAAAGGGGGCAAAAAGGGAAAACCAGAACGGGACGAAAAGTGGAATAGCAAAGAGACGGAAAAGAGAAACGAGAGAAAGCCGGGCAAGGACAAGTATAACCATAGCCAAAAACACAAAGAATACTTGAAGAAACATAGTGAGGAGTGGGAGCATAAGAAGGATGAGAGAAAGCTGGAGAGGGAGAGGAGAAAGCAGGAGAGGTCATGGCAGACGAAGAACGTTCACCAGCACTCGCACGATCAGCGCCATGAGTCAAAGGACTTCTGGAAGCACCAAGATAAAAAGCTCAGGAGAAATCGGGTGCCCTCTGAACACTGCCGTAACGTGTTAGACTGCGCTCAAGCAGAAGGTCTCATTCCTGTTAAGCTCCCAGAGTTCCAGAGCCTCCTGCAAAGCTACCTGGCTAAACTGGAAGAGCTGTCTGTTGAGAACAAGGAAGCTTTTCATCGTCTCCTCACCCAGTTCTTCCATGATGACATCTTCAGCCACGATAGAATGCTCTTCAGCAAGTTTGCGGAGGATGTGGCCGACATCTTGGAAGACCTGGCAGATGCTCTGAAGGACGATGATAAGCTGGAGGAGAAGATGGAGGAGTTTGAGAGGGAGGCGCTTTGGAAATTTACTGCATAGAGCTGCAAACCTTGGCAGTGATGATAGGGGTAGGAAATATGAGCCATATGATGGAGATCAAAACACCACATGACAATGACCGAGGGCTGCTGTCACCAGAAATGGACTATTTTCCCTAAGGCTATGTTGCGTAAGAGCAGGATGCTCAGAGCATGTGTCTGGAATGAGATTTGGGTCATTAGTAAAGGTTCACCTGAACATTAGGTTAAAAAAAACACCACACCACAAAGACGTTTGATAAATATCAAATTATTTTCCACAGGCCTAATGGATTAACTGTACCATGGGTGTAATGTGTGTGTAGAGTGTTCTTGGTGTCATTTAGTGAAGTTAATTTTGTCTTGGATGATAATAGTGTGCAATCTGTTAAAGTGAAATCATTTTTAATCAGTTATGTGGCTTCTTGGTGACAAGCAAACCCAAAGCATTTTCAGAAAGTACTGGGTGCTCTGGTTCCCCTTAGTAGTTGCATTAATGGTCCCGGTGAAAAACGTAAATCAGTCTGTTTACTTGTGACTGTAGTTCCCATGCTGGTTTGGGAAACATGCCTGTAACGTTCACGTGGTAATAACGCTGACTGCCCAAGTGTCAAACTGGTTTCTGTCCTATATATAACCAGACTACAATCAGCACAAAGAGTTAGAGCTGTTTTGAGCGTTGTTTTGAAGGTTCTATTTTTAATTTGAGGCATGCTAGCAGTTTTAAGTGCTGAATTGCCATGAGAGTGGAACAACCTGTGGAAGTATGATCACGGATAGAACAGCGCCCATTTACTCAAGATTTTCAGTGTGTGCATTTCAGAGCCATTACTTTCTGCATCACGTTTTGTGCACATTTACATTGTATTCTCTGTGCATTGTAAATTGTATAAGTAATTCTTTTTAAGAAATGTTTGCTAATGTGCCTTCATTTTTAGTGTGAGATGCTGAGCATTGAATTATGGTTTGCACATGGTTCATAAGTTTCTTTTTGTAGGGTGTGTGCATATGTTTTGTTTTAGCCTTTTTCCGCCTGAGGAAAAGAACATTATTTAGTCTTATGTCATTTGTTAATTTACTGTCTGTCTTGACAGCAAGCGAATGCACACGTGCTTCTGGGTGGCGAATTTGTAAATGTGAAACTACTCATTAAAATGAGCAAAGGTCATTCAAATTTGAGGCAACACGATCTTTTACTGGTACCGGATGTTAATCCAATGGCTTGACAGACGACACAGATCTAGACAGAATTCATTATGAATATTTTTTGTAATTCATTAAAAATCCTTCTTTGAATTGCATAGTGTTTAGTGAAAATAAACGTTCAGAGTTTGGGATGTACCAGAGCAATCCCCAGATGTGCAACCCCAGTGTCACAATATGACTGCAGTATAGCACAGCATAATAAGTGTTATGTGGTCCTGTATAGTTTATTTTGATATAAAATGCACTTATTATGCCTCATATCACCAAGAGTAAGTGCTTATGTCAGTTAAACGGTCGTCACTACGGGTGCATAATGTCTGTTGTCATTATTGCAATGGAAAGATCTCCAAGCAGATAAGTCATCCTGACCGAGAAAACCCCCCCCCCCCCCCCCGAAAAAAAAAAGAAAAAGAAGAAAACCCCCCCCCCCCCCCCCCCCCCCCCCCCCCCCCCCCCGAATCCCCAAAACCCCCCCCCCCACTCTTTACGGTGCCTACTGTCTGGTTTTCATTATTGCATAATGGAAGTCTCCAAGCAATAAGTCATCCTGACCGACAATCAGAGTTTCGTTTGGGAAAATTCTGGTTTTCCGCTGAGCTGTGCTCTGGAGTGAAGGGAATAAAAGAGACGGTGAATGAGAGATGAAACATCAGTCATCTTGCTCCTGCTGCCAATACGCCATTGCTCAGGTACTGTGAAATTCTTTCTTCTGAATGTCTTACCTTGTCTATTTATAGTCTGCTAGTTGCAAAACATTTAGATTTAGGTAGTCAAAGATGTTAATACTTTGTATGAATGTATCCAGTTTGTTCAACTATTCTTTGGCCTGTAATGTGACTTTGCTGCAGTTGGTATATAAATCTGTAGATTGAGATGGTAGCTGATTTGAACAACATGGATGCAGAAGCCTCTCAGGCATAAACTCAGTGGGTGGCTTGAACATGAGGTTAGAAAAAACAGCATAATTGTTTGGACCCACTTATTGGACGAACTAAAGAGTGCATAGAATGATTCAACACTGTTGTTTTGTGCAATAATTATGATTGTAATATCTGTACTATTTATTTCCTTGTGTAGTGAAAAAACATTACCTTAAGCATGGAGTCTGGCCATTAATGTGCTGGTGGCCCAGTTTCAGACTTTCGCCGCTAAAGATGGTAAGCTCACACACTCCTGAGCAAAGAAGAACTTCAAAGCCTGGTGGTGTCCCAACTACCAAACCTTGTCAAGGTCAGAGCCATTATTTACCATTCTGTTTGGCATGCACTAAAGTTGTCCTTTATTATCTCCAACTCATTTTGTGACTACACAGGAATAAATCTTTAACCTTCTCCCAATTAAACCATGCAAATAATGAGAGATTGTTTGTTCAGTACTTGCTTACAGTGGGGCAAAACAGTATTGTGTCAGCCACTGATTGTGCAAGTTCTCCTACTTAGACAGATGAGAGAAGTCTGTAATTTTCATCATAGGTACACTTCAGCTATGAGAGACAAAATGAGAAAAAAAATCCAGGAAATCACATTGTAGGATTTCTAAATAATTTAATTGCAAATCATGGTGGAAAATAAATATTTGGTCACCCACAAACAAGCACGATTTCTGGCTCTAACAGACCTGTAACAACTTCTTTAAGAAAGCACTTCTGTCCTCCACTCGTTACCTGTATTAATGGCACCTGTTTTTTGACCTCGTTATCTGTATAAAAGAAACCTGTCCACAGCCTCAAACAGTCCAGACTCCAAAGTCAACCATGGCCAAGACCAAAGAGCTGTTCGAAGGACACCAGGAAGAAATTTGTAGAGCTGCACCAGGCTGGGAAGAGTGAATCTACAATAGGCAAGCAGGTTGGTGTGAATAATCAACTGTGGGACCAACTGTAAAGATAAATGGAAGACATACAAGACCATTGATAATCCTCCCTCGATCTGGGGCCCCATGCAAGATCTCATCCTGTGGGGTCAAAATGATCATGAGAATGGTGAGCAAAAAATCCCAGAACCTACACGGAGGGACCTGACAAAAAACACGGTGTCCCCCTTGCTTAAGCCAGTACATGCCAGGCCCGTCTGAAGTTTGCCCAGAGAGCATATGGATGAATCCAGAAGAGGATGGGAGAATATCATGTGGTCAGATGAAACCAAAATAGAACTTTTGGGTAAAAACTCAACTCGTGTTTGGAGGAAGAAGAATGCTGAGTTGCATCCCAAGAACACCATACCTTCTGTGAAAGCATGGGGGTGGAAACATCATGCTTTGGGGGCTGTTTTTTCTGCAAAGGGGACAGGACGACTGATCCGTGTTAAGGGAAGAATGAACAGGGCCGTGTATCGTGAGATTTTTAAGCCAAAACCTCCTTTCCATCAGTGAGAGCATTGAAGATGGAACGTGGCTGGATCTTCCAGCATGACAATGATCCCAAACAACAATCGCTCGGGGCAACAAAGGAGTGCTCCGTAAAAAAGCATTTCAAGGTCCTGGAGTGGGCCTAGCCAGTCTCCAGACCTCAACCCCATAGAAAATTTGTGGAGGGAGTTGAAATGTCAAAACATCACTGCTCTAGAGGAGATCTGCATGGAGGAATGGGCCAAAATACCAGCTACAGTGTGTGCCTACCTGGTGAAGGGGACTTACATACGAAAATGTTTGACCTCTGTCATTGCCAACAAAGGTTATGTTTTACAAAGTATTGAGTTTGAACTTTTGTTATTGACCAAATACTTATTTTCCACCATAACTTACAATTAAATTATTTAAAAATCCTACAGTTGTGATTTCCTGGACTTTTTTTCTTCTCATGTTTGTCTCTCATAGTTTGAAGTGTACCTATGATGAAAATTACAGACCTCTCTCACCTTCCTAAGTAGGAGAACTTGCACAATCAGTGGCTGACTAAATACGTTTTTGCCCCACTGTATTTTGTTTTCTGTATTTGTCGAGTGTGGTCCTATTGAGTAGCAAACCTCAGAAAAGGGCAATGCAAAGTTATGCTAATGGGTGCCTTGGTGCAGTAATTGTTATAATAATAATGAAGTTTATTATTGAGGAAGCAGAGACAAACCATTGGTTGTCTGTGGCCCACAGAAGGAATGTGTAGCACCTTAACTTTACCATTGGATAGTAAAATAGAGCTTAAATCGCAAATAAAGGCCTTTCTGTCCTGTGTGATTACTTACTTGCAGAATGCCAAACCGATCCAGCCGTGATTGACAATCTGATGGGTTCCCTGGATGAGAACAATGATGGAGAGCTTACATTCCAGGAATTCTGTTCTGGCAGCTCATTGGCAAGCTGGCAAGCACACATGGTGGGATTTAGCTAAGAACATTACTGTCAAACAATTTGAAATCTGTCAATGATGCACAATGTGAAACTTGTACCTTTCCATCTAGCTGCAGCACCATTGTAATTTTACTTTAATCGTTTTGACCGAGGCAGGTGACATGACTTGAATAAAGCTACTGTTCTAGTTAAAAGGTTGTCTTGGCTGTTTGTTGGATGAATGTTACAGAAATGTGCATAAAAACGGCTTGTTTTAAAAGGATTGATTTTCACTGGCTTCATTACATTGTAGCTCAACTCTATCTCAATCCTTCACCGGCAAATACAATCTGTTGCATATTAATGTCTCTAAAGCCACGTTTCAGCCCTGTGACCAACATGGATAAAATGTTTACTCCCTGGAGACCATGGTGGATGTAGAAAAGGCTTGTGTAGCACAAATGTAGGCCTATTTCTTCTGTAAGGATTTTGGTACGGTAATTTAATTTGGCTTCTATGAAACCAGTGAGGTCATATGAGTTAAGGACTTGGTGATGTAGGTTAAAAGTAAACCAACAGTCAATCATTATAAGGGGAAATGGCTGCACCGTTTAAAGGCGTGACTACAAATCTGGCACTGTTAATGTACTAAGCGCTGGCTTGTTTGGGGGTTATGAGCAACAGCTTATATGGCCTGAGGACTCAAGACGCTCCTTTATTCGCCGGACTTTGTAGTTTAGTCAAACAAAATATGAGGCGTAACAAAGGGCTGACTGTTGTGTTCACACACTGATAGGTACAGGTACAGTCACACATCAGCAGGGCGGTGCCAATCTCTGGCGCGCGCGCGCACACATTCATACAAAGACCTACACCCTGATAACACAAAGGTCTGAGTAGATACATGTTGTAAATACTGATATCATCAATAGGAGAAGAGTATGCTTCGAAAGGTGCGATAGCTCAAGTTCCCCTGAGAGAGCACTGCTCGTATGGGCACGGATTTCGTTGCTGCGCTGCAATTCTGGCGTTAAAAGTTACGGCCACGACGTCGAGGAGGAAGGATAACACACACACACACACATCCTCCGTACTGCTGGCCCAGAGGAAATCCCTCCTTCCCCATCCCTACAGGATCTCATTTCAGCTCAAATCGGGCGTTCTACAAAACCACGACGTCAACAACAAACAACCCCAAATAAAATACGTTTATAAAGCAAACGTGATCCGATAAAAACTTCAGTATTCAGCAAAGTTTGGAACAGTACTCCCGTGTTCCCCCGCCCCAGTCCATCGCCCCAGTGTACACGCCCTCTGACTTGTAAGCGAGGGAGGAAAAAAGTTAAAAGAAAAAAACGAAATCAAGGAAGAGATTCTCGCTAGCCTTACTAGTTTGACAACTTTTTTTCTGCTCGGTAAAGAAGAGAGGGAAAGCAAAAGAGGCGTAAAGTCACTGCCAAGTCAGTCGCTGGTGTGTCGGGGTTGTTTATGGTAAGTCAAGCTATCCGAATGCTCTTATTCTGTCCGGTTCTGAGTTTGTGTGCGTTTTTTTCCCTAAGCGCTGTTTGATGGCGGTATGAAGCGCCACGTTTTCGATCCGCCCTTCCACTGTGGGACTGACTATGCTCAAATCCGCTTATCCTTTTGCATGAAGTGTATTTTTGTATGCATGCATTTGCTATTTTATTACGGTTAACTTTAGCTTAGCGTGAGGTGTGGCGTGGTTATATTGGGTTTCACATAGCGAGGAGTGCACGCGCATACCGACACAGCTTTGGTCGATTTTCCTAAATTATTATTATTATTATTATTATTATTATTATTATTATTATTATTATCTTCTCAATTTAATCGAAAATAATTAAAACTATTATCCCAGTCTAAAATGCTACCGTACAATAATGATTCCTTTAAGGTCCCTATACAAGTTACCTTAATCCTCCTATTATGTTCATTTGTTAGGAACAGCAATGGAGTACCCTGTACCAATTTTACCCGGTGCATGTTTTATTTCATATTATATGTTGATTACACTAATTAAGGCAATCAGAAGAAGTTTCATACTTCTATTAATAGTTAAATACTTAACTATTTTTTCTAGATCTTCAAACCTCAAAATGGGTCAATCTGACCCGTAACATCACAGGAGGGTTAAGTAATAGGCGCTTTTCTGCTAGGCAGTAATGACTGTGTTTTAGTCCCGTCTTTCCAAGTAACTCACGTTATTGACTGACAACACGCAGACGCCCTTATCCATGTCGACTTACCGTTGAGCTTAAGGATTAAGTTGCCTTGCTCAAGGCAAGGGTTTGAACGCACAGCTTTCTGATTAGTAACGCCTTAATCCCTGTCCACTGTAGCGTCAGTCGAAATACGTCCATCCGGCAGTCCTATACTTTTTCTAACTCCCTCTATCTATGGCGTATCCCCTGGAAACCTGAGGTAGAAGCACCCTGTACTTTGTAGTGTGTAGGCAGTAGGGGACAGGGCTGCCATTTTGGACACGGCGGCAGGTTTTGGTACGAGCTGGCCTAATTTATGCAGAGCTTCAACTTGTTCCTGTGTGAATTTTTCATGGTAGCGTTATCGTCCCTCTGCTCACCCAGTGGATCGCGTTTGGAAACGCAAACCCCCTTCAATCTGCCCTGCGCATTGGAGAGAAACGAGAGCCCGCTAGGCTATATATTTAATGATGCGCCCCAGCTTAGCGTCTTCTTTTGCGAGACGTGATATGCGTGTTTGTATCACAACACCTCTTCGAGCACACTAGATATCACCGATAAAGGCTGGGTCTCGCTTATGGAAGTGACAGTTAGTGATGCCACTGACGGCAAACAACATGTAGGCTTTAGGCTCGCATAAATTAGGCCTTTATTGGCCGAGTGTATCTTTAATAATTTAACTGAGCTCTCGAATGGAATGGCGGAGGTTAGCACAGGTCATTCTGAGAAGGACTCGCTTGAACAATTGTTGGTGTAGTTCAAACAGTAGGGAGATGGAGACTACGATAAAACCCCGAGAAACTGAATTAGGCGTTCACGCCTGTGTAAGAAATGGTGTCAGCTGTGAGTGTACAAGTGACATCTTGGTTTTCATAAGTGCATAGTAGGATATCTGATCCATGTCATCAGAAGTGTGTGAATGTGTATTAAACAGCTCTAGCCTGAACAATACATGCTCCTCTGTACTGAGTGAAACCTGTTTACTCCAAACTCCTTTCATATGGAGAATGATGAGGATCCTCAACAGATTTCTGTTCCGCTTTTCAATCCTTGAAAACATTTCGCTTCTAGTTTGTGGTAATTGCTTGTATTGTTTCTCAACCTGCAGTGGCATGCGACACATGAAAGTGCAGGCCCGGCTATTTTTTTTAGACCTTTTTTACAGCCCTCAAATGCACATATGCAGCTCACTAGAGTTGCTTTTGTTGTGGCCCAGTTTGAGTACCACTGGCTTATGCTCTACAGATGTGGTGGGCAGGGATTAGTTTGAAATAACACTGTTTATCATGACAGAATATGGGTGTCTAAGCAGCCTCCTTCTATAGGTCATGTGTAAGCTATAGAAATTGAAGAAGTCCTAATGTCGCAATACTGTAAGTTATCGCAGAAGTATTCAGTACAGTTTATCAAAAATAATTAGAATTTGTATGACGGTGTATTCTTTAGTAGTTGCTATTACGTATTACGTTTTGGCCATATAGTTCACTTTACACCACAATCAAGTCGGGTCTACAAAACTCATTTATCTCCATTTAATTACTGCACATTTTCAAGAGATTTTCTCCGATCAATGTGATCCGTTTCTTCGCTCTCAACAAATGGCAAGCTCTGATAGGTGGTCACTGTCGAGTTTAGGGATCCCATTTAATCTTTTTATAACCAGAAATATATCCTCCTGATTATGTTTTGTATAAATGTGAATGCCCATGCTTTTGTTATCCAGAACTAATTATATGGGTCAGTCACATTTTGGCTTGACTGTACTGTGGAAAAAAAGCAATAGGAAATCTTGACTTCTCCCAAAGAGCAAAATACTTAAAACGGACCGAACTAGTTCATATGCATTTCATTTCAACACATTTATTTAAAAACCACACTTACTGGTCATAGACAACACAGGGATGGGACTCCAGTCCAGCACAGGACCCATAGAGTTTGATGTTCATCCCCCACTGTGCCTATTCAACCCGGCCAGAAGGGTCTCCACAGTGGAGGGCTAGCAAACTTACATTACATTTATAGCATTTAGCAGACGCCCTTATCCAGAGCGACTTACAATTGATACAGTCTTACAATCCAAGCAATTGTGGGTTAAGGGCCTTGCTCAGGGACCCAACAGTGGCAGCTTGGCAGAGGTGGGATTTGAACCCTGGACCTTTTGGTCCATAGTCCAGTACCTTAACCGCTAGGCTACCACAGCAAACTGAGCTCTGCATCTGGTGTGCCAAATGCATTTAATGTAAAACATTGAAAACATAATGTTAAAATATTCTAAAGGCTTTTACTCTCTTTTTATAATGCGAATGAAAGTATGGAGGAATTGGTTTTTGAACCATTTGAAATGACTCTGCTGTAAACACTGGGCGTTTGACCTCAAATGGTTTCACATTCGACAACTTCTGTCTAGCAAACAGAAAGCAATATCTAGGATATCTAAATTTGGCAGTCTTAGATAATCCAAACTGGTTGGGTTTCATCGCTTGATCTGGAGGATAGTTTTCATTTGCCTTGCCTCATGCCAAAGTTTCATGCAGTAGTGCCTTCAGGCCTCTGGCAAACGCCCTATGAAACCATATCCCTTAATAAGCTGCCGCTGCATCAGCGTACTATCTCCGCTCCAATTAGTCTAATAGCTACATTTGCTAATTAGCCAATAACTGTACATGCTTAGTGTTACAGGGAGAAAGCAGACAGTTCACCAGACAATATTTAGAGTGATCATATTTTAAAAAAAGAAGCCATATCTTTTGACGAGAACTAGACTAGCAATAGTCCAGGACACATTCCAGGTACGTTTGAGTGACAAAATGAGAAGCATGCATGGAATCTCCATACTAACAAAAGATTGTTTTCTCTTTAAACTCCTGTACTGTGTTGAATGCCTCAGCCCTCAAAATCTAGAGCTAGCCTAGTGTATTAGAAATATGTAGTATTACTTTTACTCCACTCTCAAAGATGTCTTTCAGCACTGACTACTAGTCAGAAAGTGTGAAGTGGAAGCGAGATGAGGGGTGACGTTCTTGTCCGTGTTGTGCTACGTGACTCAAAGCAGAAGAGCAGACCGATAAATGGCTGATTGTGCAAGATGGAGAAAGAATGCGTGTGTAAACAGATAACATGACAGCTGGCAGAAGGGAAAGAAAGCAAAATGCCTTGGTGCCGGTGATCCCTCAGGTAACACAAAGCTGCTGTGCAGTCAGGCCTTCAGCAGATCAGATGACCTAGCAGAGATCAGGAGAGCCATTGTGGCGACTCCCTGCTCTCTCCTGTCTTCCCTTATCTGCAATTAACTGTCAGCTCCTGGCACCAAGACCTAGATCACACCCTCTGCTTTAAAAAGAGGGGTTATAAATTGGGATTATTTTGTGTTTATCATATATGTTTGAGGAAGAATGACAGGTATGCATGAATGCTGGAGTTGTTTTTTTAGATATCCCAAGGAAAAAGTGGCAGTTACACAGCACGCTGGAAGCAGTTGAAGGTTAAGGGTTTTAAACTCATAGCTTTTCAGTGAATGGCACAAAACTCAGGGCAGTTGAGTAGTTGCGTTGGGTACGTTTTACATTTTTTATGTCCTCTTGGCTCATTCTTAAATGTTTTCCCTTTGTGCAGAAGTAAGAGCAAACATGGAAGGAGCTATCAAGACATTAGTGTCAGTCTTCCTGAAGTCGGCAAAAGGCAAGGAGAACCTCGGAGGGAAAGACTTCCAAACCCTTGTGAAGAACCATCTGAAGAACATAATGGAGGTTAGAAACTGTGATCATTCTCTAAAACATTCTGGCATCAGCTTATAATTTTCCATTTCCCAATTTTAGAATTCCCAGTACCTTAAAACAACTGGATCTCATCATTTCGATTGGCCAGCATTGGATAGGTTAAGCAAACGAACAGGATGCACTCTGCACTTTATCAGGGACAATTCATACCTGGAAAACTGTTCATCTCGGACTTTCTATCATTCAAGCCATACTATATTCATTACTTGCATAATTTTGCAAATAAATCTGCACTCAAGATTCCAGTGTATATAATGGTGCTAGTTTTTCTTCTTTATTTAATGTATATATTCTGTATAGTACAACTGTGAGGGATTGAGGACCCAAGCACTCACACCTGTGTTAATGTGACGTGACAAAAAAGGATTTGATTTGATTTGATTTATACATGTCTGCAGATCCCAGGCCACATGATCACACACACACACTCACTCACTCACACTGGGACACTTTAGAGATGCATGTCTTTAGAATGTGGGAGGAAACCCACCCAAAACCAGATGTGTGTGATTGAGACTAGGGGTACGCTATGTGTATCGTCTACGATAATATTTTAATTGGACTGTGGTAGCCTAGCGGTTAAGGTACTGGACTCTGGACCAGAAGGTCCAGTACCTTAACCGCTAAGCTACCACAGTCTCAATCACACACATCTGGTCCAGAAGGTCCAGGGTTCAAATCCCACCTCTGCCAGGCTACCACAGTTGGGTCCTTGAGCAAGACCCTTAACCCACAATTGCTTGGATTGTAAGATTGTATCAATTGGAAGTCCCCTGGATAAGGGCGTCTGCTAAATGCTGTAAATGTAATTGTTGTTTTAACAACGTGGGAGCTGACATTATCAAGTATGTCAATCACTTTGCAAAAAACAGTCAAAACCAAACCTAAGAGTTCACATATTCTCTGCGTCATGTAGCCAGGTTGGAGAGACTACTGCTCATGTGCACTAGGTGCATGCAGCATGCCCAATCCAAGCTGGTGTTCTACTTAGAAATGCCTGAAGGTAATACTGAGTGAACAAAGTTCGCCAGGAGCCCAAATACAGACACCACCAACCTCACAGTCTATGTCGTAAGATTGAATTGCTAAACGTGCCTCATCCTCACTCGCATGGAGGTGGATTGGCTTTGAAAAAACAGATGTTGTCCTACAGAGTGACATGGTCTATGGATCTTACCAAATGTATGATTTAGCTCTTCTAAAAAGTTTGAATGCCACTGTCCATGTGAATCCAATATATGAATGAGTACAACTAACAGTGCTGTTCTGGTCATTTTTGTTCTGTATTTTAGGATACAGACAGCTCTGAGGCGATCAAGAATATGCGCCAAGGCCTCGACGCCAACCAAGACGGAAAAGTCAGCTTCCAAGAGTACATGACATTGATCGGCTACTTGGCAAAGGCGTCCAGTGAGATGCAGTGCACCGACAAGGAGACCAAAGAGGCGAGTCCAAGCCCAGCGACAAATGCCGAGGCTCCAGCCGCTTCAAAGGCGGAGCCAGAGGTAGTGAAAGTAGTGGAGGCTGTGAAAGAGGAAGTGCCAGCCAAAGTGAAGGTTGAGTCAGTGGAAGTGGTGGAATTGGTAGAGGAGGAAGAGAATGTAGCAGAGGTGGTAGAGGTTGAACAGAGCTCGTAATGGCTCGAGAAGTTTGAGGAAACTTCTCGAATTTCTCCAACATCCCCTTTTTTATTTCAGCAGGTTTGTTTTGGTTTGTTTTGTTTGCCTACCGAATTTTCCCAACACTACAACCTTTACCACTACATTCCAGCAGAAACCACTCAATATTTTCCATGTTTAGAAAGACATATATGTATTACCATATATTGATTTGTATTGTGTTTAAGCCATTTAAAGATTTGTATTTGAATTTGTTTATTATGTTTACCTTGCATTACAACACGGATCTCTAAATGTGCCACACAATACCTCTGTTAGTATGTTTACAAGTGTCACTTTTCATTGGCATGTTCGATTAAGTGGCTCGGGGGTTTTTTTTTTTGGTAAGAAAACGGTACATCCATATGTGACTCACATGCTAACACCACTATTTTGTGTTTGTTTTTTTTCCTCCTCTAAGTATGTGCAAGGAAATTCGGTCTTGTACAAATTGGGTTGCTTAGCATGCCAACACTGTTTCAGTTCCATAACAAGTGCTGTTGTAATTCACGTACCACTGCCCAAATCTGAAGGACATCTCATGCATGACAATAAACCAACCATATCTTTAAGCAGTTAGTCTAATAGCATGTGTCACTTATGTCTGGTCTGCTTTTGTCTGGTATCTTATTCACGCAGTCTCATACAAACAAAAAACTATAATGCACCATATTAGTTAGTTGTTGGGTTTTTTTTTGCTTTTACACACATTCTTTATCCATCATGTACATTGTGTTCCTCTCAAGTGCTAATATCTCCAAGGGGGCTGCGAAAGAGCCAGCGTTTCTCCTCACAACATGACCAATACACATTAAAACTGGAGGGCAAACTCATGTATATACTCCTAGGAGTCTGGAGGGTGAGATCACTAGAGGTTTTTTGTTCAGTAGTCTGTCATGTTTTTCTTTGTTTCAGTCAGGAATGTAAGGAGAAATGTGAAAGAGTATTACTAACGAAATACTAATGTGAATTTTGTATTACCTTATTACTAAATTTATGACTCGCTATTGTTGTGTCCATCTAAAAAAACATAAATCTCGTTTTAGCAGTTCACCTTAGTAGCTTTTGTTTTTGTCTGTTCATATAGAGTAATCTCATTGGCCGGCCTACCACTATATAACAAACCCACAAATTGAACACTGTGCACACTTTTAGCAGATGCCCTTGTTCAGAGCAGCGTACAGAAGACTACCAGACATAAAAAACGAAATCAAGTGAAGTCACATAGTTAGCTATGTGTATTCAGCTAGGCGTCTGTAACTTGTCTTGCTCATCAGCGAGCAGCAAAATCTCTGTATCCTTAACATCGATATTGAGTGTACACTCCTTAAAATGTCATGCTGTTTTGCATTTTAGAATCCTCTAGACGCTAATGTTTGGGATATACCCCTAGAGTCAAAACTGATTTGTGTCCCTGTGAGGATTTGCTAACTTACATTTACAGCATTTAGCAGACGCCCTTATCCAGAGCGACTTACAATTGATACATCTTACAATCCAAGCAATTGTGGGTTAAGGGTCTTGCTCAAGGACCCAACAGTGGCAGCTTGGCAGAAGTGGGATTTGAACCCTAGACCTTTTGGTCCATAGTCCAGTACCTTAACCGCTAGGCTACCACAGTCCTTGGCTAACTGAAAGACTATTCCTGGGTTTTTTGATAATTTGCTTGGATCTACATATTGCTATTCAAACTATAACTCATACTAATAATATTATTATAATGAAGAAGCATTTCAAAGACCACTAAACCATCTAATGTATGTATGTATGTATGTATGTATGTACCTCTTAATGTTATTCATTAGTTATTATATCAGTTACTCTTTTGTTTACTTAAGCATATAGACATACAAGTTATAACATGTCTTACCCAACAATGCCACATAGACCTGGAACTGGTTTGGTTTTATATATTGCCTCATCTGGACTTTTGTAATCGCATTAAAGCAGTGTTTGAAATATACTTTGGTTACCATCAAGAAATAAATTTGATTCCTTTTCCCTACTGCTCCAAATATGTATGGGTGACACTTACAGTTCTAAAACTATACATAATACATCACATACATGTTGATGATGTGTACATTGTGATTGTCTAAAACCAGTGACCGGGTTTCTGTCATGTTTGCTTTTGGTGTGGCTGACTCTATAGCGTACCCGGTGACGTGGGGCTCCATTACGTTAGCATTATCAATGAGCTGTCGCTCTGTAACACGATATGGGACACCACCTTGCCAAACGCCTCAAGTGACATCTGAAATATTTTTAGAGCAATCCATTAGAGCAAAATGACATTGTTTCTAAGTGGTTAACTTTTCTCAGAGGAGTTGTAACCTGAATCAATAATTAGGGTAAACAATAGGTGCACTTACAACTAAGCAATTAGGGTAAACAATATGACAACCTATGGCACAGGGATTCCTATATATCACAAGCATATAATGTCCATAGATACTTTCTGCTTACAAAATGGATACACTGCATTGTATCATGCAGACTCACAGTACTGGGTTGTTAAATAATTCCTCTTACAAACTCTGATGCAGTAGCTTGGCCAGTCCATTAAAGAAAACACTAAGCACATCCATACTTTCACTACTGTATAGCAGAATAAAGGATTCCATTGTCCTGTACTCTTGAGTCTCCTTACAAAATCAAGCAGGTGAACCTGAGGATACAATGAAGGACAGGAGGAGGGACGACAGAGGGATGGAGAAATGGAGAGGTTGATGGGGAGGAGGGAAATGGGAGTTGAGGGGTATTTAAAACCTGTAGATGCTCTCTCTCCTCACTTGCCTTCTGCTTCCTTGCTATCTTCCTGCGTCCTGCTCTTGATCGTAGACGGAGGAGGCTCTTCAGAAGCAGTCAGGTAAGTCGGACAACTCAGAGACAGGGGATTTTTTTCTTCGTAGTTTTCTTGAAGCACCAAACTTCAACTTGGATAAGCTTTGAGTTATTATTAGTATGGATGGTTTGTGATCATCTGTTATTGTATTGTATCAACCATAGTCTTCACAGTATGAGATAACAGCATAGCAGCTTGGGTGCTGGCTTCAGCTAAGTAGGGTTCCTCTTTAGATATGCATTGTTTCTTCATTAGACATATTATGGGTTTCATCCCGAAATCATATGATGTGATTTAATAACCTAAGCTAAAAAACTGCCATCTACATCAACCAAACGTTCATTCATATGTTGCTACTAGGTTACTGTATCATCCGTGACACGGTTGCTGTGGCTTCTCACTGTGCCCCTTTATTCTCCAGATTCCAGCTTTGCTAATTAAGACTGTCTCCAGTATGACCTCCTCTCTTTCCAAACAATGTGCCATACAACGACATCTTTGCTAAGATTCCTTGCTTGGATGTTGCAGCAGTGTCCATTTTGTGACTGTGCCATACGCATATCTGCCAGTAATTCTACCCTCTTGAGCGTCTTGCTCTAGACGGCATGTAAACCAGTGTTGTATAACTTCATTCCTTGAGGTTGAGACCGCCTGCAGGTATTAATTCCACCTTACCGTCTGAGATGTCTCATTAGACTGTCTCGTAATGAATTAATGAGTGAAATCAGGTGGTATGATGCTTGAGCTGAGTTCTAGAGACGCGGTTCTCAGAGGTCACAGCATTGCTATACACATGGGATCCATGTGGCAAGAAACCTGTAAAGTAAAACCTGGTGGACATTACTGTCTTAATGCCAGATGACTATTTGTAATCGGGGTTACTTGTATCAGTGTTATGAATAAAAATAAAGGAGGTTGAAGTGTAGAATTAAATAGAATGAATAAAAATCTGAAAACTATTTTAATTGTATATTAACGTGAACAGAATGAACCCTGATAGCTTTATGTTAAGATGAATAGCTGATCATGGTTGCCTAACATATTTTGATCTACCTCTGTTTGTCTTTAATGAGTGTCTTAGGATACTTTCTCGACATACGTAACAGATTTAGGGGTTTGCTTTCGTATAATGATGCCTCTGTGTTTGGGTAGTGCAGCAGCACCACACAAGCCAACCACCCAGGTTCAAGTCCCTGCGGTGCCTTCCAGCCACATCAGACATTACCCAGCCATGATTGGCATTGTCTGATGGCAGGGAGGGTAACAGCGACCCCTGCCGGTCCTTGCGATGGATGTAATGTTATGAAAGCAAAGCATTTGAAGTTAGAATAATCCTCTGTGCCTGGAGTTCCCTCTATTTCTTACGCATTTTTGTTTTTAGCATGCAGATGAGTGCAACATTTCTAACCTTCTGTGTGTGGCTGCCACTTGTGTCTTGCCATTTCCTTTTCTCACTGCTGTTTTAAAGACCATGTCTGTGTCTATAATCCCGTAGCTTGGCAAGCCTGGAGACCGAAGAACCAAGATGCCACGGTCAAATTGTGATGTGTAAGAATGTTGCTCTTTAAGTGCCATTTCTATCCCTGCTATAGAAGTCCTCTTTCAGTTTAAATGCTTAAGCATTATATTAACCTCTTTGTAACTGAGCATCTTGCATTTTTAATAAACGCCCGTTGTGTTTCTGTCCCATCATCCAGTTGTGACACTTCAGTTGAGCTTAAGTTAGTCCCATGCCAGTCATGTGACCACACATTTGGCTTGGAATAGTGTGCATGAAATACCCCATGTGTTTAACGTTTGTCCGTTTGTGAATACCTCACAGCATGGCCAGGGAACCAAGCACTAACCTGGAGAGTGCAATGCAGATGCTCATCAAGACTTTCCATAAGTACTCGGGGAAAGAAGGGGACAAGTACACGCTTAGCAGAGGAGAGTTAAGAGAGCTACTGACGGAGGAACTCGGAAATTATCTAGGGGTGAGAAGACACCCCCACATTTCCATGCTCTTTAGTTTTTACTTCGGGTACCACACTCGGGAGCATCAGACAGTCTGCTGCTCTGCTTTGTGGCATATTACAATGTGCATCAATGCTTACTGCATTTAAGGGGGAACACTTTTAAGGATTTGACCACACTCTTCATAATACTCAACACATGAATATTTAACTTCCTTTTATTTGTGTCCAACAAAGAGTGAAACAATACACAAGAGTCTGAAAAGGAAAAAATGTTTTCATATTATGTCAGTGACTTTTTTGGACGTTTTATCCTTTTTCTGGTCTCCTTTGCTGGAGCTCCAGTGCCTTCCCTGGAGAACACAGGGCTCAGGTGTAAACATGTTCTGGACGGGTTCATGTCCAGTCCATCCCATGGGCTTGTTGGAGTTTTATTTATTGAAATATTGACTGGCAGTAGTATTACACACGACTGGCTCTGTGAGGCAACCCATCAAACCACAGTATGGTGGTATGGTTATAATAATATATAACAAATCATAATAATGTAAAACAGGTTTTTGTAGCAACACATTTTGTAGCCTGACTTCATTTAGCATTGGCAGGTCTGAAAGGGTTTAAAGAACAAACGTTTCCATGAATAAACAATCATAACCATGCAATGGTCACACTGACTTTGCAATAAAATGTAATTTAGTGTTCTAATCTTTGTTGTGAGCAGACACAATGATATACTCAAGAGTGATACACTGGGTTACATTGTTGTGATACTGTGAATTCTTTACATGGTCCCACCCACATTTCCAAAGCTTTTTTTGTTCCAAATACACACCCATTGCTTTGGCAGCTGATCTCGCACTCATGGATGAACTAACTCTGCTCCTTATTTCCTCCCGCTGGTCCTTCCAAAGAATGCACAAGACAAAGATGCAGTGGAGCGAGTGATGAGTGACCTGGACGCCAACAACGATGGAGAGGTGGACTTCACCGAGTTCATCATCCTCATGGGCGCCCTGACTGTGGCCTGCAATGATTTCTTCCTTGACAGCCCACCGCCCAAGAACAAGCCTGACCTCAAGTCAGATGCAAAGGATGGAGAAAAGAAAGAGTAGCAAGAGATTATGAATTGAGTGAGAAAGAGAAATGATGTGAAATACTGTTCCTTGTCATCTGGGAGGAGATCCCTTTGGTTTTGGATTGTTAATTACTTGAAATCTTTCCAATTTTCAAGCTTGTCGTTACACTATGCCCTAAAGACAAACACTTTCACTAATGCCAGGAACAGGTTTGCCTAATCATCATCTGCTACTACAGCAGCATTCAGGTGTTGACATAAGCTTGCTGCAAATCTTCCTCAATGTACTACGATAAGTGTCTTCCATTTAAAGGTACTATTTGTGATAACAACCTTACTGCTTTGTTGCAAAATTTCAGTGATATATATATGATATATGACATATAATGTCCCCGATTTAATAAAAATAGACAGAAACCATTACTGCACATTAACAAGAATATACACAAGCCAACTTTTAAGGGTAACAGTTAAGACTGGCGTGAAGGCTAGCAGTTGTAGCTTCACAACATTAGTCAGCTGCTCTAACCCATGATTAATACACTACACTGACAAGCAAATAAAGTGTAGGATGGCTATAAAATCATAGACGGTGGCTTTGAAGTTGTAAAGAGAAATTCCATCAGCTGTAGTCTTTCAACATCTTGTGTAAAGATTCATGGTTATAGTGTGAGCGGAGTTCATACATGCATTATAAACAATATTATCAGTGTTGAACGCTTGAATGTGTTTGAATTGCTTCTTTCAGGGCACATATTTTGTAGCCTGTTTTGTTATCTTTATCATTACAATAAATGTCTTGTACATCTTCACTGGATTAAAATTATTGTGCTCTCCTGGATGAACTAAATATTTCTACTGACACTAGTGCCATAGGCTGCATGGCAAAATTAATATTCAGTCAATTGCATTTTGCGTGTGTATCTGTAAATCATGGACACTTTTATATTATTCCCACTGATAAATGTAGAAACAATATGGATTTGAGGCACCAATGAGGATAAAATGGTGACTAAGCTTCATCATTCTGCAATAGACATTGGTTTATAGACAAAGCTGCTTTTCAAAAGCCAGGTCTAGACTCCAAAATGGGCAAACCAGAGGTGACAGTGAAAAAGAAAAAGACTTGCAGAGAGTAATAAGAAAGAAACATTGAGAGGCTGAAATGGCTAGCCCATCCTCCACTGGGTGAGACCGGACAACAGGATTAAATTACTAAAAACAATAGATTAAGGCAGTGGATTAAGAAAATACTGGAATTTCTAGAATTCTACTGTCCTAGTGCCTCCATAAACCAGACACAATAAACCAATCCCCAGTACATGTAAATGATTAAATAAACCTTTAGGAGTTTTGACAGGTGTGATCATAATTTCACATTTTGATCCTCCACTGGGGTGTAACAACTTTAGCCAGAAATTGTGTTTAAAATGTAGCTTTAATCCATTCATATCCTCATATTACATGCTCTGGTATAAGTATTTAAAGTTGAAACACACCTTACTTTCACTAACATTCATTCAGAAATGTATGTTAACTCTGTGCTAGATTGTTTGGAACTTCAGGCAACTTGCTCTAACACATCCTGGATATTACACACATCCTGCCTGGCCTGTTAGACCTGTCATATTTATCATGGTAGCTTCCAGCATCTAAAAAATGAGAAGGGAAAAACAAAACGATATAGTCCTATTGGTTGCTCACTAATTATAAAGAAATACAACTAACTGAAAGAGTGTGACTTGGAAGCATGCATGAAGCGTGTCTGAATTCTTACATGTCTAAGAAAGTCTGGTTTGGTGTGTATGGACGAGCACACGTGGAATCGTTTATGCCTGAGTGTGCAATCATTCTTGACTGGCATGTCATACCTTGACTACATCTTTAGGTGAATTCCAGACCGCATGGCACATTCCTGCAAACTGATGTAACTTCCTCTTACTCACCGCTCACCATTCATTCACTCATTTTTCAGCAACTATCTTTTAAGGCTACATTTAAAGTCAGAAACAAGCAGTCACATGCCTGTGTAGGTGATTTGCTAAGCTGCAGAAAGCATTTAAAAACCTTTGAGCCTAGTACTTCTGATATTCAAATAGCATACAGATTAGCAAACTGAGGTCCACAGTAATGTAATTAGCCAGCCTTCTAGCTGCTAGTTAATTACATATAATCATGGTTATTATGGTATTTTATGGTACTTTGACAAGAGGTAAACTGGTGAGAATAAAAATAATGAGGTAATTTGAGACTCCACTTCTTTCTACCCATGAATAATGTGAGTTAGTTTAGCAGTTTGCTAATAGTATGTTATAATGGGATGAATGCAAGGCATGCAGGAGTTTCCAAATTACATACCAAAGAAGGGGACTGAAGGCACACTCTGGTAAGTCCACTCAGACTTGCATGCCAGAGACTTGACCCTCGACTCTAAACATCTCTGCGTGGCATTGTTGTGAAAACATTTCACATAACATGTACGGGGAAGTGAGAACTGGAGCTTGGTGTCTACGATACAAAACTACATGCAGTAAATGCATGGATAAAACAGTTGGTTGGCTAACATATAGTGGGCTAGGGACTGTGGTGGCCTAGCGGTTAAGGTACTGGACTATGGACCAGAACGTCCAGGGTTCAAATCCCACCTCTGCCAAGCTGCCACTGTTGGCTCCTTGAGCAAGCCCCTTAACCCATAGTTACTTGGATTGTAAGACTGTATCAATTGTAAGTCGCTCTGGATAAGGGTGTCTGCTAAATGCTGTAAATGTAAATATAGTTTGGACAGTATGTATAGCTAGGACAGTAGACAGTTTAGCTGAAGTTGTCAGCAAGCCTATCTTCCAGATCACATTCGTTAAAACTGACTAAAGCACCAGCAGTATTACCCTATCAAATTAGTTATCTAGTATACCTGCTACACAGCTACAGACTAACCATCTTTCTTAAGTTGTTTTGAATATTTAAACACAGCATTAACTGTGTTAAGTGCTTCAGTTCAGTATAGTTCTGTACTGCAGACTTGACTCTTGACTCTCTAGCTGGAGACTTGCATGCTCTAAATTCGGGTACTCGACTCTTCAATAACTGAAGGCTGTAGATTCAAATCTCTGGAGTTCCCCAGAGCAACTGTTAGTACTTTGAGCCTAAAACTTAACACTCAAGGGCTCAGCTCTCAGATTTGTGATCATTGGGATTCTAATCATTTGTGTTACATGTTAATACTCACAAATCTTAGTAATGTTAATAAAGGTAAAGCTGTCACCTTTTAACACCAGGTTGTTTAATGAATACCCTTAACAGGATTTAACTATTAAAACACAATTTGTAAGATTTATTTGATGCTAAAATACTGCAAAGCAACCAGTGAACATCTGTTACATGATACTATTGGCAAATCCTGGTATTTTTCACAAAAAGCTGCAGAGATGTTCAAAGTTCATTTTTTAGTTTATTGCTCAATTACAATGTACAACCTACTTAACAATATACTGTTACACATACTTTATCTAATAGTTTAAACTGATCCAATCAGGGATCCTTTTAATTATCTACATTTGTGTTTTGGTCTGGTATCTAACTTATGGTCTCAAATTACAGACACAAAACATTCATGTGAAGAGAATCGATTCTGATGTGCGATCTTGTCCTGTGCATTTTGGCCCAGACTAGGCCTGTTGTTAAGGCTTTGATGTGGTGCCGTTGTCTAACTCTGCATGTAACTGTAGTGTGCTCTGTCACTGTTATCTGGCCCGGCTGTCTGGATCACGCCTGACGGACACCTTAGCTCACCTCACACACACCGCTTCTCAGCTAGCAACTCTGGCTCTGTCTCTGTCCTTCTCATCAGCTTAAGACGGTTCATCTGTCAGCGTAATGAGAACCATGGAGTGAAGACAGGATTGCTACTCATATTTTAGACAAACCATAGACAAATAAATTAATTGTAGTACATAAATGCAGCCTCTCAAGCACACCAAGACACCCCTACCCCTTTAGGAATGGTCTTAGTGGAGCACATTTGTGTGAAGAAGTGAAGTGAAGAAAGCCGGGTAGTCAAAGCTACATAAAGGTGTTGTTGTATTTCACTTTTTGGGTTTGTTTTGCTAAACAAACAATATATCCTGAATTTAAGTACAAATTAATTCTTAAAAATCAGCTTTTATTTTGAGATTACTTTAAGATGTATAACTATAGGGCTCTGTAGGGTCTGGCAGGGGATGATCCCACTCATCCAGTCTCCCCTCTCTGGACGTGGGAGACTTGAAGCTGGATCTCTGTAGTGGAGGGAGAGCGAATTGCCAAGTGCTCTAGGTAATGGTCTAGGACCTGGTTTTATGAGCAATCAGCATGCTGGGCTGACTGTATTGTGGAAAATCTACAAAAAGTGCTAATGGTATCCGTTTAACTGGAAACCCAAACTATTGGTTTAACACAGTGGTTGGAAATGTAGGAATTTGTACCAACTCTGTCTGTCATGTTTTCCTATATTCCTGTAATATATTGTCATATATTGTACTTCTGTCTCCCTCTCTGTGGTCAGAGATGTCCTTTGTTATGGCAGGTAAATGATGATTTGAAGAAGAAATACAATGACAGGACACAGCAGTTAGTGAACATGTATTCCTGTTGTCTTATTAATCGGTTGACTGTGCTGCATCTCTCTCTCTCTCTCTCTCTCTCTCTCTCTCTCTCTCTCTCTCTCTCTCTCTCTCTCTCTCTCTGTACCTATCTACTTATCTTACTAATACTTGAGTTGGATCATAACAAGTGAGTCACATTATACTGCTTATCTTACTCAACTCTCACAATGATGGAGAGCAAAAGGTAAAGACAGAGGGGGCTCTGCAGATGGAGTGCAAGAGTGAGACATGGTGTCAGTTCCCCCTTTTCCTCTTCACCTTAAGTATCTCTAATACCAGTGAAGTGATCCGATGGTGCTGCTTTACCATTTCTAACCGGTGTGTGTGCGTCCTATGGCTATCACATATTGTTGCATATCTAACCTTGGCAGCAACCTGTGATGCAGTGTACATCCGATCTGCTAAGAGTCATTAAGCTCATGACTTCTCCACCCTTTACCCTAACCTTTAACTGTAACCTGGCCATCACTGCGCTGCAACGTTAACATTTAATCTGACCCCAAGATAGTACAGACGGCTATCCAATCCAGGTCTAACATGGAATAATGACACTAATGAGTGTTTGAGTATGCGCGAAATAGTTTAATTATGAACTGACCTGGATAGAACCCAACACACCAGAGTAAACCTCAAGCAGGATGAATTCATAACTAATGAATTTGGACTCAGGGCCTACTGACAGGGTGGACTGTGTTATTCTTGACTGTGATCAGTCTTGCTTAAGTACACGGGATTTGGAAGAACCAAAACTAATTTCACAGACCGTAAAAAACTTAGCAGATGCTTCCACCAAACAGCTCTTTAGCAATACAAGGCAACAGAAGCCTGTCGAAGTTTTCCCTTTACATATTCCAGGAATCTGAATGCATATCAATTTATTAATCCACTCAAATAGCTGAGTAAACAAAAGTAATCAGCCATGCTCAAAACTTCAATTATTTTCAGGTAACGAAACTGTCATGTTAATCTGAACATAACGGTCGAACATTTCAGTTTTTAATTCTGTACCGACGACGACCAGGCAGCCTTACGTTTAATGATATTATAGATATTAAGTCACACGTGACCTTTATATGCACATGAACACTGTTATTGTTTTTCCAGTTCACTTGTATTTTAAAAGCCCTCATCATTGAAAGAGTGCAATGAACGTTACATCCGCGAGAGGGAACCCAATCTACAACTGTATAAACAGAAACCGTCAGAAATAAGTTTGGCACTTGTGGGTTCGCATAGAAAAATGTCTTCCAAGTCTTTGAATTCTCTAAGTAGTGATACTTATGACTAAGAGAATCCTGCCACTACTGTCTGGGTAATTCTATTCTACTTATGAGTTTTATGTCAAAAAATCATATTTTTCAAACAACGTGTTAAATATAATGTATAAATGTCTAATCCTGGTCCCCAATCATTGGGGAAAACACTTAAAAAAAGAGAATTAATGGCTTGAACGCCCAATATACTTTCTTATTCTGGTTCAAATACATAAGTACAGAACAACATGGACAGGCTCAGTTCCGACCTGTTCCAGGCACATCACGGATCCTACACCCATCTCTTCCTCCTGTTTTGGCTGAGGATGCCATGCCACCAAAAACTGCCTAACCTGGCTAGATGAGAAACGTGAACACTAAACACACCATACTTATAGTTATAATCCATTATTGCTAGCCACGTATTGACTGATAAATATTGCATATCAAGAAAATCATTAAATATATGTGAAGTCCTGCCCTTGAAGGGCACTTTTGATATAATCATAGATGTATTTTTTAGTATTTTCCTAATCTCAACAAGAACTTTCCTTAGTTTGTAGATACTGTACTACAGCGTGGCAAAAATAATGAGGGAGATATGAAGAACAGAAAGATTAGAGAGTTCTGTAATTTTTTCATCATAGTACACTGCCAACTATGACAGACAAAATGAGAAAAAAATTCAGGAAATCACATTGTAAGATTTTTAAAGAATTTACTTGCAAAGCATGGGAAAATAAGTATTTGGGTTGGTCCCCACAAACAAACAAGATTTTCTGGCTGTCACAGGCCTGTAAACTTCTTCTTTTAAGAACTCTCTGTCCTCACACTTGTTACTTATTACTGGCACCTGGTTGACCTCATTATCTGTATAAAAGACAACCTGTCCACCAGTCAGACTTTCAACTCCAACCATGGCCGCCAGCCCAAAGAAAAACTGTGAAGGACACCAGAAGCAATTGTAGACCTGCACCAGGCTGGGAAGAGTGAATCTACAATAGGCCAAGCCAGTGTTGGTGTGAATAATCACTGTGGGAGCAATTGTCAAGAAATATAATGAACCTACAGACTATCATAATCTCCCTCAATCTGAGTCCCCATGAAAGATCTCATCCCGTGGGGTCAAAATGATCATGAGAGCGGTGAGCAAGATCCCGACACACACCGGAGGGACTTATGAATGATCTGCAGAGAGCTGGACCAAAGTAACAAAGTCTACATCAGTAACCACTACGCGCCGGGAGAGACCCTTCAGATCCGGCAGTGCCAGGCGTGTCCCGCTGCTTACGCCAGTACATGGTTCCATGTCCCGTCTGAATTTTGCCAGAGGAGCATTGTATGATCCAGAAGAGGATTGGGAGAATATCATGTGGTCAGATGAAACCAAAATAGAACTTTTTGGTAAAAACTCAACTCGACGTGTTTGGAGGAAGAAGAATGCTGAGTTGCATCCCAAGAACACCATGCCTACTGTGAAGCATAGGGGTGGAAACATCATGTTTTTCTGCAAAGGGGACAGGACGACTGATCCGTGTTAAGGGAAGAATGAACAGGGCCGTGTATCGTGAGATTTTAAGCCAAAACCTCCTTCCATCAGTGACAGCATTGAAGATGGAACGTGGATGGGTCTTCCAGCATGACAATGATTGCAAACACACCACTCGGGCAACAAAGGAGTGGCTCTGTAAAAAGCATTTCAAGGTCCTGGAGTGGCCTAGCCAGTCTCCAGAGCTCAGCCCCATAGAAATTTTGTGGAGGGAGTTGAAAGTCTGTGTTGCCCCAAAACATCACTACTTTAGAGGAGTTCTGCATGGAGGAATGGGCCAAAATACCAGCTAAAGTCTGTGCCAATCTGGTGAAGACTTACAGGAAACATTTGACCTCTGTCATTGCCAACAAAGGTTATGTTGCAAAGTATTGAGTAGATTTTTTTGTTTTTGACCAAATACTTATTTTCCATGATGATTTTTTTCTCATTTTGTCTCTCATAATTGGTGTACCTATCATGGAAATTACAGACCTTTCTCGTCTTTCTAAGTAGGAGAACTTGCAGAATCAGTGGCTGACTAAATACTTTTTTGCCCCACTGTATCATCTTTATAACAGAACGGCACTGTGGTGCAGTAGTTAGTGTTTATGCCTCACGTCACCGTAGATTCCTTGCTCAATTCCTGCCTGGATGCCATATGTGTGGATTTTGCATGTTCTCCTAGTGTCTCTGTGGGTTTCCTTTAAGTATTCTGGAGTCCCCTCACATTCTAAATACATTCAGTCAGTTGGTGTCTTCAGACTGTTTGTGAGTGAGTGTTTGTGCATTTGTCTCGGGTTGGATCCTAACTTGTGCCCTGTGCTGCCATTTAGGCCATGGTGCCTGCGACAACACCCACAAAGTAAACACACCCACACACACAACACACCTGCCACAACACACACCCCACACCCCCACACACACACCCACACACTAATCAATTCAAATAAGCATATATTGTGAGAAAGGTTGAGAGGAGCCCCCTATCCATCCGTACTTCATTTACATTCAGCATATGCCCCTATCCAGAATCACGTGCCGAAGTGCTTGTAACGCTCTTAGTAGACATTTTAGTTGTTCGTGTACATTCACCATGTGAAGTTTCTGTAATGTTATAAAACATAATAATATGGTTTCTGCAACGGATCACAGGACCCGGGAGTTATACAGAAGGTGATTAAGCTTCCGTTTGACAGTGCTGAATATCTAACAATGCCTCCCCAAACACTTTGTTTACATCTGTGTTTAGGTGCTGTGAGATCCACTACACATGGGCATTACTATTCCTGTGATAAGATTGTGCTAAATATTGTTTGACATATTATTTGAAATAATCAGTATGTTTTGTGTGTATTGCTTGTCATGTGTGTGTTAGGGTTTTTGGAATAGGCTAGTCCGTCAAGGATGGTAAAACCACACTAAAACAGAAATATGAAGGCGAACCACAAGGCCCGCTGTCAAAATAAAGGACTGTGTTAAAGAACGCGTGTCCTTATCATTCAAATAGCTCCAGTTTAAGAGTGCACTCAAGTCTTTTCGTATTGATTAGATATACGAGTGGGATTCCTATTTCTGGACACAATATAGTGACTTTACGCACCCCAATACAACACATAGGTGCTTTTAGCTTCAACATATGGAAAAATATTTAACAGCCAATTCATGATGTGGCATGGAGTGATCAGAAAGCTCTTTAAAAAAAAGCTCTTAATAAATCCAGGCTGTCAATACTCGAGTCCAGTGTTCTGTGGCAGACTAGTACTCATTCTTTCTTATTTATCCGCTTAAATCCCGGACCGGTTGTGTGAGAGGCCGGACCTCCACCTCCATCCAGGGCACAAATGCAAGGACAACCCTAGACAGGGCACCACCACAATGGCCAATTTAACTAAATGGCCAATTTAGAGGGGGACTGTGGGAGAAAGCGAGTACCCGGAGTAACCCCCATGCACACAGGGAACGGCTGTAGATTCCACAAGAACTGCTCCATCCACCTGGGATTGAACCCAGTACCTTCTTGCTGGTGAGATTGAATCGTGCTACCACCGAGCCACCCACTAGTAACTCAGCCTCTTTTCTAACTTGTACTTCCACTGATAATAATGATGATGTTAATGAATAATAATAATAATAATAATAATAATAGTAACACTGTGGTGGAATAATCTGAAAGCTGGACATTCTTAACCCCCAAACACTCTCTTTTAGATGTAGGAAATAACAGTGGTTTAAGAACCGTGTTCAATTTTCTCATATTCCCTATTATATATATGAATATGTGTATACAGTGGTACCTCGGGTGTCGACCACCTCGACACTCGTCAAATTCATTTCTCTACGAATTTTGACTAGAAATTTGACATTTTTATTTGAAAATCACTGCTAAAATAGAACCTTTCTAATTGAAGTGTTGAGCCAAATTGTCAGCCCTAGTGTTCCTTGCGAAGTCAGGCTTTCAAAAGTGTATTTGGCTGTTCCGTGCAACAGCACCCCAAGTAAAAGGATTTTTAGACAGTTTCCTTATTTCAGATTTTCTGTATCATGTAGGAATTTAGAAAAACATTAAAATAAGTGTTTGAATTCAAACGCATTAAATGGAAACCAAAAAATGTATGCTGTCACATTGTGTTAGATCAACTGAGCTTAAAATCTTCTGCAGCTGATTTTCATCTGTACTTACCATCTGGTGCCTCCTGTCAATCAGCTCAATGTAGCCAGGACAATTCTCAACAACATCTTTAAATGCCTTCCATGCTATTTTCTCTAGCCCCACTAGCAGATCTTTGAACTACCTGTCACTGATGATCTGTCTGATTTGTGGATCAACAATAATGCATTTCTTAATCTTGGTATCAGTTCTACTTCTAAAATAGTGAAATCTTTCACTTAATTTGCTCTTTGCTTTCACAGTTTTTTTGTCAGATGCTGCATTTCTCCACTAGACAATGGTATGATGCACACATACACTGGGGCGAAAAAGTATTTAGTCAGCCACTGATTGTGCAAGTTCTCCTACTTAGAAAGATGAGAGAGGTCTGTAATTTTCATCATACATACACTTCAACTATGAGAGACAAAATGAGAAAAAATATCCAGGAAATCACATTGTAGGATTTTTAAAGAATTTAATTGTCAATCATGGTGGAAAATAAGTATTTGGTCACCCACAAACAAGCAAGATTTCTGGCTCTCACAGACCTGTCAGACTCCAAACTCAACTATGGCCCACTGTATCTCAATTTATGTTCAGCAGCAACAATTCAGATATTGTTAGAAACTGTACATATCTCACTACATGGTGTCTTTTTTATTTGTATTTGCTTTTATTTTGAAGTGTGTGTATTCAACAGATGATTTGTAATAGACAGCACTTTACAATACTCGCAGGTGGGACAGTGTCTTAGTCATGCTGGATTCTCAGCAATGACTTCTATGAAACGACTTCTGAGACAGAAGCTCTTCTTATTGTACTCATTTTCATATCCTACTTTACATATTTTTTTCCACATACAGACTGTGACGCCATCACTACACTTCAAAACACAGGGTTACCTTATGAGCTTCTCACCACATCTATCACAGGGTCAGGTTACATGACTGATACTAACAAATTTGATCATGTACAATGTACTGGAATAAGCAGATGTATGTTTACTATATTCTGGTTTGATATTGTTCAACAGCAAAGGAGTCATTCTGGATATATAACGGCTTTGTCCTCAGTGATAAGAGATGTGTGGTTATTGTACCCAAGTTGTATTGCTTCATATAATTCAACACCTCAGTCAGGAGAGGCTGATCAAGAATCCTTCAGACCTCAGTCTAACCTGGGCCCCTAAGAAAAAACACCGTCTTATTGTGCCTTAGTCTTGTTGTGTAACTGTAAAATAGAAGTTCTAAGGGTGTAATAAACACTGACTATTTGGTGTTAGAGGCAGATTTGAATATCGCCCATTTGGAGGCAAGGCAGGTGCCTGCTTTACTGTAAGTATGATATTGTATAAATATAAATTGAGCTTGGAATATTTTGGTATGTTTGAATTTCAAATTGTTTTTAAATGTTTACGTTACACTTCTTTGCCCTGTGTCAAACTTACACCATAAGCACACAGCATACAATTATAAGTTGAAAAATGCAGTGTTAATTACAATGTATTGTGTAATGTAATGTTTTATTTAAAGTCTTATTTTCCAATATGTCATATGCACTAACAATGTTTAGTCACTGATCCAATATTTCAACTTCATGTATAGTTGGTTTGAGTGCTTCATGTGTGTTTGCTTTGCGAGGATGTTTTGGATCACTTCAGTGAGTTTATTTTGCAGAGTAGGATTTGATTTATTTTATAGTAGTACGTTCATAATGCAAAAACATGTCACATCATTACCTTGTTTCATTTAGTTTCAGTTAGAGGTTAAAGAAGAAGTTTTAAACTGCATGATGTTATATCTTTCACTCTTCCATGACATGAAGAGGATTTCTTGGCTATCTCATGATCATCCTTCTTGCACTGATGCCATCTCTCAGAGACAGCAGAGGCCTGACCTATACTTAAAACTTCTCCATGTACCAGTACGAATGAACTGTGCTTAGAAATTCATATTTGAAAATTATGTGAATTTAGTTTGAGGGGCTTTGTGTGCTTCATTTCTTAACAGTTTCTTCCCCTCTCTGTCCCTCAGATTGAGATGCTTCTACCCCTGGATGAAACTTTCACTCTGGAGGTGTCTTTGTATATAGCTACTGATGCTCTGTTCACTGCTGAGAAATTGTTTATGACAGCACATGGAAAATACAGTCACTGACAAAAAAATAGAAGATAGAAATGTTGGATTGTTGCAAATCTCAGCATGCAGTTATGTCGCAGGTAGATATGTAAATTATTACAGGTGTGGTCTGATCAACACTGGTTTTGCCTCTACTTCCCCGCTGTCTATAAAAAGGCTCTCAGAGGCTACCTCTTGGTGAGAGATGGTTGACTGCTAGACATGGCTCTACAACACAATCAAAAGACATTTTGCCCAGGTGACAGACTTTGACAGGGGGAACATCATTGGACTGATAGAAGCAAGATGGTCGTTTGGACAAACAGCCCACCATATAGGCCATTCTGACCTATCTATTAGGAGGTGTTGGGAGCAGTGATTCCGTGAGGGCAAGCACACATGACGAACAGGTTCTAGACGACCACCAGTAGAGAGGATTGTTTGATTTACCGACAAGCTTGAGCAGCTCCCAGAGATTCAATGTCCACCATCCAGACACAGGTGGCACGTTCACCACACACCTCTGTCTCTGCCCGGACCATTTCCATGCAATTAGCAGAAGGAAATTTGTTGTCACGGTGCCCATTATCTGTCCTGCCATTGACAGACAGCCACTGCGCCGCTTTCGTTTGCAGTTGCATCGTGAACAAGAAACCTGGACTGCTATGGACTGTGACCGTATCGTCCTTAGCGACGAATCCAGGTTCTGTTTGGGATCCGATGACGGTCGTATTAGAGTATGGGGGCCTCTTGGTGAGTGCATCAATCCTGCCTGTGCTGTGGACTGACACACTGCCCCAACTGCTGGTGTGATGATCTGGGGAGCCATTACATATTACAGTCAGTCAGCGCTAGTAATGATGTGAGAGACACTAACAGCTCAGCAATATGTGCAGGACATCCTGTGGCCACATGTGTTGCCTCTCATGGCAGGGCTTCCAACTTCCTTGGCCTACCTGGTCGCCAGATTTATGCCAATCAAGCATTTATGGGACAAGCTGGGACACCAGCTTCAGCAAGCTATGATTTGTGGAGGAACTACATGCCCAGGTATGGCATGTCCAGCAGGTCAGCGATCTCTCACCAAGAGGTACACTACCCAAAAGTATCTTTTAAGCCCTTTTTTATGGCAGCGGTGGAAACACTTTTACGCCCTCTTGTGGTAAGCCCTCTAATCAGACCACGCTTGTAATCATTTACATATCTGCCTGTGACTACATGTCGCGTTTTGCAAAAGTCTGACATTTCTATCTGGGTGTGTTATTTTTTGTCATTGAGTGTATTATGAAAAGGCTGGAAGAAGAGGACCTTTAATAAACAGGGTCTGTTTGTATTGTTCAGTTCTTCATTTAGTGTTCCTATATCATTCAGGACTTTATAAATAGCAATAGCATATCATAACAATAGCACCAAATAACAGCTTTGGCCACGGTCAGCCTGTGGGTCTGAAGATATTATGTAAGGTTTTGAAAATGTTTTTTGCCATTAAAAAATAAAAAATGGGGCCACCTTCCTAGACAGTTGCTTATGTGGTCTACAGAGTAATCTGATTTTGTGTACAGCCTTAAATAATCTGCATTAATGCTATTGCTATTGCATATTTCATGTTTGTATGTGTGTTTAATTGTTTTAATGTTTTACTGTTAAATGCAGAGGTTTCAAATTATTGTTTGAGTTGTTGCTGTGCCTAGACCTGCCAATGTGCCTGGACCTGTCTGTGCGTGGATCTACTGCTGTGTCTGGACCTGCTGCTGATTTGAACGTGGCGCATTTCAGGGACCCTGGTGCTGTGCCTTGAGCTGCAAGTGTTCTTGTACCTGCTACTGCTCCTTCTCGACTTGGTACAGATCAGGGGCCTTTATTAAGGGGAGACTAAAAATACTATCACTGGTTTTTATCATGGCTTTTGCAGTGCTGGGGATGATGAATTTATCTGCTTTTGATGCTTTACCTAGCCAGAAAACACTACCAGGATGGAAATCTGGGATCCAACGGTTGTAAGCTAGCGTCTTAGACTGTGGCATCAGAGGCGCGACCATTATTATTATTGTTATTATTATGGTCTTTACATATTATTATTACACGCAGCATGAATTTAACAAGCACATGCTGACATGTTGACATAATTACAATATATAAAACCTCCCGGCTATTGAGTAACTGCTGAGTATAATTAGTAGGTTAGGTTGCCTATGCATTTTTGGATACAGTGTATAGGTCTTGGAGGGTTTCATCAGTTGTTTATCATCATGAAAGTCCTTCCTGTCTTTACGATGTAAATTTCTATTAGAATCTCTTCTCCATTTGACTACCGGTATATACACTGCTCAAAAAAATAAAGGGAACACTCAAATAACACATCCTAGATCTGAATGAATGAAATATTCTCATTGAATACTTTGTTCTGTACAAAGTTGAATGTG